>OY101451.1:36388092-36916566 GCA_956483635.1 Panzeria rudis | reverse complement strand
TATATATATATATATATATATATATATATATATATATATATATATATATATATATATATATATATATATATATATATATATATATATATATATATATATATATATATATATATATATATATATATATATATATATATATATATATATATATATATATATATATATATATATATATATATATATATATATATATATATATATATATATATATATATATATATATATATATATATATATATATATATATATATATATATATATATATATATATATATATATATATATATATATATATATATATATATATATATATATATATATATATATATATATATATATATATATATATATATATATATATATATATATATATATATATATATATATATATATATATATATATATATATATATATATATATATATATATATATATATATATATATATATATATATATATATATATATATATATATATATATATATATATATATATATATATATATATATGGCACTTGGAGAAAACCAAACAAAAATGTAAATAAATTTTGTTTATTCTTTCACAAGGCTGCAAAAAAGTGTGTTCAGCAAAGGAGTGCATTAGCAAAGAATTTTACACTTGAAAAATATATTTCTTTTTAGGTAAATAAACTTATTTTTTAATTTTGTGTTTAGTGTCTCCGTCACAAATAAAAAGCACCAAAAATTTAACAACAAAAGCACTGAGCACTAGTTTGAACATTTTTCGCGTCGAAAAAGCACTAACACGACAACAATCGTCGTCGTGTATTCAGCTGACATTTTTGTATTGCAGTATATATTTTAGTGATGCCACTTTAACAGTTTTACTTGTATAAAAATAAAATCGCTTATTTAAAATGTACTTAAGCGGCTCATCCACTTCAATATAATTGTGCCATTTTTCTTATTGTACAATAATAACGCTAATGTGTATGTATTTCATATTCGAACGTGGCATAATATATTGGCAAAAATCAAACGACTTTTGCTTTTTATTGTACAATAATTAAAATTGTGTAATGTGGTGGCAACATTGTTTAGTCTTATGTTTACTTTTTCACGGGCAGAAAAATTGGGGAATATTATCTTTGTAAATATTCTGCCATTTATTGCATAGTATAGGTTAAAAGGACAATAATATGTACAACAACATATGCAATAATATTTACAATGTATGGGTCGCTTTACATCTCGCAAAACGTAAAAACAAATCAATTTATTTCTTTAAAACCTATTGATTGTTATGACACTTCTAATACTTAAATTTTTTTTGTGAATTTCTCTGTTTCTCTGTAGCTTCTTAACCTTATAATTTTGGTGTAATTTTTTTGGTCTCTTTTCACTCTGGAGCTCGAAACTTTTATTTATTATAAAAAAATGCCTTTCTACTGGTACACAAATTTTTTGAAACAATTAACCCATTGCTAGTGAAATGCAATTTTAAATTTTTTGTATCAGACTTTTCACGCAGAAGCTCCGTTATCTTAAAAACGGTACATATACATGTCTATAGTTTTATAGAGAACTTTCCATGGTTTTATTTGGTGTATACTTGAAAGCTGTCACCGATGAAATACGTAAGTTATGGTACTTTAAAGATGAGTTTAAGAGTTAAATCAGTTAATTTATTTTTGAAATTTCATTATTGAAATGCCATAACTTACGAATTTTATTTAGAAAAGATATCTGCATCGTTTATATCCGTTATATATTGTAGAACTTATGATCAATAATATATTAAAGTTTTGAGCCCCGTAATTCCGGAATCAAGACAGAGAGCACCGAAAAAATTACACTAAAATGTTTAGGTTAAAAAAGGCTATTACCCTCTGATTTTTTTTATTTTCAACAATATTGGTATTTTTGACTTAAGTCAATATTCTATATAACAATAATAGCCCAATTCACTATTTCGGTTTTGCACGTTTTCCGACTAATTTCTGGGTGAGTGCTTGTTTTTCTATTCGTCAAATAGTTTAAAACATATTTAGGTTGTTATCTTTGAAAATGACAAATTATTACGTCCAATAAAATAATTGTTTAAATTGCCACATTCGAATAATTATAAGTTTAACAAAAAAATGAAGGCCAATAGTTTTTAAACTATTATGGTTTTTTCCTTGGCAATACCTAATTTGAAATTATTTGTAATTAAGCCGTGAACCTCGTAACTCAAACGAAAAAAGAATAATGATTTACAATTCGGTAAATTATTAGTGAGTGCTTTCCGTCTATAGACGTAAAATTCTATCGAGATACTGAATTGGGCTATAAAACAAATAAATTTATTTATTTTAAAATTCTTGATGCATATATAATATAACAATTAAATTTTGTAATTTTCTGTTTTATTTTACAATAAAAATATTTATTTTTTTTGTTTTGTAGCCAACAAAAAAAGAAATTAGTTTAATTTGACTACACCACAGAAGTAGCATGGACAACAACCTGCAGTCGTGTAGCCGTGCAGTTGTGAAAATAATCATTTTCATATACACACATGTATTCTATTTTTGACAGATTGTAGCCTGTAGCCTGCTGTGGTAAATGTGTTGCTCCATCAGTGTTGCTGCGGCTACAGCGCAGCATAGGCGTATATGTACAGCGATCGGATATATTATACCCGACCATCTCGGTCGCGTAATAATTAATGAATACCATTTTAATACGGCTATTTGTATGCAAAAACTGTATAGAACTCAATAGCGAGTATTTTAAAATATAACAGTAAATAAGGATTATTTTTCCAATGTTATTATTGTAATTAAAGAGTGTTAAATTCATTTTTTAATCGACTTAAAAAACCAGAAGGTTATTATTTCATGTGTATTTGTTTTTTAATGTTTGAGCACGAATAACTCCTCCATTATGGACCGATTTTCAAAATTATTTTTTGTTAGAAAGTGTTTGCTTGTAGTCTGGTCCAATAATTTTCTTTTTTAAATTGGAGGGGCAGTTTTCAAAATACATTTATATTCCTACTCAGTAGCGTCTACCACGACCGAGGTGGTCGGGTATAATATATCCGTTATGTGTTCTTTTTAGGGACTTTCTGTATCTCTGGCATTACACTGTTGACAATATGACTTGTGGCGTTTTCTTTTCTATAAAAAATGTTGCCCTGTTTGCACTTTACAATAAAAATTTGCAGTATAATCATTCTTCGAGAAAGTGAATTTATTAGAAACTATTGTTTCAGCCCTTACGAAGGTAAATTTTTGGTTTAAAGGAATGCTAAATGGCAATTTTTTTAATAAAAAGTATGCAAAAAAATTTAACTTTTTGTAGAAAAGAAAACACCATTAGACTGCCAGTTTTTTTTGTATTTTGCATCCATCTCCATATCCATTTTCTTCATTCAAAAAGTTTGCGTAATTACTCGCATGGGGTAACACCTTAAGAGAGCAGTGCTCTAGCTTTATTTATCCGTGACTTGATCGTTACTCAAATATAAACTGTAAGGAAAGTTAGAAAGCTACCAAGGGCAGGATAAATTTTGGAACACGGAATGTACCTGGTTTTTTAAACAATAAAGTGCTTAGACCCCATGCGAATAATTAAGGGTTAAATCGAACGAATCGTTTTCAAGTTAAGCAAGGTACTCTGTTCATCATTTCGTGCGAAGTGCTGCCAAAAGTCCATATAAAGCAAATCGACACAAATTGCTCACGAAAAATTGTTGCAGAAGTAGTACATAGTCTGTTTATTTTGTGAAAAACATATGAAATGTATTTACACCACTTTGAGTCTTCATGCAAAATAATAAGAGCACCACTTTTTTCAAATGGAATTTACAACAAACACATTGGGTGTTCTTAAAAACGTACACAATTGCAGCATACTTTCAAGGGCTAGTTATGATTCGTTACTTGTCGTGTTTTTCGTATGAAAAAGCCAATGTTGATCAAAACTTTTCCCAATTTTGAAGAGAGTACTAAGCTTTAGGGTGAAATATACTGATGTTCCTAGCAAAAATATTAGTCAAGCCCATTATATTATCTGCCTGGCTCACGATGTCGACAAGTCGAGTTCGTTCTCATATTTATATTGAGAACAACAATAAAAAAACTAAATTTGTTTTCAATATAAATATGGGAACGAGCTCGACTTGTCGACATCGTGAGCCAGGCAGTATATCTTTACGTGATAGAGAAAAACTGAAAACGGATTTAAATTTTGCGCATTAAACTTCGTATGCCTATCACTGTACGAAAAAACGCATCGACGCGCTGCTCTTTTTGCTCTTTTTTGTGCTTTACGCAAAGAGCGGAGCAAATTTATTGTTGCGCTTGCGCCGCACTAATATTTTCGCGCTGCGCATAAAAGGAGCAAGTACAAAAAGGAGCATTTTCCTTTGTGCTTTTTCTGGGCTGCGCTTTTTGTTTGCGCATTGCGCCAAAAAAGAGCCAAAAGAGCATGAAATATATATGGCGCATTTACAGTACTAAACAATTCAAAAAACAATGGGCGTTATTTCATGCCATCGTAGTTTTTTTATATCACGGTATGGCACTTCCGGCTTAGGCTGGACCAGAAATTGGGTCGATAGTACAGTTCACATTTCCGGTTCCGGTCTAGACCGGAAGTTGGGTCGGTAGTGCAGCTCAAACTTCCGGCTAAGGGACTGGACCGGAAATTTAGTCAGTAGTGCAGTTCATATTTCCGCCTCCGGTCTGGGCCGGAAGTTGGGTCAGCAGTGCAGTTCTCACTTCTGGTTTAGGGACTGGACCGGAAATTGGGTCGGTAGTGCAGTTCATATTTCCGATTCCTGTGTGGACCGGTAGTTGGGTCGGTAGTGTGGTTCATATTTCCGGTTCTGGTCCAGAAGTTTGACCCGTCTAGGGGAATCATATTTGTATGGGATCAAGAATAAAAACGTAAACAAGAATGATATAATAATGCTACAATCCAAATGTCCTAAAATTACGTCACTACGAAAGATGTATGTATTTTCCAGCACTGAATAAAACAAATGCGCATGGCGCAAAGAGCGGCGCTAATAAATCGAATGCGCTTGCGCTGCGCTAACCAATTGTTTTTTTTTCGCTTCGCTCCTTGCGCTTGTGCGCATTTTTAATACGCTTGTAAGAAATGCGCAAAGCGTAATGTAGTGGGCAAATCCGAACTCTGTAGTGCAATTCACAAATTTATTATAACGCTAAGCAAGGCGTTTAAAGACGTTAACACCAAAATTATTGCTTTTTACTATTCGTTAAACTTTTAAGCACTACTAGCTGCGTTAACTAAACGGCAATAATTTTTGTGGTGTTATTGAATAGACAACAATCAGCAGTTTAGTTAAAGCACGTCGTCTTCTGGCAAAACTAAAATAATTATTCGACAACAATATACACACAAATGAAATCTTTTATACATAAATAACAATTTTTATATTATTTAAACAATTAATTTAACTTTTATTTCTCAAAATTAAAGAAATTCATGAAAATATGTTCCTGTGCCAGCATAAATTTATTTGTTTTTTTCTCTATTGCTCTTTGTGCTTTTCGTTTATTTTAATAGTGTTGGAAAGTGATATAACATTTTAACAAAGGCCTTGACACGAAGTTAATGAATCAAATAAGCGTTAATTCAAACAGTAATTATTGGAGACAAAATTAACTTTTATTTAAGCGTTAAAAGTTAGTGAATTTCACTACTGATACCTATTTCACATATTTTTATTTAAATTCGATTTTTTTCTGCAGACCAGTATAATTTCTATTATATGATTTTGAACTTTTAATATTTTGGACAATTCAAATACATGTATCTAACATAATATTTATGTATATAATTGTAAGTAATTATAGATATATAGTACGTATGTATGTCTGTATGTATGCAAATGCTTATATTGTATGAGTGTGTGTGTGTGTGTGTGTGTGTGTGTGCAATGAAATAAGTTCATGCATGTGCAGACAAAATCAAACAATAACTAATTGGACGAAAACAAAACAATTAAATAATGAGGTAAAAGTGGAAACTAAGCAAATTAAAAGAAAAGTTTCTATTGAGTTTCCAAAGAACTTGTAATTCAAATGCTATTAAATAAATTACACAAAATTTAAAAGAAAAACCGAAAACAAAAATAAAGTTTTTCTTACACTAGTAGTAAAAACCTTAACAACACTGACATATTTTGTTAAAACTATAGATTTTTGTTTTTGTTGCTTACAGAACGATAGACAATGAAACAATTGAAACATTTCACTAAACTTGTTTATTTATATGTTTTGTATTTTTGTAAGACAAGTCGTCAAAACTTTTAACCTAAGACTCAAGTCAGCATCCAAGTAACCGGATGTACATAAATTTTGAAATTTTTTGTTTTGTATGTACATAAGAAGGGAGGGAGAGCTTGATAGCGAATAAAAACTATATAACAAAAACAACTATAAACTATGCATTTATGAAAAATCTTCTTATATTTTTTTACAAAGTACTTTTTTTTTGGTTTACACAATTAATTGTATTTATAACTAGTTGCTACAGTTACAATATATGTATTTAAGTAGAGAGAGAGAGAGAACACAAAATATATGTTGTATGTATAGTTTAGTTTTTAAGGAAGGAAGAAAGTTGTATTTTACGTACCGATCATAACTCTGGCTGGCACTGCGTTCCATTCCAGCCAGAAGGTAATAAAGGATGAAGTCACCAATATAATGCCAGGTATGAAAACGGTTGTAAAATAATACGCACGATCACGGGTAAATGTTAACTCAACCTGTAGACAACTGTAATTACCTTTAAAAAATACATACAGAATACAGAAGAAGATACCATGTTGGCATATCATCAAAATTTGCAAGTTAGTACATAGATTGTTTTTTTTTATATTTATAACTTAGATTTTAACATAGAAATAATACAAACAGCAATACACTACGCTCAGTTCAGTGCCACATCAAACAAATTTATTTCTCAATAACTGTTTTTTAGGGATGTGCGATTAGTCAATTATTTAAACATTTTGGTTAATCAGCATTTTATTAATCGATTATTGGATTAATAAAAATATTTAATTAATCAAAAATACTCGAAAATAATTTAATTCTATATTTAATTATTCAAAATTAGAAATAATTGGTTAATGATTTCCCCAGAAACCCAACCGTTGAAACAAAGCTTAATTGATAAATCGTCTAACATAAACAAAAGTTGAACTAAAGTTGAAATAGGACTTTTAATAACTTACATTTTGAATAACTGAATAATTAGTGTTTTTTTTTTCTTAAACTTTTATTCTTTTAATTTTTATTTATATTTTTACTTTTTGTATTTTATTCACTTTGCTTTTGTATGTATTAATTTCGTTTTCTTCAATATAGTTTTCTTTTATAATTTTGAATAACATTATTTGAATTTGAATAATAAAAATTAAATGATCGAAAATTAATCAGGATATAAATTGAAAGTTTGATTAATATAGTAATCGCACTTCCCTACTGTTATTAGTTCTAATTCATTGCAACAAATAATTCCATGTTGCGGGCTTCCATTATGATGATCAACGGAACTCCGTAAAATTTTTTCTCGGTAAACAAAGAGTATCAAGCCTGGAGATACATAGAGAAAACACGTAGTGGTATGGTTACGTCAATAAATCTTGCTTAGATTGGATTATCTGACGGCACGGTATCCTGCGGAAAATGTTGCACCAATTGTCTTGAACGTACTTGTCCTATGACTGGTGAAATTAGGAATGGCACAAAATATTCCTGAGTCGTGACCGGTAAATAGGGAACATATCACAAAACTATACCAAAAACGTTAGCAAAATACCTTCATTGTACAAGCAGAATTTTTCCAAGTTAAAAGTATTGGTTTAAAATACGGTGATTTAACTAGTATGAAAGAACCCATCAAGTAACTCGGACAAGTAACTTAAGTTTGGGTCTAGAACCTATCACTGAGTATCATAATTATATCAATGGACTCCCTCCAATGACAATTCCATGTAAAGATTACCGGTCCCTTTCGTGTAAAGCTACGAAACTCGAACCGGTTGCTGGTTCTTGGGAACCTATCACGTGACCTGTCTTATGGGGTTTCTCCTTCCTCTAGGGTAGTGCCACCAACAAATCGAAGTGACTGCCAATTTCGCCCAAAATTTTATACGTTTAAACCCTTCAGAACACGCAAAAACTCTTTTTAAAAAATAAATAAGAATTTTTATGAAATCTAAGACCAGATAATGTGACTAATAAAACTTGTGACCTAATAAAACATGAGCAAACTGCTCTGTTTAATATCAAATTTTTTTTAAACAAAGACAACCCGCGAAACGATAAGCTTGTCTGCGGAAACCACCCAGGGCCTATGGCGGGAATCGAACGCACGACCTCTGGACTGACAGGATAGCCCCGCTACCACTCAGCCACAGTGGTACACTTCCTTCGGAAAATGCGCAGACGAGTCTAAATTATTTGGATCATATTTTAGAAAATGAAACAGCGTAGCAGAAAATTAATAGTCTGTGGAAGATTAAGATATTTTCTGACATCATATACATATGCATGTCGGCAAAAGTGCTTACTAGCCGGTTTAGCCAAGAGCTAGAGTTTTCATTTGATCCACCATTACTTCGTCAGTTTTTGTCCAATTAAAGCGTATTAGCTACTATTCGACGCGCAGCTTAGTAGCATTTCAAACAATATGAAATTTTTTATTACTCGAACCAGCTTGTGACTTTGATGGCACTTTAAAGAGTAGTTAGTATACAACGAAAAACACATATGTACCGTTATCTGTACAATGGCCGAAATTAAACTTTTTTTATAATTTTTTTTCGTGTTTAGCTAATCCTAGTTCCCTAAAAAATCCATTAGAAAATTTTAGCATTCTAAAAACTGTAATATGTCAAGGAGTGTTGTAGATGATAATACAGCAACTTTATAAATTTTCTTGTTTTTTCTCGGCTTTATAACTCCAAAGTGGTTGGTCTTAAGGAAAAATATATGTGTATATACCAAGGACCAATTGCGCCAATTTTCAAAACTCCTGGAATTATTTCCTTCGATTGGCCTTATTATGTCTTATTTAACTGGGTTATATGTATATTAAAAAACTTTGATATTTTTACGCATATCTGTTGTAAAATTTTAATGTTGTTATAATTTTTTTTTACAAATAATCAACTTTTACATTCTATACGGTTTTAAAAATTGCTATATCTAACATCTTTTTCAGCTGTTTTAAAAAACTATTTTTTATCATTTAGAAGTACCTAGCTAGTTCCATAAAAATATTTTTCTAATATTTGTTTCTAACTACTAGCTTTGCATAGTAAATGCTAATTATTTGCATGAAATGCTGTTAACTTTAATTTTTATAATATTTTTCTACAAAAGGAATTGGAAACATTTTTGAACTATATACCTTACACAGAAAATATTATGATAGCTTTGTTTTAAACAAACATGTTTTTGAAACTGATTTTAAATCTTTATTATTCTCTCTATTTAGTTTGATAAATAATTTTGTTTGACTTATTATTTCATTTCATTTACCTACCGCCAATGTTAGCAACCTGATAAAATTATGAAATTCTTTGATTTATATATTATATTTCTCTAAAACATTTTTTGATTGAAACAATTTGTTTATTTGAAAAGTCAGAATTTTTTTCAAACAAATTATTACAAATTTTTGCATTTGAATTTACATATTTTTTTATAGCACCTTAATTAAACAAATTTACATTTGATTCAGGGAATTTGGTATTTGAAGTGAAAAATTAGTTTTTTCTGTGTAGCCGAGGAAGGTGACTTTTTTGTTGCAACAGCATACACAGAAAAAAATAGACAAGAATTATATTCAATAATACCATGTTATTGAAAAAAACATGAATTTCAATAAACTTCGTCATTTACTTAATACAATATTTCTTTGTATGTATTTCTTTCCCATGCCGGTTATTTCTTTTCTTTTCATACATAAGTACTTAAAACAAGTTTTGTCTCATAAAAGTAACGGGGACATTGCTCGGCGGTAGAGAGCATTCTTTACGTCCGGCAAGCCCGGGTTCGTATCCCAGGAATGAAATTTTTTTTAATTTATATTTTTTTCTTTTGAAATAATTTTGTTTTCAATATAGCGAAATACTTTATCACGCAAAATTTTAAAAATAATTGAGTACCGGAATTTTTGTTATCAAAAACGAAACTAAAAAAATACGCAGACCTACTAAAATGTTGTATGATTACACCGGTCGACAAACAAAACAAAAAATTAAATTGAGAAATACCTAAATATCGATTCTTAGCTTTTAAAGTTTGTCTGTTTTACATCGATATTAAAATTTGGGATTTAATACGAGGTAGTCAATACAAACATAGAAAGATTACTAAAAATTTTCGTATTTCTTAGCTATCATTAATAATAATTTTTTAAATGGAAATCGGAAATCGGCTCAGGAATAATTTTTTTTGTAGTGTACAATTAAGTTTTTAGGAAAACAGTCGTTTTACTTAAAAATCTGAAAAGTTGTTCTTATTCCTACAAAAAAAAAACTTTGGCACAAAGAAATATTTTTCCCTTTATAAGTAATACCGAATTTATATTATGAAACATTTCATGAAATTTGTGGCATGAAACTTCTTTCTTTACTAATAGAATGGGCAGGGAAATAATCTTGGCTGAAAAATTTATGTAAAAAAGTCATATAAAAGTGAAATAAAATTTCAGACGGCTTTTGCAAATTGTCTTTAACCCATTTGCTTTTCCGCGGTTGCAATATGCAAATACAAAAAGTTTCATGGAGAAAATTTCATCGTGTAAATTTGGTATAACAAAAAAGAAATCAAAATTTGACAAGCAAAAGTCTGACTCAAATATAGTGTCGACCGATGTTATTTATTATGGAGTTAGGCAGATCATTCAAAATGTTTGCTATTAATTTATATAGAGGCAAACATTTGGGGTAAGTTGGCTGATGATCAGCTGTCCTAACAGATTTATCTGCTTAAATCTGCTCTGCCCTTAACATTAAAAAAATTTATAAAATAAAAAATTTCACATACGAGCGGTAGTATCGTTTTCTTATGCAAAACCAGCTAGTTAGGCCTTTTTGCATTTAATAAATCATCACTCTTGTAGATAGGCCTTTTTTTATTATGTCAGCAATATTTATGGTCGGAAGAGTCTAAAACTTTGCATTATATTATTCATTTTCATTTTGAGTTGATACTTTATTGTTAAAATTCCTCGAAATAATTTTGAAATAATACTGTTTTTGTTGAAAATTTTTTTTCAAAATTGTTGGTAATAACTCAAAATCTCGCATTTTCTCTGCAGTTGACTAGCAAAAAAAAAAAAACAAAAAAAAAAAAAAGAGAAAACTAGTACATTAAAATAATTTATGTATTTTTTTTATTAATGGCATATTTATTTTATCGTCATTTGTTTTATATAATAATATAAACAGTTTTTTGAAAAACTTTAAAATTTTGAGTTAATACACTATTCTTAAACACGTGCGATATGTATATTTTTCTTTTGCAAAGAAAGTTGTAAAAAGACAACTTGAAACGTACAAAATATATTTAGTTCATCGTATATAACAAATTACAGCATTCGACATCAATCGAAATTTCCATTACATTCTATTGAGATTTCCATCGCAAGCAACATCAAGAACATCCGATGTCTTATATTTACAGTTAAAGCAGCAATATCAGACGTGATTTAAGCATTTTCTTAAGCATATCATCTTAAGTTTGCATCATGGATCCAATATTCAACATAGATGTACTGCTAAGGTTAGATAGGCTACAATATGGTGACATTGCCACTTGTGGTATAACTTCTTCCACTAATGTATATATTTTTCTGCGTATGGCAAAAGTTTTTATTGCAATCCACCAAAAAAATGCGCATCTACGCCAATGTTTATAGAGAGTTTGAAATTGAAATAGCCCGACTAGAAATGTTTCTAATACTCATATTGGGGCCCAATTGAAAACGCATGTGGCAAGCCCAAAAGGGTTATCCCATTTGGGATCTGACCGGGAAGTTGTTGGGATAGCTCATCTACAAATTAGTGACTTAACAAAAGTTCTTCCCAAATGGGAAACTATTGGGAACTTGTTGGGAAAATCTAACAAAGATTGTTAATCGTATTTTTTGCTCATCTTCAATAGAGGTAATTGTTGCTTCATTTTGTCACTTGGATAGTTTTAGCAATTTTAATTCAATATTAGAGTTTGCTATTTTTCCGATTTAAGCAAATTTTTGCAAGATGGGGTCCCAAATACGTTTCTGCGTTACATTGCCATTGGGATCCCAGTTAGATCCCAAATGGGTTTGCATGAAAATTTCTTGCCGGGAGTTATCTAAATAAAATTCATTATGCGAGAAATACAAATACTTGGGTAACCCTGAATCAAACTTAAGCCCGTTCGATGATGTCTTATGTGTAAAAACCCGTTTTGTGCGATCCCTGAGACAGCATAATATAAATCGACAGAAGTCACTATCGAAACCTAAGGCAATATGCACCATGTCCCCACACTTCATAAAGTGGGTCCAAAATATCTGGATATACTATACGCCGATAGAAGAAGTACAGGGACCGAATTACCGCATACGTGATCCAGTAAAATTTGGCAAACATTTTCTTTTTGTGATTACGGCATACGATAATCGAGTACCTGGGGTCTAATCGGCGCATACGATATCGCTCAAAATTGAGCCAAATTTTTTCTTTTGCGATTACGGCATACGACAATCGGGTAGCTGCTGTTTAAATATTTTCTTTTATTGTGTTTGTTTTGCAAAAAAGCATGGAACATTACCTAGACCCCTTATTACAGTTGGCCAATCGACTTGGTTGTTGTACTAGCTGCTAAAAACACAAAATTTTTCTTTAATGTATTGCAAATTCTTAGTCGACTCAACAGCCGGTATAAAATTAACTTGGTACACTTTTTAAACATATCGATACGATAGCTATCGAATGCGGTAATCCATCCATTCGTTACGTGTCGAAAAATTACGATAATATACTCGATATCGAAAGCGGCGATTAGGTCCCTGCTGCTTAAATTCCACTCGTTAGCACTAGAGCGATCGAAACCAATATTTTCTTTTATTATGTTTGTTTTGCAAAACAGCCAAAACATTACCAATAAACCTTATTACAGTTGTCAAACCCACTTGGTTGCTGTACTAGCTTAAAGAAAGATATAATTTTTCATTAATGTATTACAAATTCTTAGTCGACTCAACAACCGGTGTACAAAAAGTTGGTACACTTTTTACAAATTTTAATACGTTAGCTATCGAATGCGGTAATCCATCCATTCGATACGTGACGAAATTTTATTCGATACGAAAAATTACTCGATAACGAATACGGTATTTCGGCCCCAGTACTTTTCGCTTATAGTCACAACCTTTAGTTGCACGGAAGTTGTGGACTATATTTCTAATGTGACTATAAGGCTGAGGCCACACGGGCGTTTTTAAAACGCGGCGTTTCTGCTTTTCAAATTAAATTTGAAAGTTCTACATTTTTTAAAACTTCAAATTTAATATAAAAAGTAGAAATGACGCGTTTTTAAAACGCCCGAGTGGCCTCAGCCTAAGCCTAATTTTCATATGTGCCATTCGGAGGAATATAACCAAGTTCTCATACAAAACTTAATAACAAAGTATTTCATCCAGCGTTGTCAAGTTTTAGATTTCAAAAAGCACAGAAACAAGTAAAAAACGCGCAATTCTTGAAAAAAGCACTAAATATTAATTTTTTAGTTTAATTCAAAATTTTTTTTATATATTTGCCTATTCTTGGACGAGATGCCCAAGTTTAGACGAATGTAAAAAGAAACCATACAAAATATCGGAATAGTTCTTACGCCACCTGATGCGCGCGTAAGAGTAGAATTTACATATGTATGTCAAATTTCGTTGAAAACGGATAGGTTTGAAATCTGAACTGCTAAGCAAACGAAATATATACAAAAATTCGTTTTTTATGGGTTTTGACGCTTTTAAAAGACAAAATATGAAGCACCACTAATTGCTCGAGTCCACTTTTTTAATTTTTCTGCATGCTTGCAAAAAACATGTTCATGAAACAGTTGCATTAGAGTGATTCCATGTTAAACGGCCCTATGCAAGGAATAATTCATGTATTTTAGAGCATGCCAATTATAGAAAAAATAAAAGAACACATTATATAATATTTTATAAGCAATTTGAAGCACTTTTAAATGATCATCCACCAAACATTTTGCTCTCCATCTTTGTATGTTTAATATTTATTTCAGATTTTCTTTTCTTCCCTTTCTCATTATTAATAAAAACCCTTATCTCTGAAAAGAATACACTTTTTCGCTTTTTATTGAATTAAAAAAAAAACTCAGCTAGAGTATTCCGCTGTCTATAATAAAACGGATAGCAAATAATTTAATGTGTTATTTTCTTATGATTTATTTTTATATTATTTATATTAATGAAATCAATAAAAAGTTTTATTTGTTTGAATTTTTTAAATTTTCGTATTATGTCACACCCGTCGGTCACACCCGTTACATTTCAAAAATAGTTCTTTGTTAAGAAAACAGATTTTTTTGTCCAACAGTAAATGCGTAATACAGCTAAAAACACTTTGAACAGACAGCTATACCAAAAATATTATGTACGTTATAGTAAAAATTTTACAGAATTTATGCTGAAAGTCATAATTCTTGAAAACTAAGATTTGTAAGGTCACACCCATCGCAGCTTTCTGACGACCATTCTGAGCAGGAATTGTGTTCTTTCAGTGTCTACCCGATATTTAACGACTTTAAGATTAATGGCCTTGCGAGTCGCAACCTTTTTTTAAGTAAAAAAAATTTTATTCTGTACTTATATCAAAAACTATGTGTAAAGTGGTCACACACACCCGGCTAAATGGAATTACTCAATAATAAATAATTTTACACTTAAAAAAATGTTCTAGATAAAGAAATTAATTTTTGAATTTTAGGTTTAGTGCCATCGTCACAAAATAAAAGCACCAAAAATTTGATTAAAGAAGCACCAAGGATTAACTCCAAAATTTTTCGCGTCGAAGAGTTGAAAAAGCACTAAAATCGGTGCGAAAAGCACTGAGTTGACAACGCTGATTTCATCCCTGGTACAAAAGACTAAAAGTAATATTTTCTTCTAGTGGAGCGTTGGTGACAGGAATACTAAACGATTCAATGCTTTCATAGTAATTTTTTAAATGGTTTGTGGCTTCAATAATTAAACAATTTAGTACATTTTTCGGTTGTGACCAGCGATGCCATTTTTAGCTCTTTTTTATGATATGACAAAAAACGATATGACATACTGTGCTTCATATCGAGTTTTGTGACAGGTTCCCTACCTCAAGGATTGTTCCTTAAAAAAGCAAAGTTATTGGAACAAATTTGTATAAGTCGCTTGAGCTATTTTACTCAACTTAGTAAAGTTTAAACTATTTTAAAATTGTAAAAGGAAAATACAAACGATTTTGTATTATTAATTTTGGCAATACTTCTGCAGAAGAAGCTTACCTCAAATATCGCACAATTTTTTCCTTTCAGATATTTTTATAAATATAAAGATTTACATCGTTGGAGTCGCCGAAACTTCTACGTAGAAAAATTATTTTCCCACCAGTTTCTATTCAATGTATAAGAACTGTATTGAGAATTTTGTTTGATATAGCAAATATCGCAGTGTATAAATATGCCCTTCTTAATATCTAATTATATTGCACTAAATTTATCGCTGTAGTTGAAAATGTGAAACGTTAATAATGCAAACTATACATTATTTAAGACTTGCTACAAAGTATAAAAGTAATTATTGTATAACTAGTGCCCTAAATGCCATATCGACTCTCGGCCTATATCTACATCTAATTCTACTCTACCTATAGCATTGGATCCTTAAATTTCCTTTCATATTTCGTTACAGAAACAATATCCTTAATTTTTGCTTTCAGTTTATAATATTTTGAATTTAAAAAAAAGTTACGGTCACATGGGAAAGAAGTTCATGCAAAAAAACACTTAAATCGAACTTTAAAAATTTGCAATAATTTGTAGTAATTACGAAATACGTATTATTTTAGTTCCATATATTAATTGTATTTGAATGAAAAAGTTAATTAATATAGACTACAAATTACTTAAGGGAAAATTATGAAAAAGAAAATGCCATAGAAAGAATTCATTGGCTCATGAATGTATTTTATATTAAAGAAAAAGAAAAGCAAATATTTCAAATTAAAGTCTCTAGTATTTATACAAATATTGAAAAACAACTTGTTTTTATATAAAAAAAAATAAATATTTAGACTAGGGTAAAATGTTTCCGTATTTTATGCAATTGAAAATAAAAATACACGTGGGTGGATTTGAGTCAAAATATTTGTAAGACTTTATATGGGGCTACCAGGCACACTGTTAGTAATAAAAATACTTCAATTAGATTTGGTACGCAAATAATAATAAATAAGATGAAACAAACCAATGTAAGAAACGACGAAATAATAAATTCTTAAAAGATTGAGGAAGCGGTGGCAAAGTTAAATTAAAAAACAAGATCCAAAATATTATATAAATTTTATTTGTTGTTAAGGTGACTAAAGGAAATGGTGTTGAATAGGTTCTCTGATGCTTCTAAATGAAAATTCAGTTTGAATTTTATTGGATTGCTTGTCAGTTGTTGTACTAAGTACATATTTTAGTATGTTATTTGTGGTGTTTTTATTATTGTAATACTCTGTTTATGTTTGATTTATTTTATTTGGGTACATGATATTAGATGGTGGTGGTGGATTGGTTTACCTATCATGGATCTAGCCGGTACAGCATTCCATTCTAACCAGAATGTTATAAATGATGACGTCACCAATATAATGCCAGGTATAAAAACGGTGGTGAAATAGAATGCTCGATCTCTGGTAAATATTAAATCGACTCTAAGACAGCTGTAGTTCCCTTCGTAATTGAAATTGAAATAATAATAGAAAGTCATAGATATACAGAAAAGAAACAAATGTTTAATTAAATCAATTAAACTTTGTTTAAAAAATGTTGTTTTACTTGCAATCTAGAGATATTGAACGATTTTGAACCAAATTAAAGGACAAAAACGAATTTTAATAAACAACAAGTTTAAAACTGAAAATTAACAATAACTGATTTCTACTGATATATGTATATTCCATAATATTTATGCATAAGTATATAGAATTATAAAAATTAACAAATGAAAATCATTTAAAAAAAAGTATTATTGTTATAAAAATACATATTTCAAAGCCATTCTAATTTTTATAATTGAACAGAAGAAAATCTCAAATACTGGAACTTGTATACAGCCATTACATATATAAAGTAGGGCAAAAGATAATTGAAAATTAATATCCTTTTTTCATAATATACAATCAATTGCTTTCTAAAATTTTCTAATAAAAATAATCTAATTACTCATACATTCATTTTGTTTGTAATGCAATAAAATATTTTTTAGTTTGATAAAACTTGGCTAAATTACTTGCGAACTTGTTTAAGAAAATAAATTTGTTCATATTGATTCAATTTGCATTAAAATAAGAAAACGAAAAAATAAATTTTATTCTAAAATGAATTTTAATTAACACATATTAGTACAAAGTACTAATGGAAATCATAAAGTCATACATGTGAACGTAATTAATTTAAATATACCATAAAGAAATAGCAAACAAATTAAGACAATAATTATTTTATGTTTACAAATACATATTGATAAATGCTAAAATACTAAAAAAACTTAAAATTACAAGTAAAAGTAAATAAAATGGTTATATTCGGCTAAGCCGAATTTAATACACCCTTCACAAAGGCTGAAATTAATAAAACTTTCTTAAAATTTGCGTCTGAAGAGAGCTGTTATATTTCTTTCATATATATCGATACCCAGCCGAAGCGATTTCTTTTTCTAGTTTGGGTTCTTTTTTTCTTTTTTGACATATAAACGAAATTTTGAACGATTTTCTAAAGAAGTTTTGAAACTTCTCCGATTTAGGCGTTTTTGGTTTGATTGATCTTACAATATGAGGCATTATTTTTGAAGCGAACAAACCAAAAAAAATCTATGCCGAAATTCCTCGATATTTGGCATAACTATAGTTCTACTAGATATGACTGTGTATGGAATTTTTTTCATGATGCTTATTTATCTAGTTATGGGGTGTGAAAGAAAGTATTGCCATTTTTGGAATTTTTTTTTTTAATTTATTGTTTCGAACTAGAAAAGAAATAAAACAAAAAATTTAAATAATTGATTCTTATAGGAAATCGTCGGATATTAAAAAAAAGGTATTTAATTTAAATTTTTTTAATGTACTTTCAGGCTTTCAATTTCAATTGGTCATTTCCAGTTTTGCACATGAAATTTTATTTTCTTAAATTCAATATTGTTTTTAAAAAGATTAGACGATTTCCTAGGAATCACAGAATTGTGAACAGATTAGCAGGAGCTTTCGAAACATAGGTGCACCTATGGCTGTGTAGCAGCGATGCTATCCTGTCAGTCCAAAGGTCGTGGGTTCGATTTCCGTCATATACCCTGGGTGTTTTCGCCAGACAAGCTAATCGCTTCGCGGGTTGTGGTTGTTAAATAAAAAATAAAAATAAAAAATTATAACAATATTTTAAATGAAATTTATTTGCTATATGCAATATTTCATTGGTGCTGTATCAAATCGTCAGTAGACTTCAAACACAATTTTGAACAGTTACAAACCCTTTTTCTTGTGTACAGACTTTCAAAAACCATTTGAGAATTTACAAATATATAAATGATTTTTAAAAATAAGCATAGAGGCTCTGGAACTTATACAAAATCCAGCAAAGAATATTTTATTCGATATGAATCTATTTTATTTGTCTACACTTTTATACAATTAGAAATCCATCGGATAACAATAAAAGTATTTATAAGACAAAATGAAAAATAAAATTCAAATGAAACCTTTAAGAAATTTATTTTTTGACATATGTCACAATTATATTTTAAATGAAATTTATTTGCTGGAGTTAAAGCATTGTTCTATTGTTTTTTTTGTTTGTTTTTAGTTTTGTCAATTTTTTGGTTATAGCGTATTTTTTGTTTTTCCGTTTTTTTTGCTTTTTGCCGATATATTTAGTTTTAGCGATTTATTCTAGTTTTGACGCTTTTTGTCAGTTTTGGCGCTTTTTTCGGTTTTTAGTGATTTTTTTTAGTTTCAGAGATTTTTTTGTTTTGACTTTTTTGTTTTGTTTTGCCGATTTTTTCAGTTTTAGGCAATTTTTTAAGTTTTGGCGCTTTTTTGTTTTGTTTTGGCGCTTTTTTTCGTTTTGGTGATATTCTCCATTTTTGTAATTTTTTTGTTCTTACGGTATATTTTTAAGATTTTTTTATGTTTTAGTGCTTTTTTTCGTTTTGACGACTTTTTTCGGTTTTTGGCGTTTCTTTTTAGTTTTTTGGCGATCTTTTTAGTCTTGGCGATTTTTTGCGTTTTAAGATTTTTTTTAATTTTGCTGCTTTTTTCATTCAAGCGCTTTTTTTATTTTGGAGATTTTTCGTTTTGAAAATTTTTTTTAATTTTGGAATTTTTTAGTTTTAGCGTTTTTGAAAATTTCAAGAGTTTAGCTCTTACGGTTTCCAAGATACAGTATATTGTCTAAGTGTCTAAATTACATAGTAAAATTACATTAACTGATAGAACACCCTTTAATGTTTATTGTTTTAAGAATCAGTATTAATTGGTTTAGTCTATTCTACAGACTACACCTATTAACACTATCTTTGAAAATTTAAAGTGTCTATATATGTGTCTGTATATTACGTTAGTTACGTCACGTTTACACACCCTTTAATTTTTAACTGTCATATATTTGTTGTTGTAGCGGCAAAAGTTTTACATATTCTTGAAAAATTTCAGGTGCGTAGCTCTTAAGGTTCTCGAGAAAACAGCCTGTGACAGAAAGACAGACGGACAGCGTAGCGAAAACAATAGCATTCCTGTGCAATTTTGTTGTACGGAACCCTAAAAAAAGCAGAGACCTTTCCGCTATAAGAAATATGTAAAAAAGTTGAAAAATAACTGTTAAAATATGGGAAATATTGTTTTCTTGAAATAACTGTTACTTTTAAAATATATATATTTTCGTTGTTTATAACTTTTATTTTCAATTTATATGTTTTACGTTGCTTGATAATAGTTACTGAAAAATAATAGTTATTGAAAAATTTTTTTCCGTTGCTTATAACTGCTATTTTCAACGTCTATTTTTTTACGTTGCCTAATAATAGTTATTGTTTATACATTTTTTTACGTTGCTTACGAATTTTATTTTAAACATTTATTTAATTTTGGCATTCCTTACAAATTTTAGCGAATTTTAATCAATTTTAGAGCTTGATTCCAATAAAAAAAATTTCGCGAAATTTCGCCATCGCAACAAGTGAGTGATAATTTGCCAGTTTATGGGTTTTTACAGTTTACCTATTATTAATCAATGTCGGACTTTTGCTATCTTTCCCATTTTATCATTTTCATCATTTTCGCAATTTTTTCAGAATTTTTAGCATTCCTTACATTTTTAGTAGTTTTTAATCAGTTTTGAGGATGTCTAAAATTTTGCAAATTTTCGCAAATTTTTGCGGTGTAAGTAATTTTTGCCAGTTTTTTCCTTTTATGCTATAATATACTCTCTACGATACAAAGGACCCACAAGGTAAAGCTTGTGGTGGCTCGGCTATACTAACAAAATCGCGATTAAAACACTAATTAATGGATGATCATTGTGAAGACTATCTTCAAGCAACTAACATCTGCATTGAAGCTGTTCATCAAAACCTGGTGGTTTCATCAATTTACTCTCCTCCCATGTACTCTATTACAGAAAATCCATATAGTACATTTTTTAATTCACTGGGCCCACGTTTTTTGGTCGCCGGTGACTACAACGCTAAGCACATGTTCTGGGGATTTCGTCTAATCCCACCACGTTTTGTTTGACACAATTTCTAAAATGCGTTCGAATGTTATATCATGTGGACAGCCAACTTACTGGCCAACAGATCGCCGACAAATACCTAATGTTATTGATTTTGGAGTGGTAAAGGGTGTACGCAGCGATATGATCCAAGTTAAAGCATCTTTAGATTTGTCTTCAGATCACTCACACACTATTGTCACCATATATTCACACACAACTTCATCACCCATTTGAGATCCCAGCAAAAAAATATCATGTTTCTGGAAGCAGTAAAAAATGTTCATGCCTTCTACATGCGATCTTTTGAAGCGCTTCTGAGGATGCTCAAAAAGAAGGCAGAGATCTCTCAGTGTTCATAATGTTTCAAATACTAAGTTAGTCAGCATTTTACATTTCTTCAACACTAGCTCCACAATAAAAAAAAATCATATTCAGTAGCATTGTAGATTTCAACAATATAGGTTCTAAAGAATTGTCGCACGCATTGTTTCAGATAATCTCTAACACAATTTAAAACTCAAAACCCATTTAAAGTATGCTCTCTTTCTACATTTCCCACCTATTACATGGAAGAGAGAAAATTATAATAAACCACGATTTGTTTTGTCTGTAGTTTAACGATGATAAAATGAGACATGATTTTAGAGCATTTTCGATGCTTCGAAAGAAGTGATGTTTTATATAAAAACAAGAGCTCCAAAGTGGGACATCGCGAAGAAAAATCATGTATGTTCGAAGCGCTTTTCGAAGCAGTAGAAACAACAAAACTAGCTTCTCTCGCTTATAAACCTGCTTCGGACTTAACGATGACCATCACACGAATTAATTGGTTGAAATATAAAAAATATTTGATTGCTTATTGATAAGCAGATATTCCATTAAAAACCCCTGCTGACATAGATGACTCTATTAGAATGTTTGAGCTAAACATAAAGCAAGTTGCTCTAAATGCTACTAATACAAATCTTCAGGTGAGATATAATAAAATTTATTGAGCAGATGTAGAACAGTTTTTATCCGAAAAAAGAAGAGTTCGTAGAGAATGGCAACGCAACAGATCCCCTCAGCTAAAGTCTAGGCTAAACAGCTGAAAACTCTGCTAGAATTCAAAAAACCGCTTCTCTTAAAAAATTTCTGAATGGGATCGATGCAACACCTCAAACAGACTATTTGCTATGAAGAGCAACCCGGGGCCTCAAAAGACCAGATATATAAGCCTCCATTGCGAGGTTCGAATGGAGACTGGGCAAGAACTGACGCTGAAAAAGTTACTCTGTTTGTAAACCACTTGCAGAAATTGTTTACTCCAAATTCGTCTGATATATAGTTGAGCTGACTCCAGTCCTCGCTATAAAAGATGTTACCTTGAGGTTTAATATTCGTGAGATTTAGCACTCAGCTTAAATTCGAAAAAACCTCCATGCGCTGATAAAAATAAGCAATTAAATGCTCTTAGATCTGAGCTATACTGCAAAAACGATAATTCTATTTATTTGTAACGGTATTTTGCACCTCAAATGCTATCCCACAGAATGGAAGGTTTCACTGATTACCATGTTACCTAAGCCAGGCAAAGATCATACGAAGGTGGAATCCTATAGGCCTATAAGCTTATTGTCTAACATGTCAAAACTATTTGAAAAGCTACTTATGAGTAAACTAACACCCATACTGAATGGTACTGGATGCATTCCAGACCACCAATTCGGTTTGGGGAGTCAACATAGCACGATCGAACAAGCACATAGACTCTTGAACGAGGTTAGAAAAACCTTCGTGGAAAAGAAATATTGTTCTGCTCTATTTATCGATGTTTCTCAGGCATTTGATAAAGTATGCCACGAAACTTTAATACATAAACTAAAGCAAAACCTACCCACAAATACCCTTAAGCTTTTAGAAAGTTACTTAAGTGAGCGAAGATGTTTTGTTAAGGAATGTAATTTTCTAAGCTCTCCGTAATTGATTGAAGCCGCAGTTCCTCAAGGCAGCATCCTTGGTCCTGTATTATATCTGATATATGTGTTTGACTTGTCGGTAAGCAGTAACATACATATATCAACATTCGCTGATGATACAGCTTTTCTAAGTGTTCACAAAATCCATCAAGAAGCTTCGCGCAAACTGCAAGAGTATATACCACAGTTGGAAAAATTGCTAAGACAACGGCGGATCAAAATTAACGAACAAAACTGTCTACATATTACTTATACATTGTGCAGAGGAACCTTCCCACCTATACAAATAAATAACCAAGCTATACCTCAGCACACTGCAGTAAAATATCTCGTTGTTCATCTTGATTGTCGTCTAACATGGAGGTACCACATAAATGCAAAGGTAACCCAAATGAAATTAAAAGCGGCTCACATGAATTGGCTCATTGGAAGGAATTCTTTACCAAGCATGGATTGTAAACTTCTTTTGTACAACTCTATGCTAAAACTAATATGGTCCTATGGTATCCAGTTATGGGGAATTGCTTCGGCATCAAATGTAGAGAAAATTTAAAGGCGACAAAATGAAATACTCCATACGATTGCATCAGCCCCGTGGTATGTTAGAAATAAGCGAATTCATAAGGATTTAGATGTGCCGCTGGTTAAGACAGTGTTTTCTAAGCACGTGACAGGATACAACAAAGAACTCGAGTTGCTCCCAAATCCCCTAGCCCGAAACATTATTAACTTTAGAGGCCACACTCGGCTGAGATGGAGGGACACTCTTGCTCTCAGTCGAACACCAGAGACGTAGACAACCACAGAACCAACCACTAAAGCAAATATTTTTGTCTGGAATTGGCTGGACTTACAAATTATAATTTTAGAATTAAGATTGGATTACTTATTGTTGATTCGTTTTTATTGAAGATAACCGCAAACAAAATTTAAAAAAATTTTTAATTTTCGAAAATTTTTTGCTAAAAAAACATATACATATATAAAACAATTCTTTTTGAACATATACATACATGAATCGACGGGAACCAAATAATTGAATTTCATAATATAGTTGGACCTAGCACTTCCTAGTAAGACCTTTTTTAAATCGAAATTTTTAATTTAGTCCACATGTTCTAAAACCCCAAAGATGGGTTTCCAAATCCACTGCCATTTCTAAAAACCCTTATGTATACGTAGTTATTTGGCAAAGTGTTAGAAGGGCTTTGGATCATGTGTGGACGCTTTGGGCAAAATTGTTCAGAATTAAATTTTTTGGATTTCTTGGAACTTTCTTAATAATTCTGAAATTCTCAGAAGAAAAACTTTAATATTTATAAATAACTTTAATATTTATAGAAAACTTTAATATTTCTAAATTGTTAAAATCTCAATACATTATTGAAAGCTATGCCTAATTTTGTAAATTTTGAAATGTGATATGTCTACCATTCTCTTTTACACGTGTAAAATTTATGGACTTATAAGTAAAAACCCATGCTGAAAAAACTTTACATGGCCTGAGAGCTAATGAAGAACTTGGCGTATAATTAATATTTAGTAATAAATATAGCTCATACTATCACAAAAATGTTAGAGATCTTAATAGATTTTTTATATGTATTAACTTTTTGTTAATGATATAAAATCGTTGATTTTATAAATCGGATGACGAAAGTTTTGAAAAATTGAGAAACTTTAATTTTAAAATGAGTATAACTCACTAAGAGATAAGTATACAACCAAACATGTATCTTTTAGATCTTATTAAGGGTTGTATTACAAGAAAAAAGTTTCGAAATTGGAGGAGAAACAAAAAATGCCAGCGTAGAAAAATTAAGTTGATGATAATTTTTCCCTTGTCCCTTGGAATATTAATCACGCTTGATTCTTTCTGAATATAACGTTACGAACTTTAGCCAAATAATGAATTTGGATTCACTAGCACATAATTTCTAAATAATCATATTAAAAAATTATGAACTATGGCTTAAAGTCATATTACTTTGGCCCTTTTACGGAACACCACCGATATTTGTAACATATTTGTAACATATAAATTATTTAAGCTGGACATATAATGCCAATTATTTCTATTTTTAGTTTAGTTTTTAATAAATGCAATTTATGAAGTAATGCAAAAGCAAAAAAATATATAGCCTCCCTTTTTAAGTCGGTAAAAAGTAGGACTTTACCGGACGCAAATTTTTTCCTTGGACAGAGACCACAAAAAGTGTCCGGGAAAAAGAGGACGGATAACAACCCTAGGTGTAGCAATTAAAAGTGGTACAAATTACAAACAAGAAGAAAATCTTATACACACACTTGCAGCCCTTTCCACCAGTGAAGGGTGTAGAAAAATAAAATATAAGAAAACAAAACTAAAAACTTTATCTTTTTGGTCATGCCCTGTAGCCTGAAGATAAATTTAAACATATAAGTTCGAAATCAAGATAAAATTAAAAAACAAAACTTAAAACTTAATTTTATAAATAAAACAATTTTTTTGTAGACTCACCTCTCCAGCTATTTTGATCACAGGCGGTTGTTTGATTCTTAATCAAGTATGCGTTTAATGTTGTCAGTGAAGGGCTTTTGCGTAGAGTGTCCTCATCGTTTTTCCAAATGTATTTTATTTGGGCTTCTTCATATGAAACTGTTGAAAAAAAAAAGAAATTTAATTTTAAATTAAATAAAGTCGTTAGAATAATAACACAGGTCAGCATGAATGAATTGCTTTTTTGCATTGACTCTGTTTCTCGAGATATACCGTTATATAGAAAATTAAGGAGATTGCACTACATAATTTGCTATAACTAGAGAACTAGCCGTTCGATTTATTTTTTTTTTAAAGAAGTAGCACACTCAGCAATAAATGCGTACCAATTAATTGTTTTTTTATATGCTACCTTCTTTGGCAAAGGTATAGTGTAGGGACAACAGGTGGGGAAGTGAGAGAGATAAAAAGCTTAATTCATTCACAACTCTGCTATTGCGCATTTTCTGTTAAATTTTGTAGAGCAGTGTTGCACCGTCTTTTGGTGTCAAGTAGAGTTAATTTGCTTAAGCTATGTAGCAATTAAGTAAATTTATTAAATGAAAATTGACGAAATTTTCATTGTTTTATTAATTAAAAATTCTTTTGAAACAAATATTAATATAATAACAATTCTAAAACAACGTTTTAAGAATTTTTAACTGAAATTAGGCAAATAGAGCTTACAGTTATTACACAGTAAGACATCGTGTAAAGGCTAATTGACGACTATTGCTGTAATTACTTAGTTAAAAATTTTATTTAAGGTCTTCCAAACTATTTTATAAATAACTTGCCGTAATGTGTTTGAACCAGGGACCGAAAATAATGATTATTGCACAAATTTCTTACCAAAAAAATCATAATGATCCCAGAATATTGGTAACATATTGTTGAACAATAAAATTATTATTTTTTGACATGCTTTCCATTTATGCAATAAACTTTTATTTTAAATTTTTACTAAAAAAAATCAATTAATAAGAATTAGAATTGAATTTTAGCTCGAAAGTAACGATTATTTCTTGATTTTTATTTTTTGCTTAAAAATAATCATTATTCTAGGTTTTAAATGTTCAATGCTTTAAGCGTAGCAAACGTTGTTTCATTGAGAGTCAGTTTTGCATTAAGTCTCTACTTTTCGGGGAGTGAGACCAAAAATATTTCACTTTAAAAAATAACGGACACTTTATTAGAGATAGAAAAAATCGTCACTACAGCAAATTTAAAAACTTTTTTATTCAATCTACAGTTTTCTATAAAACAGTATACAAAAATCGTTATGACAGGAAATTTAAAAAATTTAAAAGTAAATACTTACTGCTTTCCATTGAAAATGAGCATTTCGGGTCATCGAATGGAAATATGTGTAAACTTCCCTGACAGGATAATATCAAGTGTCGTCTGAAAAGAGTAGTATATAAAAAAAAATCAATAATAAAAAGTTTGCTGTATTTTGAAGTTCATAGAATTTTTAATAAAATTATTAAATTTAAATTGTGTTAAATGCGAAAACGCAACAATGGCTCATAGCAAATTGCATAACATTATCAAATGCAAACATATTTATGCAATCACTTGCTATTTAAAACAGCATAATTAAAGCATGTACAGTAGTTTCCGCTTAATTGCTCCCCGCTTAATTGATTTATCCGATTAATTGATCCAAAAATAATATCATAAACATTTTCCATGTAAAAAGTACAGAAAAATACATGCTTAAATGAGTTCCGCTTAGTTGCAATACTCGCATAATTGACTTATAAAATTAGCACTTCTCTCGAAATTAACATGAAAACATTTCGGGTATTTGCACTTGGAAAATTCCTAAAAATGGTGATTGCCATATTTTTAATAAAGGTTCCCAAATCATTTTTATAGCAGAATCTCTACAAAAAGCGGATGAATTTTAAAACAAATTTTCCAGTAATTATGGCCGTAACACTCCTTGAACTAAAATAACAAAATTCCGCTTGACAATACCACTCGATAATAATATTGTGTAATATTGCATTCGATTATTGCAAACAATTTTTATAATTACAAAATAATAGACGCACTTTTTTCTGCAAAAATGGGGAAAATATACTTTTTTGAAAATCTTAAATTAAACTTCGTATAACTTTTGCGTATAAATTTTTAAACAAATTTTCTCCAGAATATTAGAAGTTTTGTTATAAATCTATGAAAGTTAAGTTTTTAGAAATCGGACAAAATTTCATTTCCGCATTAACAAAACAGTGGACCGATGTGGATAAAAAATTTAAAAATATATCTTTTCTTGTCGAATATCTCCTTAACTGTAAGCGGAAATCCATAAATGTAGTAGACGTTCTTTCGCCTCTTGCAAAAACTCTTTTTTATTAGATCAAAAAGATTAGCTTGACATATGTTTGAATTTTTCATAAGCCCGACGTGAGCCACTTTGGTGTCTTTTGTCTCCATCTCATTTTAAGATACAAATTCCAAACTTAAGCTCAGAATCATCTACTGAAATGCCATATGCAATTTTTTAAGAATCGGACAGCTCGTTTATAAACTGCAGATTTATCTCAATTTTTTCCCAAAATCCTCCACTGTGCAGTTGTTAAAATAATACCGAAATCAGGAAGAGTCACACAAAAAATAAATCATGTAAGCCTATAAACGTCTTAGCAGTAGTTTAAAAACTTTCGGATAAACTTCTCTGCTTAAGTCGATTTAAGCACTTATTCCATTTTGCACACAGAGAAAACTTCATTATTTTTTATAATGAAATATCACAATTTAGAGTTAAGGTTTAAAGTAAAACTGGGAACCTTGAACTTGAGGGAAAACTCTAAAATGGAGAAATCTACCAACATTCTATAAACATGCATTCACATAGATAAAATGGCAAACATTCTGGGAAAAAAATTTTAAAATAAATTGTTCCGTTTGATTACACTGAAAAATCCGATCTAGAGCTTCTCATTCGGTTCAGTGAATAAAATCGGTTTTTTTCTTCAAATGAGTCCGACTGCCCAGCAAAATTTGCCTTCTCCCAAAAAGAAAACAAAAACATGAAAATGATAAAAGTGGCGGTCAACAGCTTCATTCTCGTTTTAACATTATCTGCAGAAACATTCAATCACCTGTGTAGTTTGCTCACATATGTATGTATATAACAATGGCCCCTTAATACCTAATGTCGTCATTCCATTGGGAAGGCCAACTAGTCCGGCAATATACTTTGCTAGTTGACTCACAACCATTTTTCCTGGCCAGCCCGCGTGACCTGGTACCTAGAGTAGCTCCAGGCTTGAATGCCCCACAATCTCTCTTAGAGATTTCCGGCATTCATGAACCAACTTAGATATTTTTGTGTCATGTTACATTTAATGGCAAAGCTTATAGGGGACTAGCTGACGTAGAGATCAACTGGCAGGCATCAGTAGTCAAAAACGCCTTTGATGGCGTACATTTTGGTCTGTAACAAATTTCTCTAGTATACTTACATTTTTCGCTCCAGAATACATACATATTTATATTTTCACTGCATATCTTTTAATATTATAAACAAAACGGTTAATATTCTTTAAGGTTTGTGCTCCTTTTTCTTTGGCCGCATATTAATGTTTACATTATTGTAGTGCGTAGTACTCGTATATAGTGTACTTGCTAGGGTATTCACTCGAATAATGTATGCTCGATTAATCGAATAATTGATGTCATATAATGTTCTATCAAACAAAATATTTCAATAGCGATTAAAAATTTATTCCAGTAATTTAGGTCGATTAATCGAATAACTCGACTAAAAATTTTTATTTAAATTTCCTTTTTTTAATGAGTTTTTGCATATTTCTTATAAAAACTGGCACATTTGTTTAAATTATATGGAATTTGCCATGCAATTCGCACGTTATTTCATACAAATAGACCGCATGATCAAAGAATTAAGATAATAATGCGGTGACAATAACAGGGAGAAATGAACTAAGTTCAAATATATATATCTTGAAAAATTTTCGGAAATATAACCATCAAACAAAAATTATTTTAAGTAAAGAAGATATAGAGCAACTAGTTAAATAGAGTTTTCGTATTCAAATATCAAATGTAATCTAATGACGAAATTCAATGAAAAATTAATAGCATTCACAAAATTAAAGAGCAAAAAATTACTTTTGTCATAAAAATATTATTTTATGGATCTAGAAAAATAATTTATCCGATAAATGAGAAATGCTTTTTAATTCACTTTTCTCAATTTCTCCAGCATCAACGATTAGTGAATGGGAGAAATGCTCAATCGAAAAAAAAAATTTATGAAATTAATAAAAAACATTGTTTTTAAGACTAAATGTATTGTTTTTGTTCGAATATTTAAGGAATTATCCTGTTCTGTTTTCAATGCGAAATGAAAGTGTTCGGAATTATAAAAGCTTTGTTGTTACAAGTTAATATTGGTAACAGCACGTACTTTATGCCAACAATTGAACTTATTGTTTTACAAGAATATACAAACATGAAAATTTTACGTATAAATAGCAATATTTCTATTATTTAAAAATTTAGTTTAACAATTATTTCGCAAAATAAAGAAATTAATGAAAGAAACTTTCTGCACACTGTTTCGCAATCACAAATTCATTTGTTTTTGTTACATTCCTCTTTGCTCTTTTCGTTTATTTTGGCAGATATGCCACATGATGTTAGATTTAAACAATGCTGTTACCAAGAAGTCACAGAATCGTACAATCGTTAGTGCAAACAACTTCATAAGTTAACAATTTAACGACTGTTGTTATTGTTAAAAATTACAGATTCTCACTACACAGAAAAAAATAAGTTTCGTTTTTGATAACAAAAATCCCGGTATTCAATATTTTTTTTTTCAAATTTCCTGTGATAAAGAATTCCCCTATATTGATAACAAAATTATTTCAAAATAAAAATATATATATAAATTAAAAAAATGTTGACGCGGCTGGAATACGAACCCGGGCTTTCCGGACGTAAAGCATACTCTCTATAGCTGAGCCATATCCCATTTATTTTTTTATGGGATACAACTTGTTTTAAGTACTTATGTATAAAAAGAAAAGAAATAACCGGCATGGAAAATAAATACTTACAACGAAATGTTTTATTATGTTAAAGATAAATGTTATTGAAATCCTTGTCTATTTTTTTCTGTGTACAGTTGTTCTATTGGCAGCTTTTTAAATTGTTTGTAATAACGATTCTACGATTCTGTGACTTCTTTTTAACAACATTGTTTAAATCTGATGTTATGTGGCATCTATATTAAAATAAACGAAAAGCGCAAAGAGGAATATAACAAAAACAGAAACAAATGAATTTGTGATTGCCAAATAGTGTACCGAAAATTTTTTGCGCTAATTTCTTTATTTTTTATTTTTGCAAAATAATTGTTAAATTAAATGATTAAATAATAGAAATATTGTTATTTATACGTAAAAGCTTTATATGTTTGTATATTGCTCTAAAACAATAAACTTTAATTGTTGGAATAAAGTACGTGCTACCGCTGCACAGCTGACTCTCGTCTATTCGGTAACAACAGAAAAATTATTGTCGTTAGTTAACCAACAGCAAATATTGTTAAAAATTTTACAGAATGGCAAAATCGTTAATTTGCTTGTTAAATATTTTAGCAATGATAACTATTGTTAAAATTGAATAGAGAATCTCACTACAAGTCTGAATATTGTTAAATATTTCCTACCGCAAAATTTTCTCATTTCGAATAATTTTTAGCAGTAAAGCTTACTCGAATAACTCGAACGAAATAAAATTGTTACTCGGTTATTTAAGTAATTTGAAACCCTCAATTTCGATTAATTGATTAATCGAACAATTGAAAAGTCGATTAAAATGAATACCCTAGTACTTATATAATAAATACTCGTAAATATGTACATATTTATAATTAAAATAACAGAAAAAATACAAAATAACATAAAAATGAAAAATTTTTGTATACACACCTCATTGCGTACGTAATGGTCCCGTTCCGGTAAATTCTTAAAGCAAAATGCATGGGTATAATAGGATCCTTGAAGTCGCCATGCATAATGAAATAAGTGTCCGGCGTCCAAATGCTATCGTGATGATGCAAGGCATTTAGAAAATCATAATGTGACTTGTTGCCATATTGTAAACGAGGATCATTCCACTGTTGGTTCAACAGAAATTCCACTTCATATTTCTAAATATATTTATTTAGTTTTTTTTAACAAATGAAATAAAAGAAAACATTGAATAAATTTAAAAAAGTTAAGATAAAATTACTCGTGTACTTAATAAAAACAAAAAGTTTTATGAATAAATTATAGTTACCAGACTACTCTCATCGGGTGATGCTAAGCTTAGTAGTAAAACGTTCACATTAACCGTAAGAGTACCTGTTTGTTGTTGGCATTTATATCCATATTTTAGAAATAGAAAATGAAGAAAAAAGTAATGTTATTAAAATTTAATTTTTAAAGGATTTTATTTAAAATGTTCCTTTTATAATGAATATATCCAAGGAAACACAATGTACCAGTACAAAAACTAAAGCAAGAGTATGAACATAATATTGTCATCTACGACGTGGCAAGTAAATGAAATTAAAAATTTTATTAAGTAAAATGAATAATTAAATTTGTTGCTGTGGATTGACACACAAGAAACATAGACTTAACACAAATAAAATGAAGCAACCCCATTTTAAAACGAAATTAAGAATTATTTATTAAAAAAAGGAAGAAAAATAAAAATTGATTAAAATTACAGGAAAACACTTATTATGATAACCAGCTGCTATACAGACATGGTTTTTTAACATGAAATAAATTGCTGGTCTTAATAGGGGCATTGTATAGAGGAGCTTTTCGTAAAATAAATGGTAAGGAATGTGGAACTTATGTACTACTGCATGGATTTATTTGAAACTTGGAATATCGATGGAATAGTGAAAAGGCCTTTAAGGTATTGTCTGCGGAAATGTGATACTTTAAGATCAAGTGGCTCTATAGTTGACCAAATTCAAAATTGAGAGTTTTTATAAGCATACGAGGTTGAAAGCTTTCCAAACATAATCGTTGAAGTTGTAAGAATGTGCGACAAAATTTAAAATATTGGAGACACTTTTGAGACACCTAGTGGAGGTTGTATGCATACTTGAGTGAATTATTTTCTCATTTTTAGAAACTCGATTACACTATCAGAATCATATCTGAAGTCTGTAGCTAAGCAAGGGGCTTAGCTACAGGAAGAGAAATTTAACTGCCTTGCGTGTGAAAAATTTTGTACGGCTTGCACTTAAACACAAAAAAAAAAATAAATAAATAAATAGATAAGAATTATGTTCAATAAAATAATGTTGTTTGAAAAAATTGCTAATTTCAATAACATTTGTTTGACATGAATTTAATACAATATTTATCAATACCGCGCATATTAAAAATCACGCAAGAAAAAGTATTTGGTAAAAATGTTATTGAAAAATTTCAAATATTTAATAAATATAGCTCTTAAATCAAATACATACGTACTTAATTCGATGTATACATTGACATGCTTTCCCGGGGTAAGTACTTAAAAACAACTTTTATCTCATTAAGAAATATATGAGATATGGCTCAGCTGTAGCGAGCATGCTTTACGTCCGAAGACTCGGGGTTCGTATCCCAGCCATATCATAACTTTTTTTTATTTACATATAGTTTTAAGTAAATTGTAGATAAATTTGTTACCGCAATTCTCATAAATTTCAATAAAAAACTTATTTAAATTTGAAATACATTTTTTTAAAATTTTTGTTTTTAATATAGTGGAATCCTTTATCACAGGAAATTTGAAAAAAAAAATGAATTGAACACCGGGATTTTTGTTATCAAAAACGAAACTTATTTTTTTCTGTGTACTAACCGATTCGTATCGGTATCGAAACCGGTAGCGGCAATATTTATTTTTCAATATCGGTATCGCATCGGCAAAACGGCGTATCGTTACATCCCTAAATCAAAGCTCAATGTACAAATTTCAGAAAAAATTTAAATTTTTAGTTCATTTTTTTATATTGCCGTATTTTTTACTAATTTTGACCTAGATACCACATTTGTAGTCAGGATGTCTTAACTTGAAGCACCAGAAATGCCAACCATCTATAAGATATAATTCATAGATTTTTGACACACCCTGTGCAGAGGTTTTTACTCAAAAACTATTTTCGAAATTTAATGCTTTCGACCATTGCCAAATGTAGGCTATATGTTCAAACGCTAAAACAGAAATAGGCTAATTACACATTTTGCCGTATGAAAACATAAAATTAACATTTTTTTTTTACAAATTTACAAACTATTAATGCACTTTTTGGCAAAAATTCAAGTTTTTTTAGTATACAATAACACTAATACAACGAGTTTTTTGTCTTGTCAAGGAGAATCTAAAACACTTGAGAGCTTAAAAATCGTTCAGTATTTAAGAAATTTATAAGCTGCACAACATTTTTCACACTCGACGTATTAGCTTTCTCCCCTGTAGCATAGAGGGAAAAACAGCCAATCTAGCGGCGAAAAAATTATTGAATTTCAAAAAAAAAAATTTAACGCTGCTTCAAAGCGGTCAAATCAGTTTATTTAAAAATCAAATTTATTTATCACCATGTTACCTCTGGTTCAGAAAATATGGCCTTTTAAACATTAAGAAAAAATCAGGTTTAATTCTTTATTGATTTTTATATCAAATTTGTTGGCGTATTAAATCGCTAATGATGGACGTTTTCGGACAAAGTAAATTTTTTGGTAAAGTGTTATATCAGCTATTTTAAACTGTTTTAGTTTATATATTTGCTATTTCAGTTAAGAGAGTCCCGAGAAATTGAGTGGAATCTTAATGTATATATTATTGAGTAACATTGTTCCAAAAATTAGCTGCGTAGACTTGCGTTTGCGACTTTTACATCAGTTTTTCTTACTACACACCTTTTTAAAAATTCCCTACTTGTTTGCAGTTCAATATAATTTTGTTGTAATTCGCTTCCGAAACCATCTGCTATTAAATTAAAGTACCAATGAAGTAGTCGTTTTCAATTTTAGGACAAAATTTTTAATGCATTTTGAAATTTGAATGCACTTTGAATTTTTTTTTAAATCATTTTGAATTTTTAAAATTGGTCGTATATAGTATCTATAGCGCCCACTGTGTTAAAAATAGCTAATTTATTTACAGACCTTACAGCCTACAGCCTTTCCAAGCATACGGTTTTTGTGTATCAGACTATTAGTTTGGAAGGTATAAGCTATTCGGACTATTCGTTTTGAAGATATGATTTTTCCGCCACTAGATTGGCCTTTTTCCCAGTGCGTGTAGGCTCAGCTACAGACTTCAAAAGACAAGTTTCTTAAAAGTTGACTCCTCCTCTAAAATCATTTAAATTTTCAGAAAAAAAAGTTTTTAGTTCAGAAGTTTCATACTTATTACTACCCTTTTCAGTGTCGAACAGAGGACGATTTAAGTTTTCCATTTATGTATGTACATTAAAGCGGGTCGATCTCCATACAAAAAATAAAAGTTATGTCGGTCACCCCGTAGAATGAAAGATATGTCAATGGAGTTTCTAAAGCTAGAAAATAATTTTTCTTGCCACACCTCAAAATACAGCACTTTTGTTTTTTATATACAGCGCAGACATTTAAAATCTGATCTCATTATAACGCATATTGTTTGTTGTTCATGGCTTGAATATAGCTTAATTTTTAATTCTGGTATCTTTTTAATCCGAAATCCAATTCTGAGCGCCACTTATGCCATCTCGGATGCTTCCCGCCTAATGTCAAATTTTTTGCAAGTGGAAAGGAAAGGTGCTTTAAAACTTACTATGTCTAGCTCTTAATGTACTCGCTTTTATGCTACGCCCCAAAATTATGCCTTTTTTCTTTTTCATATACAAATTACTTTAGAGTGAAAGATATATCAGCGAAGTTTCTAGAACTTTAAATTAATTTTTTTTCCACGCACCAAAAAACAGCACTTCTATTTTTTTATTTATTGCATCGCCATTTAAAGTGCGATCTCATCATGTCGCATATCGTTGTTCATGGATTGAATGAATATAGCTTAATTATTGCCTTTGGTGACTTTTGAATCCGATATAAAATTTTTGGTGCCTCTTATGGCGTTTCGGATCCATCCCTCCTAATGTCAAAGTTTTTGCACGACACATAAAGTTTTAGAAGGGCTTTTTTGCCACGTGCAAAAAAGTGGACATTAGGAGGGAAGGATTTGAAATGGCATTTGTGGCACCTACAATTTTATGTCGAATTCAAACGTAACCTGAAGCAAAAATTAAGCCACTCTCAAGCCATAAACAACGGTGTACGATATGATGAGGTCGGACATTAAATGGCGGCGCAATATATAAAATATTAAAAGTGCTGAATTTTGGGGCGTAATAAAATTTTTTTTAAAGAAAAGATTGATATACCTTTTATTCTAGGGGCTGACTGGTGCAAAATTTTCTGTTTTGTATTGGGTTCTACCCAGTCTAATGTATTTTGTATGTGAAAAAGAAAAACGAGGCGTAATTTTAAGGCTTGATATAAAAGTGAGTATATTAAAAGCCAGGTAGGATACGAAATGGCATAAGTGGTGCTCAGAATTTGATGTTGGATTAAGAAGCCAGCCAGGGAAAAAACTAAGCCACAGTCAAGCCATAAAGAATGAAATGCCATACGATGAGATAGAACTTTAAGTGGCGGTGCTATATATAAAAAGCTAAAAGTGGTGTATTTTGGGACGTGGCAAAAAAGTTTGTTTACTGCTTTAGAAATTTCATTGGCATATCTTTTATTCTAGGGGGTGAGTGCGGCACCTTTTTTTCGACCCGCCTTAATGTACATAAATTAGACTGTCCAATATTTTCTTAAAATTTTAAATGCGTTCGGAATTCATTGTTCCAGAACTTAACTAAATCAATAAAATTCAACTTTGAATATATATGGTTCAATATTGAAATAAAAAATTTCAACATGACTAGACTTTTATTAATGTTTCTTATTGAATCAATATGGTTTTTATTGATTTTTTTCTCTGGGTTGAGTCTCAAAAAAGGACACATCGGCCATATACAATTTTTTACTACGTGTCATTTTTTTTTTGTTTCTATCTAATTCAAAACTTTATTACTATATTATACCCCTTGATAAGATCTTAAAGGAACATGTTCGATTGTAACCCTTATCTCTTATAGTTAGCGAGTTATACTTATTTGAAAATTTAAATCTCTCAAATTTTTAAAACGTTGGTCCATTATATTTCAGATATCGGATCCAAATGTCATCTAATTTTTTAAAGGTTTTCTTTGCTAGTTAATTGCAATATTTTAAAAGATTTAATGAAATTCTGCCGTCTGAGTTGAAAAATATGCAAGTTTTGAATTGAAATTTCAAAAATTTTGAATTTCGGGAAGTTTTGCCAAAAAAAAAGCACCATCACTCTTTTATATATGTAATGGGTGATTTTATAAGAACTATCGGAAAGTAAAAAAAAACACATAAAATTCAGAAAAATGCATGAAATATTTATTTGGATCGATAGTTGGGTCGATATAATTTAATGTTTGAAGAATATTTCATGCAAATGTTGGCCGCGGCTGCGCCTCAAATGGTCCATCCGCTTAGTCCAATTTTGGCATACTCTTTCCAACATTTCGGCCGGTATCTCACGAATAATGTTGGCAATGTTGGCTTCCAGTGCGTCAATCGAAGCGGGCTTGTCGCTATAGACATTAGCCTTAACATAGCCCCACAAAAAATAGTCTAGAGGCGTTAAATCGCACGATCTGGGCGGCCAATTGACTGGTCCCAAGCGTGAAATAAACTGTTCACCGAACTCGCCTCTCAATTGGTCCATTGTTTCGCGTTCACCATTCACAGTAACGTTGTGATTCGCATCATCTTTGAAGAAATACGGCCCAATGATGCCGCCAGCCCATAATCCGCACCAAACGGTTGTTTTTTGTGGATGCATTGGTAGCTCTTGCAATGCTTCTGGCTGCTCTTCACTCCAAATACGGCAGTTTTGCTTGTTCACGTATCCATTCAACCAGAAATGAGCCTCGTCGCTGAACACAATTCTTCGATAAAAAAGTGGATCTTCATCTAACTTTTCAAGAGCCCATTCACCAAAAATTTGGCGTTCTGGTAGGTCGTTTGGCTTCAATTCTTGCACCAGCTGTATCTTATAAGGCTTCACACCCAAATCCTTCCGCAAAATTTTCCACGTAGTGGAGTAACAGAGGCCCAATTGCTGCGAACGGCGCCGAATCGATAATTCACGGTCATCACCAACACTGGCCGATACGGCTGCGATATTTTCTTCAGTTCGCACTCTACGTAAACGTGTTGGTGGTTTAATGTCCAACAATGTAAATTTGGTGCGAAATTTTTTTACAATAGCCCGAATAGAAGCCTCAGTAGGTCGATTAAACTGACCATAAAATGGAAGAAGCGCGCGATGAACTTTCTTAACAGAGCACGCATTTTGGTAATAAAATTCAATAATTTGCAAGCGTTGTTCGTTTGTAAGACGATTCATGATTAAATTATAGACCAAACTGAAGATGTTTGACAGTGACACAAGATACAAAACGTACGTCAGCTGTCAAAACTAGTGTTGCCAAAAAGATAATAGCAAAAAAATCACTCGTTATATAAAAAATTATCATGAAACATACAGTAAATGTATACTTATCTGAATGGATGGTAAAAAATATAATTAAATTTCATATTTTAATTAGGTCTGGGCCCTTCCTAAAAAGACTTATTTTAAACCAAAAATTTGATTTTAGTCCACATGTTCTAAAATCTCAAAGCTTCGACTCAAAAACAATTGCCACTTTTTTAAACCCTTATGTGTAGTGTATGCAATAGTTTGCCAAAGTCTTAAATGGGCCTTGGACCAATTATGGACGCAAAAGTGTTCAAAATTTCAGTTTTTTTTACCTTTTTTAAGAATTCGGAGATTTCCAGAAAAAAATCTAAATTTATTTTTCTTGAATGATATTTAGTATATAAAATTCTTTATAACTGCAAAACTTCATTCGAAAATATCAATATTTAATATGCACAAGACACCACATAACAAGATTTTTCTGCTTGTGTTGCAAAAAGTATTTCAAAAAGTTATAAATTGTTAAAATCTAAATACAGCATTAAAAACTACACATAATTTTGTAAATTTTTGTATGTGATATGTCTCCCTTTCTTTTTTACACATGTAAAATTATGGACTTATAAGTAAGAACTCGTATTGAAAAACATTTACGGGCCGTGGCAATGATACTGGTCACCCTAGCGTGTACATAATATTTAGTTTTAAATGTACATACGTCATACTGGAATAAAATGGGGAAACATTACTAGATTTTTCATATGTATTCATTTCTTTTAATGCTATAAAGTCGCTGATAACACATGTTTACAAATTTCGAAAAACTTTTTCGTTCGCTAGAAATTAAAGTTGTTTCTGTAGTAATTGGAACGCCGAGCCCGAATATGTACTCCATCGTATCAGGAACTGGTGCACGGGTTCAACTATATTAGGAAATTCAATTATTTTTCTACTGTAGATTCACGTCTGTGCAGATACCTTTCAGATAAGTATACATTTATTATATGTTCAAAAATAGTGCAAAAATTTGTTTAGATTTTAATTTAAAAATTTAATATTTTTCAACTCAGACTACGCAACTTCATTAAATTTCTTCTAAACTCTTTTAAATTTTCTTCTTTAATTAACGAAGAAAAAATTTTATAAATTTAATGATACTTGGGTGCGATATCTGGAAAATACTGGACCAACGTTTTGCAAAATTGAGAAGTTTGAATTTTCAAATGAGAATAACTCACTAACTGGCCTCAAGCTCGATCATTGTCTTTATTTAACGAAAGTTACTAGGCCGAACAAAAAATACTTTATATTATTATAACTCACTAACTATAAGAGATAAGTGTACAATGGAACATGTATCTTCAAGATTTTATCAATGGCTATAATGTAGCAAAAAAGATTTTAGATCGAATGAAAAAAAATGACAAGCAGTAAAATACTTTATGTGGGCGAAGTGCGTATTTAGAGACTTCATAGCTCCGCTCCTGAGCAATTTATAAAGCTGCTACTTAAAGTATATATGTAGACACTGTTCTGCTATATCCTTCTGAAATTTTATTCCGTTTTATGTTCCAAATATTTTGATTCTGCCCCACTCACTGTGCACTGTGTTTGTTAATTAATCTTCATGTAGATTAGATTAAACTCTTGCAGTTCCTGTAAACAAGAGCAAGATTTTAATCAGCGAAGGCAGAGTTTTTTAGAGTCCTTGGATTTTGGTAATGAAATTTAATAAATTGTAGGCCTTGCCTCCAGAATTTTTTTGTAGGATGAGAGGTTAACTTTTCTAAGCGTCTTTATTTTTCACACAAACAAGTTATCAAGGTTTCAAGACCCCCATGAATACGAAATGTTTTTCAATACTGAATTTACGTATTTTATTCAGCTTTATGTTAATTATAGCCCATAAATGTTCTTTAGCATTGCCAAACAGACCACCAACCAATCGCATTTATCGACTGAAGCTTGCATATAGTCCTTCGAAGAGTGTCGTGTTGACGATTATACAAATAATAACCACAAGAAATTGAAAAACCAAACACCAGCCAAACATTTTATACGGCCATGTTACAGAGTTAATTTCCGTTCGAAAACGGAATTCAATCCACTTCATTTTTGTAACAGCTGGTGTCTGAAAAAGAAAAAGAAAATATGCAAATTTCTCAGGTTGGCGTGTGATGCATCTAGTGCTCGCCATTTTGGGTGGATTTAGTTCTATTTTCGAACGGAATTTAACTCTGTGACATAGCTGATAAGAGTTTTTTTTTTAAACAAAACATTTAAAATTCTTATCAATATACTATACATACATATAAAATATAACTACTGATTACAATTGACAAAAGCAAGTGAATTTAAAAAGTGAATATAATTTTGGTTTTTGTATGCACTCAAAAATCAAAGTAAAAAATCAAATTCAAATACAGAAACTAAAAAGGATAGACATATTTATTTTTGAGCTATTTATTAAAATTTACTAGTTAAGTTAACAAACCGCGTTTATGTGGTCTCCTTGAATGTATTTCTGATGCCATATCAGGTGACGACAATCCACAGCAAAAGTCTTCATCTGTAAAATTTAACTTGTTTAAAATCGATATTTTCGCATTAAAAGAGAAAACTATATAGAAAGTAATATTTCAAATATACTTAAGTTTTCTCTTAGCTCAAATGAAAATTTAGTTTGTGGTTTATTTAGCGTTAAATTTTGGAGTCTGAAATACTACTTTTGTAGCCTTAGTAAGAACATCTTGAAAATTTACATACAAATCACTAAGAAAATTGAGTGTCGACCTGAGTTATTTTTAAAGCAAATTGGTATAGACGTTTAAACGTTTTCAACTATTTTCTAGCTGGTGAATTTGAGATTTCTGCGACTTTATTTATTTATAAAAGTAATATAGTAACCTTGTACTGGTGCTGCAGCATTATCTTTGCCCTGTAAATACAAGAACTGCAATGCAAAAACGAAGGGAAGATAAACCACGACGATCATCGCAACTGTTTTAATTGCCGTTATTTACAGATCTCCACTGTCGAAAGCAGATTATCAGAAGTACGACTGAACGGACATCTTAGAAGTAGAATTACACGTCTTGTCTGAGGACTCATACCAGGGGCCCGTTTCTCAAAAATAAAGTTAAAAATCTACAAGTAAAATACACACAAAACAACAACACTTTTACAAATTGTATTGTTGTTTTGTGTGTATTTTACTTGTGGGTAATTCCATGTCAAATAGAAAGCAATTCGGATCGACTCTCTCCGATTTCAATGAAATTCACCACCGGTAGTGTATGTCGGAAGAGATTTAATGAAAAAAATTTGTAGACACTTTGGTCATTTGGTTTCCGAAATATGACGTCATAAAAATTTAACAAATCGTTAAAATATGAGAAAAGTGCATTTTCCAAGTCAACTATAACTTCTAAAGTACAAAAGTGAAAAAGTTTTACATTATGCTATTTTACAAGTACAATTAAGGCTTTTGATATGGTATACATTTAAATTTTTACCGCCAGAAGTTCAAAGGTTACTTGTGGAGGTATTCAGCTGAAAGGGCTATAACTCAAAAAACAGTTTTTTTAGATCGGAAAAAATATGTTAGTTATATAAATCATTCGTATACATTCCGAAAGTTTCAAGATGGTGCCGCTTCTAATTTAGGAGTTATAGAGCAAAAGATGGACCAAAGTTTGATTTAAGTTTTTTCAATACAATTATACTGCTTTCCAATTTTTTATTTTTGGAATGTTAAAATTTTTTTATGTATTTTTTAAAGCAATTAGAATATTCTAAGAACAGTAAAAATATGTTCTTTTTCATTTGGGCCATTGTCCAGATAACAATAAGTCCGTGATTTTCGATCTACACTTGTCTTTAAAGCGCCATCTAGAGTCAAACGGTGATTCGATTAAAATCAATTATATCTTGTTTGAAAGGCTGCAAAATTTCGCTTCGAATAGTGGAACATGCGCGTTTATCGGATAAAAAATGGTTGGCTGTAGTGGATAAAATTTAATATTTTATGAAATTGTTAATGATTTTCTCCAGCTATTCCCATTTCGGAAGATGCTTTGTACCAAAAATAATAGCACAATTCATATTTTTATAATTTAATTGCATAGACAATTCGATTTCAAAAAAGTTAAGCTATAATGGACCGAGATCGGAAAAAAACTAAAAATGTTATAATAAAAAATGAAAACACTAGCATTCAAATTTAGTAAAAAATGTGCTAGTAAAAAATAATATAAAATAAATTAAATAAAGTGCGACTTTGGGTCGTACACGAAGGGTTTCGTACGAATTCACATATGTATATCCCTTTCCGTTTTTGCGCCTTTTTAATTTTGGCAGTTTTTCCGTTGTACTTTTTTGTTTAATTTTAGTTTTTTATTTCTTAAGTATTTTTCGCTGTTTTTTGGCGATTTTATTGGTTTTGGCCCTTTTTTAATTTTTGTGCTTTTTTCCTTTTTTTCTAGCGATTTTTCGTTTTTTGCAATTTTATTTTGTTTTTGCCGATTTTTTAATATTGGCTTTTTTAAAAGTTTTTTAAATTTTTAACGATATTTTTAGTTTTACCGATATATTTTAGTTGTGGCGATTTTCTCAGTTTAGGCGCTTTTTTCGGTTTTAAGAATTTTATTCGGTTTTTTTTGTGATTTTTTTCCGTTTTAGCGATTTTTTGGCTATGCCATTTTTTTCGTTCTGACGATTTTTTTCGTTTTTTGGCGATTTCTTATTTTTGTTTGAATTTTTTTAGTTTTTTCCCCGATTTTTTTAGTTAGGGCGTTTTTTTTGCTTTGTATTTTTTTGTTTTACGTTTTTCCGCTTTTTGACAATATTTTTAGTCTTAGCGATTTATTTTAGTTTTGGCGCTTTTTCAGTTTTGGCCCTGTTTTCAGTTTTGGGGATTTTTTCGGTATTGTGTGATTTTTTTAGTTTTAGCGATTTATTTTTGTTCTGACAGTTTTTTTCGTTTTTTCGTTTTTTTTTTGTTTTTGGCAATTTTTAGTTCTGGCGTTTTTTAGTTTTGGCGCATTTTTTTTTTGTTTAGCGCTTTTTTTTCGTTTTGTTGATAGTTTTCGTTTTTGGCGATTTTTTCTTTTTTTAATGATATTATTAGTTATAGCGATTTTTTATGTTGTAGTGCTTTTTTAATTTTGACTTTTTTCGGTGTTTAGCGTTTTTTTTTTGTTTTTGGCGATGTTTTTAGTTTTGGTGATATTTGGCGTTTTAGCGATTTTTTTGATTTTGGTGCTTTTTTCCTTCAAGCGCTTTTTTTATTTTGGCGATTTTTCGCTTCGACTTTCTTTTAATTTTGGAATTTTTTAGTTTTAGCGTTTTTGAAAATTTAAAGAGTTTACTTCTTACGGTTTCCAAGGTACTGCATTATTACATAGTAAAATTACATTAACTGATACAACACCCTTTAAGTTTTATTGTTTTAAATATCAGTGTTAATTGGTGTACTTTATTCTGCAGACTACACCAATAACTACTAACTTTGAACATTTAAAGTGTCTATATATAAGTGTCTGTATATAACATTAGTATTTCAACATGTTTCGTTACTCGCCCTTTAATTTTTAACTGTCATATATTTGTTGTTGTAGCGGCCAACGTTTTACATATTTTGTGAAAATTTCAGGTCCGTAGCTCTTACAGTTCCCAAGACAACATTACATTAGTATTTCAACATTTTTCTTTGCTCACTTTAGAACACCCTTTAATTTTTAAATGTCATATATTTGTTGTTTTAGCGGCCGAAGTTTTATATATTCTGTGAAACTTTCAGGTCCGTAGCTCTTAGGGTTTCCAAGATGCAGCAGATTGTCTAATTTACATAGTAAAATTACATTAGCTAATAGAACACCCTTTAATTTTTATTGTTTTAAATATTGGTGTTAATTGGTGTTGTCTATTCTACAGATTACACCAATTAACACGAACTTTAATTTTTAACTGTCATATATGTATATTTGTTGTTGTAGCCGTCAAAGTTTTACATACTAGTATGTGATGGAAATCGATTTTAAAAACGAAGCAATTTTAAGGGCCAATTTTAATAAGTTTTTCATCTAATTTCCGAATGTGTAGAAAAGAGTTTTATAACTGACATATATTTTTTTAAGATTTCTTAAAAAACTTTTTTGAGATATAGCCCTTTGAGCTCAAGACCTCCACAAATAACCTTTGAACTACTCGCGAAAAAAAAATCGAAATGTACATCATTTCAAAACCATCAAATAAAACTTTTTCAGCTTTGAACTTTAGAAGTTGAAGTTGGTTTTTTTATGGCCACTTTAGTCAAATTTGTATAATTTCATCAATTTTCATGAAACGGCAGGGGTCCGATATCTGAAAATTAGAATTTTTTTACTACCTTTAATGGATAACATTTGTGGCGAATATCATCGAAATCGGAGTTGGTCTTTACGGAAATGGCATTTTCTTTGTTGATTCAACCTATAATCATATTATAAAAGTTAGACGTCAATCATTTAGCTAGTAGTATATAATAAAATTTAGAAAAAACTAAAAAAGGGCACTTTTAAGCATTTTTTGTAAATTTTCCTATATTAAAGATGTCATAATTTGGGAACCACTGGGGATAGTCGTCTAGTTTTTTGATGGCCAAATTTTGATTTTTGATGGCCAATAACTGATTTTAAAATTTTGCAGATAGAAAAATTTTCCACCTAAATGAAACTTTGCACAAACGGGATTTCTGGCAAAATCTATTTTAGTTTTATTAGATTTCCCAAGCAAAAAATCTAGTTCTCTACTAGATTTCGGCAAAATCTTGTTGAGGTTGGAAACTAAACCGCTTTAACGTGTGTATATTTGCTATTAGGTGTATTTTTATTATATGGAACTCGGAAACGATATTAAGAAAAATTAAAAATATCTTGGTGTAAACGCTTTAGATTCTAAAATAGATTTCAATTGAAATCTACTAAATGCAATATAATGTTTACTTCCATTCACTGAAAATTAGTATTAATCCAGTTACGTGTTGTCAACCTTTGACCATCAATATTTTAAATTGAAATTAATATTGTTGTTAATAAACTTTACTTTTCTCAATATTATTTAAAATTAGGTGGAAATGGACTTAGAAAAAAAATCACATAGTTCTGTTTGGACTTCTGAAAAAAAATTTATTTGTATTTGTAAACATTAGAATCACTAAACAGTTATTTTTGTGTGCAATAAAAATCTGAAAATATTGATAATAATAATAACCAATAAAGAATAGTTTATTGTAAAAATTATGACCTTATTCTACCGACGCGTCGCACAGTGTAGCACGAGCAGCCAAAAATGAAAAAAATTTAACAGCTATATTTTCCAAAAAATTTTCCGCATTTTATAAAAAAACATTTTGATTAAAATAAATCAAAAAGATTTTTTTAAATATTTATTTTTAAAAAAGTTATGCTTGCTCGAAGTCATTTGTTTTTTCAGTATGTGTTGACTTCAATAATTATGTACAAAATTAGGCATCTTTAAATGGGTTAATAACAATGTAATTTCCATAATACTGTATTAATTTACTTTATATAGTTACATACATAATCCTAATACTTGGTAGCATTGTTTTTTTAGTTATATTTCCCTTATATATTTTCTACCGTTACACTGAATGTAAAGGGCCCCATAAACTACACCAGTATGTACGCGCAATCACGTGTTGGCGCCAGTGGTTGGGTCGTGTATGGGCATTTGGTGTGATTGTACGATTTGTGTAGCGATGTCAAACAGAGTTTGATATTTTGCTGATAGTACAAGTTTGTGGTATTGTGTATGATGAATTTAGCTCAGTTGAGAGAAGCTGTCAAAGAGTAAACATCGGGATAAAACACATTTACTTGAATAAATTACTTATCAATTAAGAAAAAAGAACAAAAGATATACTGTAAAGTCTTCCTAAAATAAAACAAGTCAGTTCTAACACTTTTTTAATAAAAAGACATGAATTTTACTTAATTTCTATTTTTAAAACAATATCAGTAATGAATGCGGTGCTCACTAGGTACAACAACTCATCAGTACTGAATTTTTCAGAAAATGAATATTGCAGCAGTATGCTTGTATGGTATGAGTTTCGAGCACGATTCAACATCACTTGTTTGTGCCAGTATACTGGAGTAATGTATGCCTTGCTTAAGCAAAAAATAAAAGTGATATTTTGTGTAATTACAAACTTTAGCAGACATAATAAAAATTCGGTATAAATAAATTAAGTAAAGAGCGACATTGGGTCGCACACGAAGGGTTCCGTACGAATACACATATATCCCTTTTCGTTTTTGCCCTTTTTCATTTTGGCAATTTTTCCATTTAGCTTTTTTGTTTAATTAAAGTTTTTTATTTTTTAACTTTTTTTTCGTTGTTTTGGCGCTTTTTTCATTTTGCTCATTTTTTCGTTTTGTTGAGATTTTTCGTTTTTTTGCCGATTTTCTAAGTTTTAACAGTTTTTTTGGTTTGGGAATTTTTCATTTAAACGTTTTTCGCTTTTTGGTGATATTTTTAGTTTTTGCGATATATGAAGTTTTGGCGCTTTTTTCAGTTTTGGCGCTTTTTTCGGTTTTGGGGACTTTTTCAGTTTATGGTTATTTTTTAAGTTTAGCGTTTTTTTATTTTGACACTTTTTTTGTTTTGGCAATTTTTTTGGTTTTTGGCGATTTCTTTTGTTTTGCCGCTTTTTTGGTTCTTATAGTTTTTTTTATTTTTATCGACTGTTTTCGTTTTTCGCCGATATTTTTAGTTTTAGCGATTTTCTTAGGTCTTAGTGCTTTTTGCGTTTGACCACTTTTTTCGGTTTTTGGTTTTTTTAAGTTTTTTTGCGATCTTTTAGTTTTGGTGATTTTTTGCGTTTTAGGGGTTTTTTTTTAATTTTGATGCTTTTATCTTTTAAGCGATTTTTTCACTTTGGCGATTTTTCGATTTGACAAATTTTTAATTTTGGAATTTTTTAGTTTTAGCGTTTTTATTAATTTTAAGAGTTTGCCTTTTACGGTTTCCAAGATACAGCAAATTGTCTAATTTCAAAATTACATTAACTGATAGAACACCCTTTAATTTTTATTGTTTTATATATCAGTGTTATATGGTGTAGTATATTCTATAGACTACACCAATTAAGACTTACTTTGAAAATTTAAAGTGTCTATATAAGGTACGTCAGTATTTCAACATGTTTCGTTGCTCGCTTTAGAACACCCTTTAATTTTTATATATATTTGTTGTTGTAGCGGCCAAAGTTTTACATATTCTGTGAAAATTTCAGGTCCGTACCTCGTACAGTTCCCGAGAAAACAGCCTGTGACAGACGGGCCGCGTACCGAAAACACTTTACACTTTTGGTGTACGGTACCCTAAAAATACTGTTCCCATATCTTAACGTAATATTATGGAAGGTATTTAAATTCAAAATATACTAAGTTTAGCTGCTACATTTTGCTACTTTAATTTTTATGTGCGCAGTTTAGTAACAAGGTCAAAATTCGTGAATTTTTTATATATGGCGAAAGCACAGCAATTAATTGAAAGCTGAAGATAAAATTAAACGTTTTGTGGAAAATTTATATAAAACAAAATTAAAATTATTACGGAAATACACTTTATTGTTACGAAATAAAATGTTACTAGAAAAAATCACAGAGGATACCAAGGAAATTTAAAAAAAGTATGGCTCGTGGCTGAACTAAAAAAAAAATTTTGAAAGTGTATGCCTGTAGTTTCGTCCCAGAAGTTTACGTGGAAATCGGAGGGACAAAAACTATTGATTGATTATTATTTGTAACGATTTTTATTGAAATCGTTATTCTCTTTGTGAATTATTTAACTACTTAGATGCCAATCAAAAATATATGTATACATATGTAATCTGGGTTCTTATAGATACGGAAGTCGAATTAACAATGTCCGTCTGACCGTCTGTCTGTACGTTTAATTGATTTTCCGATGCTCCAGAAAAGCTACATACTTCGGACTTGGATTGATATGTCAGGATTTGTCTAAAATATATCGGTATTGAAAATCAGCAAAGGAAAATCCTCACCTGCCATGAGATTTGAGTCCATGATTATTGGTGAAGTGTATATAAGATGCGGCATTGGCGAATATAGCCTTTTATTATTTTTCAGTTGTCGAATATAGGTTTTATACTTGTGCCTATATTTTTTGTTTGATAAGTTCAATTAACTTTTTATTTTAAAAGATTTTAAGGATATATGGGAGGTGGGAGAGAGCTTGATCCGCATTAGTCAAGAAGTCTAATGTGTATAGGTACACACTTAACTTATTACAAGTGATAAATGGGCAAAAGTAAATAAGAAAATTAATTTTTTGGCTCCTTTTTCTACTTTTTTGAAAAAGGAAATTTTCGAAGTAGCCGTATCCTAGATCGGAATTAAGCGAAATTTCGACCGATCACTAAACATATTATAAGTAATATCTGTACAAAGTTTCCTTATGCTATAATGTTTTTTCTCTCCGTTATGGCAATTTTTATTTTAAGCATATATGGGAAGGACACGAATCCTTCGTATTTAAATGACCAAATTTTCGGTCTGATTATATTTTATAAATTAAAATATGTGTGCCAAATTTCATCACTTTGTAATAACTCCTTCTATTTTTGGCCACTTGTTATATGAAAACAGCACACTGTGCGTCGTTAGAATAAGCCGACGTGCGCATGACAGCCATAAAAATGTACACTCACATCATTAACTTACCATTTACTGGTGGCAGCAATCGTTTATCATAGCGCTTCTTCTCCAATAATAAATCCAAAATTTCTTTGTCAGAACTTGACTCGTCAAATCTGTAATGAAATGTTGAAAGGCAATTGCAAAAGAAAAGTTCATTCCATTGTTAGTGAAAAAACAAAAAATAAATAATCTCTTTGAAAGCTTAACAATTGAACAATTAAAGTGTTAGTTATTTAAAAGCAACAGATATCACAACATATATGAGTATAATACAAATAGTTTTTGAGGTGACCAGACACAGAATTACGTTTTATTTTGATAATTGTAGCAACGGAAAATATACTAATAAAATTATGTTATAATGAAAAAGTTGTTTTCTGGAATTATGAAATTTCTAACGTAATTTTAATATTAAATGTTTCCTTTCTAAAAGTTAATATTTTACTTAAGTTCAGTTTTTGTCGCGCTATGTGACCAGGCAAATAATATTGTATTTTAGAACCATGCAGTTTGATGTTTTTTCCTCTTTTACTTAGTTGAGAGCTATTTATGTTCTACACAAAAATATCGAGCCATAAGCACAAGAAAAGCTTATCCACAAAAAAGTTAATTTTACAGGATGAGTATTTTTTAATTATTCTTACTTTAAATCGAACTAGAGCCTTCAGATTGACTGCATGGGATTGTAGTGGACTGATACATGTAATGTTAATACATAGTTTTAATAAATTTCCTATAACACAAACGTTGTTTGTGGGTGTTAAGATAATATTAGGATATTCTTGCTGTCGTATGTATGTATGTATGTATGTTTTTTTTATGGACGTACCGATAGATCGCTACCAACTAGTGGTCCTATACATGAACTTCTAACCTGGGACCACTTTGGCTTTACTTCAGGATAGATGATCTTCTACTGCTTTTAGCAGTTCCCTCCTTTCGTACTCCGCCGTCCTAACAAAGATAAAGATAGAGGTTCGGTGCTTAAAATATGCTGTTGTTTTCTTTCTCCTTTCAGTATATGCTCAACTACAGCAGATCATTGCAGCCACATATCCTTCCTCTCCAGCATTTCATTGAATAGAGCTTCGATTGTAATGTTCATGCTGAATGAGTTAGAGAGTGAACTTCTCATATTTTCCCAGAAGTCACAGTTCATAATAGTATGCTCCACGTTATCATCATCCCCGTTGCACATGCTGCGGCTATCTTTATTTTGTATTTATGCAGGTATTGCCCAAAAATTCCATCCCCACTAAAGATCTGCGTAAGGAAGTAATTGGTTTCGCCGTGTGTCCTGCATATCAATTTTTCCAAAGAAGGGATATTGAAGAATATTGAAGAATGCAAAAGAAGTTGCGAAAATATGTAACTTTTCATCCTTTTTCCTAGAGGAAAATATCATTATAGAATGCCAAAAAAGAAAGTTTTCTCAGCATCGTTTCCAATTCGGTGATTGGCAATCGAAAAAGAGAACTTATTGCAATGACATGCATATGTAAAACTCATTAGAACTGATGACAATTGGCACTACTTCTCTATCGCTAATTCTACATTTTTATGAGTTCTTTGGAGTGTATTTTTTGCTGGGAAAAAAAATTTCAAAAATAACGAATTGAATTTCAGTTCAAGGTAAAATTAACGAAAAATAGCTTATATAAACAACTAGCCACTGGCTTGAGCTTTTGACATGTTTGCATGCTGATATATACTTAAGTACAAATCAAACCAAAAACGTTTGTCTTGAGTAGAACAAAAATCAGAAAAATTGGAATGAGCAAAAATAAACCGATGGCAACGATGGGAAAGTGCAGTTAATATCAGCTTGAGACTGAATTAATTCTCGTATTAAACTTTCACGAAAAAGTTGTATATATAAGAATTAAAATCGCATTCAACAGAGCCACCTGACAAGTGGTGTTAAGTAAAATACACGTGAGCACTAGCGATGGAAGTGTAGCGGCTTCCGAAAGTGGCGCTACTCTGTTCTGCTGTGTACGTTAAAAAATTAGTTTGATGCTAATTTTTCCCTTGTTCCTTGGGATATTAATCATGCCCGATTCTTTCTGAATATAACGGTATGAACTTTAGCCAAATAATCAATTTGGATTCACAAGCAAATACGTTCGAAATAATCATATTAATAACGGCGAAAAATATTTGCTCAATGTTGTTAGTAATTTCAACAAAAACATGTTTCTAAGCTCAATACGACCGACCTACAGCCCATAATGCAGGTTGATAATTGGCCAATTATTAATATGTATATAAAATTGATATTAATAAGATTTAAAATACAACGGCTTGAATTTATTTCATGTAAAATTAGCAAAAAATAAATTATTTGTTAAAAAAAATCTGAAAATAATTTAAAAATTATCTTCGTATTGACAGTAAAATATCGCCGATACCGATGTATCAGAAAATCTCAAGTATCGCCGATGTATCGGTTACATCCCTAGTGTAAACCTCCATTACGAACTTCGAATGGAGACTGGGCAAGAATTGGTCCTAAAAAAAAGTACGCTGTTCGTTAACCGTAGAAAAGGTATTTACTCCAAACACACACCTTCTGATATAGTTAAGCTGCCACCCTCTGTCACTGAAGCTGACGTTGGTTGCTTTGGCATTTAAGATTCGCTGACTTAAATTCAAAGAAAGCGCCAGGTGCTGATAAAATCAGTAATAAAATGCTTATAGTGCTACCCCATATAGCAAAAAAGATAATTCTATTAATTTTTAATGCTCTTTTACGCATAGAATGAAATTGAAAGCAGTCCAACTTAATTGGCTAATAGGAAGAAATTCTACACTTAGTCTAGATTGTAAACTTCTTCTATACAACACAATACTGAATTCAATTTGGTGCTACGCTATTCAATTATGGGTCACTGCCTCTGCATCAAATGTAGGCAAAATTCAAACAAGACAAAATAAAATTCTTCGTTTGATTTCAGCAGCATCTTGGTATGTATGTCAGAAACCAGCGCATCCATAACGATCAAGATGTTCTCGAATCGCATCCAAATTCCCTAGCCCGCAACATTATTAATTTTAGAGGGCACACTCGGCTGAGAAGGAGAGACACTATTGCGTCCCATGAATCGTGAAAATGGGAGTCGTACAATATGTTCTTGAGCCGTGAGCGATGAAAAGAGAACACAACACTTAACGTAGTTTGACCAGTAATATAGAAACCATCACAGGATTTAGATCTAGAACCTATTACTGAGTATCGTAATTATGTCAATTGACCACCTCCAATGACAGCGCTAGGTAAAAATGACAGGTCCTTCGCATATAAAGCTCCAGAGCTCGAGCCGGTTGGTGTTCTTTGGAACCAGTCGCGTGACTTGACAGGTTCTCTTCCCTCTAGGGCAGTTAATTTAGAATTTTAAAAGGAAGAACTTTAAAAGTTTTGCCAATAATTATTTGAGAGTTAAATACCTGAATAAGTGTGTTCTGAGCAACATGGATGATTATTCTAGTACATTTTGATTCCGGGGACTCCCGACGAGAATTCCCGGGAAGTCAAAAATTGCTCTAATTCTCGAGAATTTTTTCACGATGCTTCCCGGGAACAAACCCTTATTGCACTAGACTACATAAAATTAAAAAAATATATATTTTGCACTATTTTTCACCAGCTTAGTGCTGCTTGCTATTTCCATCACTAGCATTAAAAACATTTAGTGATAGTGCTAATTTTTGTACTATCACTAAACGCTGATTGATTGCAAAAAGTTTCCACTCAATCAATGATTGCAAAAATTTAAGCTGCAACCACCAAAAAGCTGCATTTGAACATACTACAATTAAGCTTTCAAAAATTAGTGGTCATGAAATTATTGAAGCCAAATTCGAATAATAACTATTTTAAATAATTACATACAAACATTCATACATACATACATATAGCACCACTAAAATTTAACAAAATTATTGCAATAATTTTCTACTATCACTAAGTATAAGTGGAAGCTGCAAAATTAGTACACTACCCCCATCTATGATATTCACCACTTAGGAGGGCTCCTATAGAAATAAGGTGGTTTAATGAAATTCTTAAATTTGGCCTCAGCAGCGCCTAGTATGTACCTAGATGGGTCAAATGTATAACCAACAACACTAGGTTCCTAGCACTAAATTTTTTTTTCAACATACCTATCCCGTATCTAAATTCCTTAGGGAGGCACCCATACAAAATTTGCAATATAGACTAGAAATATATAAAAGAAAAGATCTCACAGCTTATATGTATGACCGACCTCCACTGGTTTTTTGTTCCCAAAATTTTCTCAAAACATACAAATAAATTTTTTTTTGGTTTTTCTTGGTTGGTGCTAAGTAAGAAATAATTAGAAAAATTTTTGTATGCTATTTTGTCAGCTTTAACTCTTTTATGCAGACATTTTTGCTAAAAGTTATAGTTTTAGATATATGAGCAGAAAACTAAAACAATGTCACCTTAAGGGGGCCCTCCTCCCCCCAGCTCGACCACCAAACACACTAGAACTCTTCACTTTCTTTAAGTATATGTACCAAGGACTAACTGTGCCAATTTTCAAAGCTACGGGAATTATTTCCTTCGATTGGCCCAATTATGTCTAATAGTTATGCGTGTGCAACAAGAAGAGTTTCAGAAAAAGTGAATATAGACAAAATTTTTGTTGACAAAATAAGCCACACACAGAAAAAATTGCAATGTAAAATCAACATGACGCAATTGTGATTTGAAATCATATTAAATTTACAAGAAATAATATGTCGTTTAACTGTGTTAGTGTTTATTTGCTTTGTTCATTGCTATAGTTCACTGTTGTGCTTAGTTGTGCGACTGGTTGTGGTTTATTCTTATATGTGTCGGTTATGTAGACGACAAAAAACGAATTGCCACCGAAAATTTACTGCTGCTGGTCTAAAATTACCATTGTCTCATATTAGTTTTAAATGAAAAACTTTTAATCTAATTTTAAATCTCTTTCATTTCCAATTTTTCACTGTTATAACAACTTTAACAGTGAAAAATTCAAATCAACATGAAATATAATTAATTCAAAAGGATAAATATTCCTTCAAGATTATTGTAAGCCACCTATGAAGCAAATTCACTACCAAAAAATTTTAAATTAACCTGATTTTCGACGATTTTACACTGAAATTTTTCTGTGTGCACACAGTCTAGAAATTTCCTTTGTAAAAATCACTGAGTTTCTTAAATTGAAAGATGCTTTTCAAAGTAAATTTAAGCCATTTGCAAACGTTTCTTTAACGGCACCCTATTACGTTATGAACTGGCATACACTATTGGCATTTTCACAGATTTATGTTCCGTTTATCACAATTTTTTAAGACATATAATAGACTAATAATTTGAAACGGTAATTTTGTCTGCGTGATGTTTTGACAATGACTCATGGATAATAATTGCTTGAAATGTGCCGATTTTGCTCATTGAAATAGCCATTTAAGGAACATCTTACTTTATCACTAATGCCCGATGAGTTTCTTGAATTAAAAGATGTTTTGCTAAAACAAATTTGAGACATTTGCAAAAGTTTCTTCATAAAGTTTCTTCACAAAACCAACATAAAAAAAAAATTAAAATATGTAAAGAATAGAAATAACAAATTGATTAAAATAAAATATTTATGTTAAATTAACAGTAAAAGAAAATATGCATGTACATAACTTAAATTTCATGCAGAGTAGTGGATTGAATTTTTGTAGTGCACTTACTTCGACCAATCGATGCCTCGACTGAAATTCAAAAAAAATAAAAAATAATATAGGTAAAAAGTACAATTTTAAAAAGTGTATGATGATAAATAAATAACTAATAATTAAGCTTAATACAATTATTTGAATAAAATTAAGCTTGTTTATCTGAATGCTTATGATAAATCTATATCAAATTGAAAATATGTATGAGTTCAGTGTAGAAGATACAAGAAGAAAAACGAATCATGCTTTAAAATAATAAATTATTTTTATAAATTCATTGAACGTGTATAGTTTAATTTGTGAATATATGTATATTTTGTGTCGTCACAATTAATGGTTTGTGATGTAGGAGACTGACAGAGTGAGTGAAAGGATTAACTTACATGGGATGTTTATCTATAGATGTGGTATCCGATTTGGTTGTAGCAGCTGATGTTGTAGATGTCAAATAACATAGAACCAGAATAACACTAGAGGCGGTATAGAAATTGATAGTATTACGTAGAAAACTATAATAGTTTTGACCAACATAATTGAAGGCAGCCGTTTGAGCCGAAGATGTTTGACAGTTGTGGTTGTGGCTATAACTTCTATTGAAACGTTTGCCATTGTTGTTGTTGCTGCTATTGCTGCAACTAATATTATTGCTATTGTTATTCATATCATAATTAATGTTATTACATCGACTGTTTGAGCTTATGGCATCATGGAGAGAGCAGGAATTTGAAGTAGTAGTAGTAGTAGAGTTTGAAGTGTTAGAAATCGTGGAACTGGTGTAGGATATATAATTTGTTTTGTTATTTAAATAATTAACTCGCCGACAATAGCCTCTATATGGTTCAGACTTATTATGGTTGTTGTTAGTATTAAAGTTGTTGCTTCTGTTAGTGTTGCTGGCGATGCCATTGTTAAGGTCATTTTTTATAAACAGTGCATTAATGCCCATCAAAGACTCTGCCATAGTTACACAATTGGCCATCACCTCCATTAGATTGCTTTTTAAATCGAAGGCGTTTGCTGTTAAGGAGGTTCTTGCATGCGAAATTGTTTTTTGCAAGCAATGGTCATTTGAATTGTGGGTATTATCAAATGCGTCAAAGTCGCTGGCTTGACTGGCCACACAGTTGCAGAGACGCGAATTCTGCTCGCATTGGTCTTCATTGCTTAACGTGTTTCTTGTGTGTTTAGGATAGGAAAGGGATATATGACAGCGGCAGTAATTATTGTAGCTACTATTATTGTTGCTTTTACTGTTGTTGACTTTAGTATAAGTTGAAGGTTTTAGGTTTTGTCTTGTATGGTTTGTTATTTCGTCGACAACAAGTTGCGCTTGTTGTTTATGTTTCTGTTCACAATGAAACCTATTGTGACAGGCAACTGGATAACAATTTATGCAAGATTCTTGCAAAGCTGGAACGCTGTTTTCTTCCGTTTCGTCGGAAGTGTTTGTTTCGTGTGGAACAGAATAATTGCCCCTGCTTGTGTATTTTTTCGCTTCTACACTACTATGGTTTATTCCTATAATTTGTTTTTTGTTAGAGTTGTCACTAGTGCTGATGTTATTTTCGTTGCTATTGTTGATTAGCTTATAAATCTTGCTAATTGTTGTAGTTGAAGTCTTATTGGATTTAGTTGCAGATGTGTTTTTAATAGTTGTTATCTTTTGTTGTTGTTTTTGTTGTAGTCGTACAAATTGGCAGTCGTCGTTATTTTGGTTTCTTATAGAATGTTGATTTAATTTGCTATTGCTGTATTGAAATTGTTTTTCCGGTATTTTGTTGCAATTTTTTGTTCTGGCATTTAAATCGCTTGTCAGTGTTGCTGATGTAGATATTTCATTTATGCGAATTGTTTGCTTGGCTGTTTCATAGGAACAGCCCATGTTATTGATGTAATCTGCAATTAAGAGAATGACATTCTAGTTGAAAAATATTTCTGTTTAATGTAAAAGCACACTTAACAACTTAGTATGAAAATATTAGTCCATATAAAATTAACAAAATTTTGCTGCAAGTAAAGCATAAACTAACACATTTCTATAATTTTTTTTTTACAAACTAATAAAATATTTGCTCACTTTGCAACCTGTTGTATGTGTTGTAGATCGTACAAATGTTGTTGGTAATTTCAAAATAAACATGTTTCTAAGCAAATGTTTATTTGTACATTACAAGCAATATTTATACACACAGAAAAAAAGGAATGTAAAATCCACATGCCGCAATTTTGATTGGAAATCATATCAAATTTACAAGAAATAATTCGTCGTTTGAGTGTGTTCGTTGCTACAGTTCACTTTTGTGCTTCGTTCTGTGACTTGTTGTTGTTTATTCTTAAATGTGTCGTCTATGTAGACGACAAAAAGCGAATTACCAGCGAAAATTTACTGCTGCTGGCTTAAAACTACCACTGTTTCATATTAATTTTAAACGGAAAAGTATTAATCTAACTTTAAATCAACGTTAAAACAATTTTTTTATAAACATTAAATTTCATTTTCAATCGACATGACTATAACTTTAAATTCAAATAAGTTTTATGTTAAATAATCATGTTGATTTAAAATGAAATGCGTTTTACATACGATAGTACTTATTTAATGTATAAGTAAAGAAAAATTTGTAGCTGTTGTGGCTACAGTGGTTAGTGCGTGGACTATCATGCAGGTGGCACGAGTTCAAATCTTGGCTGGGGCAGTCAGTTGCAACGCAAAATTTTCTGATGATCACGTAAGTAAAATAATTAATAAAATAACTACATTAAAGTTATATTGTTTCAGCTTGATATAACTTTAATTCAACATGATTCTTCGTGTTGTTTCAATATCAAATTCACGTTGTTTTAACTTGAAATACTTTTGTTTCAACATGATTCTTCGTGTTGTTTCAATATCAAATTCATGTTGTTTCATTTTGATTCATTTTTATTTAACTGTACTGGAATATTAAATCAACATGAAATATAGTTAATTCAAAAGGAAAAATTTTCTTTCAAGATTATTGTAAATCATTTAACATAAAACACCTATGAAGCAAAATCACTACCGAAAAATGTTAAATGAACCTGGTTTTCAACGATTTTACATGGAAATTTTTCTGTATGTACGACCTACAGCACATACAACAGGTCGTGAATTGGCCAATTGAATACTATTTATATGATTGTGGAAAAAGAGAACGCTTTTTGTATGATTGTAGACTCGAATATGCACAAAAAGGGCCTGTTCGTAAGTGCAGCACCGCGATGTGCCTAATGTTCCTTGGCTACTATATATAAATAACTTTGTTGTGCTAATGTTTATTTATTTATGCTGCATATATGGCAGTTGTTGGCGCATCTTCTGTTCTACACAGAAAAAAATAAGTTTCGTTTTTGATAACAAAAATCCCGGTATTCAATAATTTTTTTTCAAATTTCCTGTGATAAAGAATTCCCCTATATTGATAACAAAATTATTTCAAAATAAAAATATATATATAAATTAAAAAAATGTTGACATGGCTGGAATACGAACCCGGGCTTTCCGGACGTAAAGCATACACTCTATAGGTGAGCCATATCCTATTTATTTCTTTATGGGATACAACTTGTTTTAAGTACTTATGTATAAAAAGAAAACAAATAACCGGCATGGAAAAGAAATACTTACAACGAAATATTTTATTATGTTAAAGATAAATGTTATTGAAATTCATATTTTTTTTAATAACATAGTTTTATTGAATATAGTTCTTGTCTATTTTTTTCTGTGTAGGCGTGCTTTTACCTACACAATGCTATATTTCGTGAACCAGACAAAATAATGAGTAATGATTTTGTACTAAAATTAGTTAAGCTAGAAGCATCATTTGTATAAAAATTTAATAAAATCAGTAGGGGCAAAGGAAACTCGTTGAATGCTTTTATTACTTTTAGCCCAGCACTGGTATTGAAGCAGTGCTCTTTGACCCTAGGGCGTCCTTTGGCAGCCGTCTTCAGCATTTTGTACCATGCTAGTGAAATGCCAAAGCGTTGGAAGGTTGCCAATCCCTACGGTAAATGGAATTGACACAAAACAAGTCACGTGACCGATCCCCAGGTGATAGGGATCAGTCCAAGTTCTAACACTTCCTATGAAGCGGACCAGCCACTTTTACATGGGGATGGGCTAGGATGGGGTTAATTAATACTTTGTATGCACCTTGTAACTTGTCTCTGCACTATCTTATGCAGTCCTAATCGGTGTAGAATAATATAGATTATATATAAATATTATTCCAAAATTCAGCTGTAATTATCGATAAATTTATTTTATTTTTTGTTACAAATCCAAGTAGAAATTGTATTTTATTTTTAAGTGGTGTCTTTGATAGGATTCGAACCGACAACCTCCGACATGACAGGCTAGTATACTACCCACTCCACCACAGGGGAACTTATATTTCAATGTTATAAATACCAGTTAAGCTGGAGTTTATATCTGAATATAGTTACGGAACAGGTTCCTCAATTGCATGGCAGTCTCATTGAAGGGAGACAATTAGGCCTTAGATCCAGGTGCATCGAATTTGTTCAGTGCCGTTTACTACAATACTAGCCGGAGTACCAACTAAGTTTACTGAAAATGGTTAATATGTGGCCATTTACACAATATCTTTTTCTTTTTTCACCATTCACTACTACTTATTTTTGCTACCAGTCTCATTTTCTCAAGTCATAGGACGAGTACTTTTGGATCATTTGTCACCAAATTTTCCGCAGGGATGTAACGCCAATCCCCAAAAAGGGAGACGCTTGTAAACTTGAAAATTATATTTTTTTCCCACAAAATGTTAACGAAACACATATAACACAGCACAGAAATATGCACTTGAATATGCTATTTTCAAAAAATAAATATTTTTTTTGCGTCAAAAATATTGTTTTGATTTTATTTTGCAAAATGGTGAATTTTGAAAAAACTCAAAAATAATTTTTTTTTTCAAATATAAAGGCTTGTAACTCAGTGAATTTTTATCTGATCAACACAATATAAATATGAACTGAAAGAGGCAAACATATCGATGCAACAGTGCAAAATTAGCTTAATTCGAGTAAACAGTACTCAAGATTATTGAAAATAGCTTTATAAGCTGCAAAAAATACTTTTTTCGAGAATATATCGAAAACGCTTCTTCAGAAAAATAAATGAATGTCATATTAGCTCAAACAACATTTAATTTTTTAGGTGAATTTGTATTATTTTTATTATGTCTAAAAATTTTATAACGGTAAGAGTTGCCGTTATTAATTTATAACAAAAGCAATTAAGACGTAAATAAAATTTTTATTATATTTATATTAATATACTAGCTGAGCCCGGCAAACGTTGCCTTACCCCGAAAGGTATTGTTTTTTTTTAACTTCAAATAGCTCCTCCCCATGGCCAGATATTGGGCTAAAAGCAACACAAATACCTAACGTGAATTGACCCAAACCTGTGATAAAATTTCAGCTACAAAGCTCTTATACTTCCGAAGATCATGCGTTACTAACAAACACATAAACGATTTTATATAGATAGATGTATTTTTTTTAAATAAAAATGTTTTCTTGTAAAATTTTTTGTTTGTTGGTTACAACGTTTTGGCCGTTATAAATAAATAAAAGATTATTTTGTTGTCGAATTTATTTATTTTTTACTGAATAGGGAAAACCATTCTCAAGTTATGGTACTCTATGTAGTGGCTTTATGTTTTACATAACCCTATATCGCGAAAACTAGAGCTGATGAAAAAATATGGAGTGCCGACTCGCGTTGAGAGTTCCAAAAATCTGAAGAAACTACTTTCATTTCTAGCGAACGAAAAAGTTTTCCGAGTATTGTAATTGATTACATCGGATTAAAATCAATTTCTAATTGCATGAAAATCCGAGCTCTGATTACGGCCTTTAATTTTTAGTATAAGGGTAATTTCATGTCAAATCAACTAAGAGTTAGACACGACCCTTTCAATTTTGATGAAATTTGGTCAGATGTTGTCATTCATCCTATAACGAACTTATGTTAAAGGAAAAAAATTAAAAATCTTTATTTCAAAAGTTATGACATATTCAAAATGTCATTATTTCGCCAAGTTTTGTTTTTTCGGTGAAATTTTATGTTGGACATTTTGTGTTAGTTAAAAAGGTATATTTTTTGTCATATCTCAAAAAAATAAACAAAAAACGCCTCCTTAAAAATTTCAGAATTTTTTAAGGACGTTGCGAGACATTATATAAAATAATTCTGCCAAAAAAATGAATTGGTTTTTGATTTAATCAGCTTTGAAATTTCAAAACTTTGCAGATAAGTAATTTTAAAAAAAAATTTTACTCTACATTTTTTGTAGCCCCAAATATTCTGCTTAAAATGACATACAAACCAATCCTGTATATAAAATAGTTTTCGAGATATTTAAAAACTAAGCTCAACACTTTCGGTAAATTTGGCGAAATAATGATATTTTGGATATGTCATAACTTCTGAAATAAACTTTAAAAATTTTTCCCTTTGGCATAAGTTCGCTATAGGCTTAAAGAAAACATCTGGACAAATTTCATCAAAATCGAAAGGAGTCGTGTCTGACTATTAGTTGATTTGACATGGAATTACCCATAATCAAATCGGTAGACTTGTATTTCACACGCATGGTAGAATAATATACAAGGTAGCCGCATAACTAATACAAATGTACATTTGAGGTCCGAAATGTCAAACATTAATAGAGAGTGTATGTGTGTGTTTGTATAACAGAAGCACCACGTGTTGTATTGTGTGTGAAACGTAGCTATTTCACATATATACAACATTTGATAGTTCGTACCACGAAAAAAAATCAACTGGCGTTCCAGGATTACCTTGTATATTATTTTACCATGTTCACAGGGTAAGTCGCGGAGCTAGCTTCAGCTTTTTCGAGGCGACGTTTCAAATGAAACAAGCCACATTGAAAAATTCGTTGGACACTCAATTGAAATGAGGTATATTTTAGTATTTTTTGGAGGAGATATCCTTTCTTCTCCTGCCCATAATCCGCGAGTGCTCACGTTGGAAATCAAGGAAAGGCACAGTAGTAATTTATTCCGTCATATAAATAAAAAGAACTTTAGTGTCCTTGTATAGAAGTTTTTTAAAGTTAGAGAACTTTTTGAATTGGTTTATTCAATTTTAATGAATTCGCTTAGGCTTTCCAATAAAATTAACTAGGTTGAAAAATATTAGCAAAGGAAGCTCTCGCTTTTATTTCTGAGCTCAATATTTAGCAAAGAGGCGAATAAAACCTACATAAAATAAAATAGCAATTATATATTTTTTCATTTCAATTGTATATAGCCTTTGGCTTTTAGGATTATCTTTAAAACTGCACAATTGTGAAAAATAAATATACATAAATATTTAAGCATACTTTTACTTTAATTTTAGCCGCTCAACTGAGATATTAAAGAATTTAGTTATTCAAATTAACATTCTGAAGCTTCAACATCAAAATAAAAAATTTATTGTATTTAATTTGTATAAAAAAATTATTTGTATATCCACCTAAACGAATGCGAGTACAAACGATATTTAACCTAAATATTTGATAATGTTGCAATGTTGGTTAAGAGATAATCTTTATGTAAATAGATGTCATAAATAATTCAAATGTGTGTTTTAGCTTTAAAATACCTACAAATAAATTTCCGTAGCTAAGAACACACAGATTAAACAAATTCATACAAACGAAGGCTGAATCACAACTTTTCTGTCTTCTATATAAAGGATAATAGCTTTTTTAACAAGAGGTAAAATTATTTATGTAACAAATGTTTTAAGCAACTTAAATAAACAGCTCATTTTTAATGTATATTGTACATGTAATAGGGTGTCTCTTAGCTGTTGGCGGATTTTTTCAACTTTCTTTTCCTCTCGCCCCCAGTTTAGTAAATATTGATAACAAAAATTGTCCTGCCAAATCTGCAGGTCAGCCTGCTGGGGATAGGACGCACAGTGTTGTGTCCCATAGACAAAAACGACATAAATAAATTCAGTCTTATTTTTGGATGATATTTATATTTTTGCGATAAAAACAAACTAGCTTGTACAAAAAGTTTTACAAAAAAAAAATTTGTTTCAGGAAAAGCTAATTAATTATGTGGTCACCAGAAGACGTTGCACGTTGGTGCAAAACTGGTCGAAGATGACGCTTAATTCAGGGAAAGGCGATATCGTGTTTATTTTACTTGTATTAGAATAAACTAGTTGTTATCAGATAAAAAATAGCTTTTCTAATTATAAAAATTTTCTTATTGCTTACTTAACTGTTTTTCTACTGGTCTCTCTCCATGTTAAATTTGCGCTTTAAGCACATGTCGAAGTTCTAAAGATAATTACAAAAAATTTGTCATTTGAGCTTATTTTGTCTCGAAAATGCAGCTTACTAAATTTGGTTGGAACCATACCATTATATCACTTGGCTGCCATACAAACTTCTTCCCGGAATAGGACCTTAAGGGTAGTAAATCTATTAAATATATGGTAATTTGAACCAAATTTTGGATGATAATGTCCCCGTAGCCAGTAGCCATAGTAAAATGTGAACCCATAATAATAATAGTGAGGCTAACAAAATTTGATGAGAGTAGCTCTTAGAGCAAAGTAAAAGTTCCTTAAATTTCTTGGACGTATAGGAGGCGAGAAGCTGGTACCTCCTATAAAAAGTAATTATTACTTTTCCTATATCTTCTGAACTATAATACTGAAGCTCTGTAAATTTGATGTGGATAGTTCTTAGAACAAAGTAAAAGTTCCAACAACAATTTTGACGTATAGTAGAGGCGAACCGGTACCACCATGCGAGTAATTATTAATTTTCCTATATCTGGAGAACTACAATAGTGAAGCTCTCTAAATTTGGTGCGGATAGCTCTCAGAACAAATTGAAATTTCCAACGAAAATTTAGAGATATAACAGGTGGAGAAGGTTACCCCCACAAAAAGTAATTATTAATTTCCCTATATCTGTATAACTGCAATAAGGAGGCTCACTTAATTTTATGTGGATACCTTTTAGAAAAAATTAAAAGTTCCAAAAAAATCTTGGTGGTATTAGAGGCGGAAAGGCGCATCTCCCATACAAAGTAATTATTAATTATCCTATATCTGCAGAACTACAATAGTGATACTCTCTATATATTGTGTGGAAAACTCTTAGAACAAACCGCAAGTTTCAACAAAAATTTTGAGATATCCCCCACAAAAAGTAATTATTAATTTTCCTATATCAGCAGAACTAAAATAGTGAGGCTCTTTAAATTTAATGTGGATAACTCTTAGAATACACTACAAAATCCAATAAAATCTTTGTGATATGGGAGACATACATAGTCCTATATCTGAGGCTCTCTAAATTTAATGTGGGTAACTCTTAGAAAAAATTGAAAGTCTCCCCTTCCCCCTATGTAATTATTAAAACCGATGCTCTGTAAATTTGTTGTAGATAAAACTGCTGCTAAGAAAGCTGCTGGAGGGAGAGACTTGCATCCACCATACAATGTAACCTGTAGTTTTCTATAACTAGAGACTCTCCAGATTTAACGTACATTGCACTTTTAAACAAAATCCTGGTAGCATAGGAGGGAGGATGCGGAAGAACAAAATAATCATGCATTAATTTTTTAGGGTTCCGTACACCAAAAGTGTAAAGGAACCCTATTGTTTTCGCTGCGCTGTCCGTCTGTCTGTCTGCCTGTCTGGCCGTCTGCCTGTGACAGGCTGTTTTCTGGCGAACCGTAAGAGCTACGGACCTCAAATTTTAACAGAATATCTAAAACTTTAGCCGCTACAACAACAATTACATGACAGCTAAAAATTAAAGGGTATTCTAAAGCGAGCAATGAAAAATGTTGATATACTAATGCAATATACAAACACTTACACTTAAATTTTCAAAGTTAGTGTTAATTGGCGAAGTCTGTAGAATAGACTACACCAAATAATAAATGATATATAAAACAATAAAAATTAAAGAGTGTTCTATCATTTTATGTAATGTAGACAAAATAAAACAAATCGCTAAAATGCTTAAAATCACTAAAACTAAGAAGATCGCCAAAAACTAAAAAAAAAAACGCCAAGAAACCGAAAAAAGTCGTCAAAAAGAAAAAAACTTTACAACATAAAAAATTGCTAGAACTAAAAATATCATTAAAGCGAAAAATATAACCAAAAATGGAAAGAATCACCAAAAAGAAAAAAAGCGCAAAAAAAAACTAAAAAAAATTGCTTAAAACTGAAAAATCGCCAAAACGAAAAAGGGTCTCAACAAAAAAAAAAATCACAAAAACTAATAAAATAACCAAAAACCGAAAAAATCCCCAAAACATAAAAAAATCTTAAAACTGAAAAAAAGCGCTAAAGCTTAGATAAATCGCTAAAACTAAAAATATCGTCAAAAAAGGGAGAAAAAATGTTAAAACAAAAAAAATCAGCACAAACAAACAAAAATTGCAAAAACCGAAAAATCACAAAAAACGAAACAATCCTATGGTTTCCAAGATACAGAAAATTGTATAAATTACATAGTCAAAATTACATTAAGTTAAATTTTTATTGTTTTAAATATCATATGTTAATTGGTGCAGCCTATTCTACAGACTACACCAATTAACACTAACTTTGAAAATTTAAGAGTCTATATATAAGTATTTGTATATTACATTAGTATACAAACATTTTTTGTTACTCGCTTTAGAACGCCCTTTAATTTTTAACTGTCATATATTTGGTGTTTTAGCAGCAAAAGTTTTAGATATTCTGTTAAAATTTCAGGTCCGTAGCTCTTGCGGTTCCCAAAAAAATAGCCTGTGACATACGGTCAGGCAGACAGACGTGCAGCGTAGCGAAAACAATATGGCTCCTTTACACTTTTTTTGGTTTCCATAATACTGACAATTGATTTGAGTAAAAATTTTTATGAAAAGCACTCACTTTTTTTGTGATTCCCACATAAATTCTCTACTCAAATTAGTTGTTTCCATTGTGAAAATAGCAAATATTTTTGAGCACAGCAAATAGCATTTCAAAACTTAAATAAACCTAATCATCAACTACAAAAAAGTACACGTTTTTACTTATTTTTGTGACATACTATATACCCAGTTGGCCATGTCTTTAAAACATCATTGAAAACCACGATAATTGATCGAAGTTATCGACACTTCCAGCTAATTACACGCGAGTTTTTAAAACAAATGGTACCAAAATCGTGCACGGTAATATGAATGACATTGCCAGGAATACTATATGGCCGACCATCGCCTTTTTTGTACGCTGTTGTTGGTGAGAGTTTCCCAACGTACCGTTTTGGCATTCTTAGGTACGTACAGCCAATTGAAAAAAGATGAAAAAATTAATCATCACTTTAAAGTGTCGAGCACCTTATTTATACATTAAATGTTTCAATACAATTGTAAATCATATTCTATTTTATCATATTCTAAATTAGATTAAATTTGTTGAGAGTCGAACCTATAACCATCACACTAAGAGCCTAGCCCACTATCAATATTCAATCGAGGCTGTTGGCTGAATGGCTAGCGCGTTTGACTACTAACCCTGAGGTCGTAAGTTCAAGACTAGTTTCAGGCAAGCCAAAAACATCATGAATTTTTCTGATATGCATTGGTGTGCTATTGTGTTGGTTAATGTTGGAGTGTTAAAGTGAGGAAGGCATAGCACTGATCACTTTGGAAGTAGCGGCAGACATTAATACTGACAAATTCTAATGCACTTCACAGCACCCTACTTCGTCGGTATTGCAGCAGAACCGTCGGCGAAGTAAAAGAACTAATAAAAATGGCTACACAACTTAAACAAATTAATGCCTCCACTTGACACCAGATGGACTGCAACACTGCTCTACAAAATATGTGCATTCTATCTCTCTCCTACTTCAACACCTGTTTTCTCTACACTATCCCTCTCCCAAAAAAGGTAACACATTAATTAATTAAATGCTAGGGATCAATTGCCTGATTGTGTTACTTCTCTTTAAAGAAATCTATGCCACTCCTAGAGAAAGGCGATAAGATTGTCGCCCATTTTGTTATTAAAAAATATTTAATGCCGATAAATTAAAAAAAATTGTCTATTATATATTCGACAATACGTGCATTTGTCTTCATATTGTTCTCAAAAAAATTTATACAAGACATTTTCGTTATGTTTGTTGTCAACTTGTCCTCAACTCTATTTTATAGGCGAAAAATCAATAATTGTAGTGAAGACATCAGAAAGGAAAATGGCATCTAGGACTAGCTGACTAACTGGGTACGTTTACAATATAGTCAATAATGATTAAATATTTATAAGAAATTTGTAGCAGATGGGGGTGTGTAAGAAGGTTATTTGTACTCAAGCATTTTTTAAATTCTACTGAAATAATAGCACCTGCTAAAAGCAGAAAACTATTTTCTAGTTGAATTGTAACGAAAATCGTTAGGTTCAATTAAAGGTCTTCGCTCTTTGAAAAATTATGATTGGATGTTTTCTTTCGTTTCGAACATAGCAAAAGGTCTGACAATTCCTTTATATATAAAACATTAGTTTCAGTAGCATTTTCTTTTTGATACTGAAGACCTATATTGACATCTCGAATAAAGAGATAAAACTAAAGTGTTCAATCGAGCTATTTTTGTTCAATGAATCGAATAATTTAAGTCAAATATTTTAAGTACTCCAGTAGTTTACGTAAAAAATAAGTTATATTCTCTATAACTTTTGTAGTTTTAACGACCAGAAAATAGCTATTTAAAAAAACCGTACTTAAAATCCGTATGAAAAACAAAAACAAAGTTTTTTAAATATTTGATTCTGTGTTTTTTCTCTTTATATAAGGTGTGGTAAATAATACAGTTTTAATTTTTAGATTTTAAATATGCTTATCTCTGAGACGCAGTTGATGGCTAGAAGTTTTTTATAATCAACGGATATACTCTCTACGACACAAAGGACCTCCAAGGTAGAGCTTGTGGTGGCTCGATTATACTAATGAAATCGCGATTAATGAGTGATCATTCTGAAGACTATCTTCAAGCAACTAACATCTGCATTGAAGCTTTTCATCAAAACCTAGTGATTTCATCAATTTACTCTCCCCCCAGGTACTCTATTACAGAAAATCAATATAGTAGATTTTTTAACTCACTAGGCCCACGCTTTTTGGCCGCTGGTGATTACAACGCTAAGCACACGTTCTGGGGATCTCGCCTCATCACGCCAAGGGGTCGCTACTACTACAAATCTTCAGGTGAGATATAATAACATTTTTTCAGCAGATGTAGAACGGCTTTTATCCGAAAAAAGAAGAGTTCGTAGAGAATGGCAACGCTACAGATCTCCTCAGCTAAAATCTAAGCTGAAGGAATGTACTAAACTCTACTAGAATATAAAAAACCGCTTACCTTCAAAATTTTCTGAATGGGCTCGACGCAACACAGACTATTCGCTATGGAGAACAGCCCGAGGCCTCAAAAGACCAGTAATATAAAAGCCTCCATTGCGAGCTTTGAATGGAGACTGGGCAAGAACTGACGCTGAAAAAGGTAATCTGTTTGTAAACCACTTGCAGAAAGTATTTACTCCAAATACGTCTGATACTATAGTTCAGCTGCCACCAGTCCTCGCTATACCAGATGTTACTTTGAGATTCAATATTCGTGAGATTGAACACTATATTGCGGGCCTAAACTCGAAAAAAGCTCCAGGCGCTGATAAAATAAGCAATAAAATGCTCTTAGGGGTACCCTATACTGCAAAACGAATAATTTTATTTATTTTTAACAGTATTTTGCGCCTCAAATGCTATCCCGCAGAATGGAAGGTTTCGCTGATTACCATGATACCTAAACCAGGCAAAGATCATACGAAGGTGGACTCCTATAGGCCTATAAGCCTATTGTCTAACATGTCAAAACTATTTGAAAAGCTACTTATGAGTAAGCTAACACCCATACTGAATCGTACGGGATGAATTCCAGACCACCGATTCGGTTTTAAGAGGCAACATAGCACGACTGAACAAACCCATAGACTCGTGAAAGTGATTAGAAAAACCTTCGAAGAAAATAAATACTGTTCTGCGCTCTTCATCGATGTTTCTCAGGCATTTGATAAAGTATGGCACGAAGGTTTAATACATAAACTAAAGCAAAACCTACCCAAAAACACCCTTAAGCTTTTAGAAAGCTACTTAACTGAGCGAAAATTTGTTGTTATAGAAAGTAATTTTCTAAGCCCTCTGCAACCCATTGAAGCCGGAGTTCCTCAAGGCAGCATCCTCGGTTCTGTATTATATCTGATATATGCCTCTGACTTGCCGGTAAGCAGTAACATGCACATATCAACATTCGCTGATGATACAGCTTTTCTAAGTGTTCACAAAAGCCATCAAGAAGCCACCCGCAAACTGCTAGATTATATACCCCAGTTGGAACAATGGCCAAAACAATGGCGGATAAAAATGAACGAACAAATATGTATACACATTACTTTTACATTATGCAAAGAAACCTGCCCACCTATACAAATAAATAACCAAACTATACCTCAACACACTGAAGTAAAATATCTCGGTGTTCATCTTGATCGTCGTCTAACATGGAAGTCACACATAAATGCAAATGTGACCCAAAATGAAATTAAAAGCAGCTCAAATGAATTGGCTTATTGGAAGGAACTCTTCTCTAAGCCTAGATTGTAAACCTCTTCTATACAACTCCATTATAAAACCAATATGGTCCTACGGAAACCCATTATGGGGCGGGGCACTGCCTCGGCATCAAATGTAGAAAAAATTCAAAGGCAACAAAATAAAACACTCCGTACGATTACAGCAGCCCCATGGTATGTCAGAAACAAGGGAATTCATAAAGACCTAGATGTGCCGCTGGTTAAGACAGTGTTTTGTAAACACGTGACAAGCTACATAAAAAAACTTGAGTTGCACCCAAATCCCCTAGCCCGAAACATCATTAACTTTAGAGGTCACACTCGGCTGAGATGGAGGGGCACTCTTGCTCGAGAGATGTAAACAACCAAACAACCAACCGCTGAAACAAATATTTTTGTCTGGCACTGGCTGGACTTAAAAATTAAAATTTTACAGCTAAGATTTGATTACTTATTGTTAGTTCAATTTTATTGAAGATACAATAAATAAATATAACCAAAAAAAAATTTGAATACGTATTGCTAGTTATTAAAAAAAGTTTTTCTTTATACTAAATCGAAACTGTTTACTGTATTCTCAAAAAACTGTATCTGAAGAGCGCCGCTTCAGATAAAATTTTATGCAATAAATTTATAAAATTTGTCATATTGTGCAATAATAACGCCAATGAGTATGTCGTATGAGAAGGTGTCAGGAATGCCAAATGAGATATTAACATTTTTGCAATTGTTGTCTAAAATTGTACTTTTTTAACCTAATTGTACTAAAAGAGATTTTTGAAACCTGAAACAGGTATTAAGTATGCTAAAAACGAAAGTGTGCTTAAGTCGGATTTTGAAATTACAATTTCTAATCGAAAATAACACGTTATTTTGGACATACTAGCTATTGGAAGGTCGAAGGATATATTCTGAACAAAGTTCGAAATATTTATAAAAATTTATTTTTTTAGGCTTTAATACACAGAAAAAAATAAATAAGAGTTATGTTCAATAACACCATGTTATTGAAAAAAACATAAATTTCAATAACATTTGTCATTAACGTAATACAATACTTAAAACAAGTTTTACTTCATAAAAAAGTAACTAAGACATGGCTCGGCTGTAGAGAGTATGCTTTACGTCCGTATTGTAGTATGGTAATCTTATTCAGAATGTAAGATATTGACAACATTGGTTCTTTTATTACTTTCATATTTCTTTTTCTTTTAATGTTCTCTTACTTGTCCTTGAATTGTAGAGCGGTATAGAAGTTTAAAAAAAAGTTTCAGTTTAAAGTTTTAATATACACACACAAAAGAAAAATAATTTTTATAAAGAATTTAAATAAAGAATTATATATTTGTTATATTCATCAATTAAATCTGCAGTGTTTTTCACCTTTTGGCGCTCAGCAGTCATATTGCAAATATACAATAGTCATATTGCAAATATACAATAGGTATTGCAACAGTACAGAAAGCCCGAGATCGTATCCCAGCCATGTCAAAAAATTTTTTTTCATTTATATTTTTTATTATTTTGAAATAATTTTTTTTAATATAGCGGAATTCTTTATCACAGTATATTTGAAAAAAAAATATTGAATAGCGGCATTTTTGTTATTAATAACGAATCTTATTTTTTCAGTATATGTATCATGATCTGCAAGCGCTTTAAATTGCAGAGACTACGTTTTGTGAACTATCCTTGATCAATACAATCGTTATACTGGGTGAAAAGGCAGAAATATACCTCCGAAACAATTCCCCTTATCGTGATTGACGGTTTTGTGACGAAAATCAGGCGTTTTGTACTAGATTAAAGAAAAATTTTGCTTATTTTCTTTAATCTACTACAAATTGTCGAATTTGAAGTCGAAAAACGCCAACTACGATAAGTTCCAATGTAAAATCTTATTTATTCAGTTGAAGCATTTTCGATACTATATGCAATAACTAAAAACCAGGAGAAACAAGTTTTCGCGACTATATCGAAATCATTTGCTGTGAAAAAATATATGAATTTTCAGTGAACTCAAATAAGCTTTAAAAAACCTATTTTCAAAGTTAATTTATTTTTGTAAACTAGTGTAATTCAATCAGTTTTTGACTTGTAAAAATTATGTAGTGTTTTATTGTTTGCTATATTCGGCAAAGTTTTCTTATGTTTCGCTACTTTTATATGTTTTCCTACATCAACCTACAAATTTTAAAACTCGAAAAAGCGGGATAAAAATTTTAGGCGGGATCGACCTCTTAAAAGCGGGATAGTCCCGCCAAAAGTCTGCTCAGGTTAGATATGAACAATAAAGATAGGTTTTGTGTATGTGTACACTCTAAAACACTTTTTTTTGAAAACTAGGTCGATAGTAGTCGGCAACACTTTACAGATTATTATCGACCTAAAATTACACATGCATTATTTTTCAACAAAATGTTTTTACTAAAAAAAGTGATTGGCTGCATGCAGGTTAGAACCGCGACCTCCTGACTGATAGTCTGACGTATCTACCATTCAGCCATAGCCGTATTATACTTTATGTTACATTTACTTTATGTTAGTTTATGTTACATTTTTTCCACTTGGACTAAATATGTTTAATTTGAAAGGTTTTTTCTTTAATAAAATAACTACAAAATCGATGTAATTTTAGACAAGGAGAAATTTTCAACACAAATTTAGACAATATATTATCGTAAATTTAAAGTAATGTTTTAGAGTGTATATGATGGGTTTACGATATAATCACCACAAATAGCACAAAAGCTGTCTGGATTATTCATATAATTTCTTTTATACGTAACCATTGTGACATAATGACAAGCAAATATACAAATGTGACATAAGAAATAGTTTTTTAAAGAAAAATTTAAAGTAGTTCTCGAAAACAAGAGGTGTTAAAAAATTTAATGTTATTTTCATAAACAGGATACGAAAATACATCACGATAAGTTATTTTCATTTCAGAAAACTTACAAAAAAATGTTTTAAGTACTAAACCAAAAACACACGATTTTTAACCTCCTTGCAATAAAAGTAAGTTATGCTGATATACTCAACAATGTGACTCTACTAGAATGAAACAGGTTTTTGTGTAGATTTATAGTACAGAAAGTATTTTAAGGTTTGGAGAGCCATTCGTGAAATATTAAGTGAATAATACAAACAATGGAACTATATCTTTAAATCTAGAGCTGCAAGAGTAAATTGTATAATGCCAGTAATCAGCAAATGAAAATACATATAAATTCGCTATTTTAATATCATTTCAGAAAATTAAAACATATCACAATTTTGTTGAGCTGTGTAGTTTTCATTAAAAAATTTTACATATTTTATGATTTATTTCCTATCAAATACAAACAATTATTCTTATAAATTTGAAAATCTTAAAAATACCAGCTTGCAAAATTATCAGCACATAAATATTTTATATCCGTTCACCTCAAATTTTTCGCAGACATGCACAAAGTTAGCTATTTCACTATAATGACATTTTCAGTAACCTCAAGGTGGTCAATTTGCGGCTCAATGATGATTGTTAAACTCATACTTTCGCACTCCGCTTTAGACTTGTGTTTGATGATGAAATATTTTACAAACCATTTATAAGCCACTACATAAATTTTCAATTTATGGTTACGAGTGAGCACAACCAACAAAAAAGTGCCTTTAGGTTTATTGTAATAAAAATAATATATGCATGTGAATGATTGATATTGTATGTGTGTGACTATTAGACAATTTACAGCAAACAGTTAATATAAACCTAAAATGAGTTTCAAAGTAGCTGAGAGTAAAGTTGTTGCCTCGCACCAAATCCGATTATGTACTCAACTTAAGAATTGATTTTGGGGTCAGTCCTGGATTGCATTGTAGTTAGCTTTTAGTTAGTCTAAGAAAAGTTACAAGTTGATAATTTGTGTAGTCGACTAGGGATTTTCTGACAGGGACTAACCCATTATATATTAGGAACATTAGCATACCCGGTTGGCCATGTCTTTCAGACATCTTGCAAGACAGGTGCACGACAATGTTAAAGCATCCATGACCTGTTGGTGACAGCTCAAACAGATCAGTGAGGTTATTTTCGAGCAAATGACCCCTAAGTTCATACATGACAACAAGAGCGACACTGTCTATAATATTTTCATTAATGACAATTGCTCCATTCACAACCTGTTGTAAGTGTTGTAGATCGTAAAAATGCTGTTGGTAATTTTCTCGTAAACATGTATCTAAATAAATGTTTGTATGGAAATTACCAACAACATTTATACGATCTACAACACATAGAGCAGGTTGTGAATTGGCCAAATGTAATTGTCAACATTCTCAGAAATTTCGTTGATCCCAATTGATATTTCTTTAACAAAAAAAAAAAAAAAAAAAAAAAAAAAAAAACGACAATGTCGCCTAGTAATTCGTCAGTGACTATGTAGCCATCAATGTCGTTTATCTTGTCGCCACCGATTTCATAGCGGCATTGTCACCTATTTAATTATATAACGTTTTTCTTTCCCGTTTGTTTCCTTTTCATTTAAAGTATTGACTGATTTAGTTGGGATTTGAACTGAGGCTGTATGTATATAAGTTTTCGCGCTTACCACCCAGCTACTGCACCACCTAAAACATCGACAACAAGAGAGATATTTTCAATGTCCACAAGAAGTTCGTTTGCTGGTATACGAAGAAAAGTGTTTTTCGTTGTAACGAAATTATACAAAATTTTAAATTAAACGTTGAAGGACTAGCTTGCGGACAATATCCAACTAGTTTGATGCATGACCAGCTCAGTAGTTTTTCTTTTACGGAGTCTTTGAGTATGGATTCTGTTAGATTATCTTAAAAGAAGCTGTAATCGACAAATATCGTGTATGACTAATGTCAAAATTTTCTTAAGTAGTCGTTGATGAAAGTGTCCTCTAGGACAAGTTTGGCCAACCGGGCACTTATCTACACATTAGGGTGCACCTTATTTTTCAACTTGCTTAATTGTACCGTAACTCCCCCTAGAAATGTTCTTCCCATTGAAAAAGTATGTTTTGCAAAAAATTTGACTGATTTCTTAACGGGAAGGCGTGGCTTATCCGCGCCTAAGTTGCTATAATATGCCAATATAATATACAATTTCCACATGGGTTTATTTTCAAGTAAACTAATGCAATAAACTAGAGCATAAGAAACTGTAAAGCATAAAATACGATTTGATCGAATAAATCAGACACGGACCAAGGGGAAGGGGAATTTAAGATTTTTGGTTTGCCTCAAGGGAACGTTTTTTATGATTTTTTTCGAACTCAAACAATTTCCAAATTTGAAATTTTTAGCTGTATTTCTAAACTTCGTGGATTAATAGAAGAGATGCATCTGATAGCAGTTTATTCGATAGAAATATAATTTTCCAAGTTTTTTTTTAAGAATTAACGTTTACAGTAGTCAGTTTTTGAAACTACTTAGCTATTTGAAAGCTTATTTTGTTGACGCAATTATTTAGTTAAGTCTTCTAATGTTATTAAATGCATGAAAAACCCATAAACACAAAAAGGGAGAATAATTCCGAATTGCGAAAAAAGTGACTGTCTTGCTATTTGTTCTTAATAAAAGAGTTGACGATTTGGAAATCGACATAAAACACAAATTCATTTACAAGAAGTGGGATTTGGATCGGTTGTCAAAACAATTACACTATGTGATTGTTAAAGTATACTTCTGAAATGACCTAGTGTAGATTATAGGCCAACTTGATAATATTGTCATTTTTAGAAATTCTATTACACCCCCAAAAATCGAAAGTTATCGATATAATACGATTTTTGGGACTTCACGGACAAAAAATTTCACTGCGCTATTACTGCACCGATTTAAAATTTTTAAACGGTGTCGAATATAGGAGGATTTAAGCTTTCCGTGTGTATTTCAAATATTTTATTTTGGCTAGCATTTCGTGGAAATATTATTAAAAGACATTTTTTTCTGATTTTTAAAGTTTGGATTCTTTTTTTCAACACTTTGTTTGAAACCCTACACAATTTTTTCTTAAAAAGTGTATCTTATACCGATTAAAATAAACCCTAAAGGCCTTTTCAGATTATAATACAAGTATTAATAATTTTGAAGCAAATGCCTCCCTGATCTAATTTTTGTTTGAAAATTAAAAAAAAACAAATAATAATTTATTATGTCATGGTTTCATTTTCCTCAAAACTATTAATACTCTTATTATAGTCTGGAACGGCTTTAAGTGATTAAAATCGGTTGGGAATTGTTAAAGTTAAAAAATTTTCAAACAAAATTTCAATATAAAATAGTGCATGCAAAACATTACCAGTGTATTGTAGAAGCTACTCACAATATAAATGGTAAATCCTACTAATATTATAAATGTGAAAGTTTGGATGTTTGTATGTTTGAACCACTATCACGCTAAAACCGCTTAATGGATTTGAATGAAATTTGGTAGACGGATAGATCTGAGTCTGGAAGGACACATAGGATATAATTTTCTTTTTAAAATAGGACCACGATGGGGTAAGCAAATATATTAAGGCGAGCGGAGCCGTGGGTAAAAGCTAGTAATACATAATTTCTAAACTACTTATTAGAATTATTTGAAACTTGAAATATCAATAAATATGGAGCTATATTTACTTACTATTTTTTGCAAATATGTGCAGGTTACGAATTAACGACGTAATAGTGGGCAAAAACTAAACACATCGTTCGTCGAAAACTTTATTTTGAACATTTTTGTTCGTTTTAATTCTGCTTAAAAGCATGAAGAAAAAACTCGACAATTATAGCTTACTAGTTAGTTATAATAATTTAAAAGATATTTATTATTACAGTGTCCTGGGAAGAAGGTTCGTCTACTCTACTTTCTAAGATGTAACTCTTATTCTAAGATGTAACTCTTCGAAATAAGAACTCGAGAAACATCAAAGACCTTCTATTATTTCTAGAGACGAAATGGTCTTCCTCCACAAAATTTTATCAGACTTTAGCTCTTAAACAAAAATGTTATCAATATTGATATAAATGCTAATAATAGTTGTGTTCGATTACCTACAACAAGTTACTACATTTACCATATTTTACTATTTTTACTCCAAAAGCGTTCGAGTACACAAAAAGTAGTAAAAGTAGTAACGAATTTAAGAGAAAAATTGTTTCTCATTCAATTACAAATTTACTACAATTTGCTGGAAAAATTTTTGTAGGTAAATATAAAAATTATGTCAAATTTGAAAATATAAGAAAATACAATAAATATTTAAATAAAAATACAATAATGATTGAAATTATAGATACAAAACTTATATTTTTTTCTTTCTTAGAAGAAAAATTAATTTGTTCACTATGCGCCCAAAATAATTTATACATTGTATATATTTTAGTTCCTTCGAATACATTATATAGAGACCGAAGCAATATATGTTTTGAGCTATTTTTGGTGCCTTCTCAGTATCATATATTTTCTGAATTTTCGCTTTAAGTCCAGTGACAGATGCTTTGATTCATTATCTTGCTGGATACCCTATACGATATCTTAATATGACTCCGAAATTAACGTAAGACGTGTTCGTGATCTCAGCATGGTTTAGAACTGTGCCCATGTTCTGTAGCTTGTGAGAAGTTCTCGCATCGAGAAAAATTTTATAATTATATTAGTCATCCCGTTTTTTTGCAGGGTGAATTATAATATAATTAAACTGGATACATTAAAATAAAGAACGTTGAGGTTTTTTGGTCCTCACCCTGTATTCTACAGGATGATAACAATTTACTCGCATTGAAAAGTTCTCACATTAGTTACAGAACATGGATACTAGTTTTATGTCTACTTTGCTACTATATGCTGGAAGAATTGACGAAACGACTATTAAAAGTAGTTTAAAGCACGGTTGGCTAAAAAGGGTATTAAATAAAAATCCAATAATTTTTAACATCCTATCCGGCAAGAATTTTAGTTTACAGAGTTTTGAAATAAAAAGAAATCCCGTTTTTATATAATAAAATTCTTTACTTGTAGCTATTATTTTGAGCCATATTTCTATGAACAATTTTACTACATTTACACATTTTCTGTTTTTTATATTTTAATATTTTCTCTCTCATGAGTAGACCATTTTAAAAGTCTCTCTTTTACTATATTTACTACAAAAACGTAAATAAACAAACCTAATATCTTCGCTTCTATCGCTGTAATTTTGTATGAAATTAAAAAATACTAAAATTGTGTTTGGTTTACTTATCTTCAATTTGAATTCACTAAGCTTATCGGTATCTGTATCATCGATATTTTTGATCGATTATCGATATCGTATCGACAAAATGGCGCATTAATGCTCCCTAATTAATAGTCTAAACTTGGTGTATTAATAACGTTTCTGAAGAATTTTTTTTGGAAAAACATTGTCTTGTGGTAAGTTTTTAGGGGTTTTATAGATTTTGGGTTGCTAGGCAGAGAATCTTTACACAGCGAAGCAACTACACATTCGACATACCCAGAAGAGACAACTCTAAGGCCAGGCCAAAGGACGGCTTTGCAAAAATCTTTACTGCTCAATATTATTTTCATAGATATGATTTCCATTTTTTGATGGCCATATTTTCCTTTTCAACGTGGAAATAACGGCCATGGACATTATTTCCATGCACGTTATTGCACGCCACCAGATTTTATTTAAAGATATATTTCCGAAATTTAAGTCCGTTTGAGCCACGCCTTCCCGTTATGCGATCCGGATAATTTTTTCCAAAGTTTATCTTTGAACCGTGGAGAGTATTTTTAGGGGGAGTTACACCCGAAATTTTGAAAAAAAATTTAGGTCCATAGAGGTAAGCGCACCCTAATATGCATACATACATACATATTTATGCTACTTAAATAATATCTTTTTCGATTTAAATTAGGGAGGTACGATACCGATACTCAAAAGGAAATGTCGGCGATACCGATACCCATATAGTAATTGAATTCAAGTTAAAATGAACAAAATTCATGTAAAGTATGTGAATCCAAATTGATTATTAGGCTAAGGCTCGTAACGTTATATTCAGAAAGAATTGGGCATGATTAATATTCCAAGAAACAAGGGAAAAATTAACATCAACTTAATCTTTCAACGTACACAGCAGAACATAGTAGCGAAACTTTCGGAAGCCGCTACACTTCCATCGTCAGTTCTCACGTGTAGTTTGCTTATCACCACTTGTCACGTGGCTCTGTTGAATGTGATTTTAATTCTTATACATACAACTTTTTCGTGAAAATTTAATACGAGAATTAAATCACTCTCAAGCTGATATTAAGCTGTAAAGTATTTTTGTTTATTATTCAAAATTACATTGTAAGAGATTATTAATATTTGAACATGATATTTACCCAGTAAAAAATTGAAAACCATTTTTAAGGAACTACAATTTCATTGCTTCCAAAGAATCTATAACAAAAACATGCAGATAATTAGTAGAAAGGAAAGTAAAAATGTATTAAAATGATACAAAAATTTTGCAATTCCTTTATAATTTTAGAAAATATTTAGAAACAATGATTTTTAAAAAATCCATTTTTTAAAATATATTTTTGAACAAATATTCGTTATTCACTTCAATTTAGATGAAAACATGGTTTTGCGGCTATATTCACATAAAAAGAAAAAAAGTTGCGAAAATGGGTAGTTTTTACCCTTTTTCCTAGAGGAAAATATCATTATAGAATGCCAAAAAGGAAATTTTTCTTAACATTACTTCAAATTCCAGCATTGGAAATAGAAGTTTATGCAATAACAAGCTCATGTAAAAATCGTTTAAAATTATCCAAAATCTCACTACTTTCGGATCGAAAATTCTACAATTTAATGAATTTTTTTGGAGTGTATTTATTTATTTTTTATTGGGAATAAGATAAAAAAACAACGAATTGAATTTTCATTCATAGTAAGATTGACAAAAACTAAATGATTTTTTTACAAACAGCGTAAGATATTATTAGTATATAAAATTGATATTAATAAAATTAAAAAACAATGAATTGAATTTGAATTCATGTTAAAATTGACAACAACTAATTTATTTGTTCAAAAAAACTCTAAAGAATATTTAAGAACCATCGTCGTATCGACAGTAAAATATAACCGATACCGATATATCGAAAAATCTGAAGTATCACCAATATATCGGTATCGGCTACGTCCCTAATTAAATACATATGTTAGTGTTAGTATATTAGTGTGACCCTTATTTTGAAAAAAAATTATATATCTCTCGGTCTCACCCCTCCCCCCCCACTTCCCACAGGTCGGTGAGAATTGGTAATGATGCTTGCCAAATTGTTAGGTCAATCGGTTGGAGGTAAGGCGAGGCGCCAGCCCGCTCAAATGGACCATACAATTTTTTTTCTTGCCTCATAACTTCCAAAATATTAGTTTCACAAAAAAGTTTTATATGAGGAAAATGTAGTAAAATTTTATGGTTTTTCCGAAATTTGAGCCGGATGGCACCTGACCTTACCCTCAACCAAATGACCTGCAAATTAGTCAGAATAGTTTTTTTTTACCAATTCTCACCAAACTAGGGGTTGAGACTGGGAGAAATCGATTCTTTTCAAAATGAGGGTTACTCTAATGTATATATCCTGTTAGCATAGCTGCCAGATGAATTAGGGTAAAATTGTAAAATTTTGGAGAAAAAAATCGTCAAAATCGTCAAAGTGGTCCATCGAAATCGTCAAAAAATCGTCATGAAAATATCACTTTTTTAAACAATTTGTCGTTAAATAAAACGCAAAAAACCCAAAATTCCGATGCATTTCACATACAATACATATAACTACTTCCTAAATCAGACTTTCCCGAACAAATTTAGCGATATCATTAAAAAAATCTAAAAAAGAAAACTACGTGGAATTTAGGTTTATTTCAAATGAAGTTTATTTGTTGATAGTTAAACATTGTCTATATACATTTCATTGGCGCTTTACCAAATCGTCAGTAGACTTCAACCACAACATTGAAAAGTTACAAACCTTTTATCTTATACACAGACTTTCAAAACCCTTTTGAGAATTTACAAATGATAATATTTTTGAAAATCATAAAAGAATAAAATAGAAACTTACACAAAACCCATCAAATAATTTGTATTCGATATGTATCTAATTTATTTTACAACTTTATACAGTTAGAAATCTATTGGATAACAATAAAAGTATTTATAAGGCAAAATGAAAAATAAATTCCAAATTAAACCTTTAAGAAATCTATTATTTGACATATTTTCATAATTTTATTTCAAATGAAGTTTATTTGCTGATAGTTAAACATTGTCACATAGTGTAACTTGGATTACAAGCCGAAAAGTGTTAATGTAAGAATTGACAGTCTTGATTTCAAGCAGAAATTGGGACGTCCTTGGATTGGGTGCATGGTAGACGTACTCAAGCTACCAGTCCAATGCTATATAATGTGTACTTTAGTTGTCTTAAAATCGATGCCGGCTAGGTTATTAATGGCCAAAATTAAGAATTTATCGCTTAAAAAATCTGTCTTGAATCAAGCGTTTTGTACTTGGTTTAAACAAATCTTTTGAGTGTACAATGTACACTGTACATACATCAAACTGCGTTATTCAAAATGGATATTTCTTTATATACCTCTCGGACACTAATCTAAGATCATACGAAAATATAATCCTTAAGACCCACACGCAGAGAAAAGATATGGTTGTGGCATGATTGCGTCAACAAAATCATATTTCCCAATATAGCTTATGATTGTGGCAAATAAGTCATTATAGTTTTAAATAGTTGTGAACCTTAATTAGTTTACGACAAAAAACTTATGCTTACGTTTAATCACGACATTATTAGGATTCATATTGATTGCAACATGGCTGAATTTATTGTTAAAAAAAAACCTAACTACAATCATTGTATATTTGAAAATTCTATAACAATAAAATATTGTTCTTGTCCATACTATTTTAAAGCATTTTTTGCAATTAAGCTATGGTTACTAAAGAGATACGGCTCTCTGCTTCCAAAAAAGTTTTGTTCTATCCTTTGATTGAATGCTTTTATATTAATTTTTTGTTTTACTTGAGAGCTGTTGGTTTGTTTTTGTGTGTCATTTGAAAATATAAGAAATAAGAAAAAATTAATTAAAAATTGCAAAAACGGATAAAAGATAGCAAATAATATTCGGCCATGGTCTGAAAATCAATTCTTTTTGAAATTGCAAAATTCCGAAAACGAAAAACAGTGTTCTTTTTATCAGACAATTTAGTGCATTCGTAGCTTAGTTAGGGTAAATTATCTGAAACATCTGAGAAATAAAAATTAACTGAAAAGCTGCAATAAGTGAGCTATATATATTTAGCTGCTGTCAATTTTTTATCAAAATATGATTAAGAAAACAACCTTTATATGGTTATTTAGAGCCATGCTATTTTTATATACAAATATAACATGGTTAGTTTAGATCATAGTATATTTACATTCAATTAAATATTAGGTTGTATGAATCATACTAGTTTTATTATTATATTTATAACATTATGTTTATAATAGATTTATTTTCATAATAGTATGATTTGACTCCAACAGTATAATTCAATCAAAGTATTTTGCTATTAGGTTATGGTTGCCTCAACCAGATTGTTTCTTTGCGTATATAAGTTTACTTTCTAACGTGGCTAAAACTATTTGAATAAATAAGAATGAATGATGTCCAGATCATCAATTCGGTATTGCGAGACAACATAGCATGGACTTGTAATTGTAGTTAGAACAACTTTCGAAGAGAAAATATATTGTTCTGTACTCTTCATTGACGTTTCACAATACAAAACTAAGATTTTAACAAAACATGAGAAGATAAGACACAGTCGTTCAAAACCAATAACGTGACGCCTCTTTTTAAAGCATATATTTTCGCTGTTATTTTTTATCTGAAGCATACATTTTTTTTGCGAAGTCCGCGATTCATGATGTTGCAATAAAAAAAAGTAATTTTAAAATTTGAAATAATATAAACATATTTTAATTCCCAATTTTTCCACTATGTGTTCACCTCCGCTATGTGGTAGTCTTATAGGTTTCTTAGTTATTTAGAAACTTTAGAATTTATGCTCAATCCCAGTAAAAAATTTTCATGTTTTTTGAAGAACTAAAGAAATAAAGCGCTTCATAATTCGCATTAAAATATGAGCTTGTTCAGAAGGTGATTTCATAGCATCACAACAATGCAGGTTTTGAAGCGAGAAAAGTATTGGCTTTTTACTTGTACAAAAGCATCGCACACAAGCTATACAAAAAAACTGATTTTATAGTGCTTATCCAAAGCAGGTTCTTAAGCGAGAATGAAGAATAAGTTTATTTGAGTTTCTTGGTGCCGTTTTGCAACAGTGTTTTTGGTCGAGGGATTGGTACGTTGGACTTCAAACCTGAAGGTTCTTAGTTCGATACTAGTTGAAGTTAAGATAACAAACATTATATAAATAAAGTAACGAAATAAGAAAAATTCAAAATGACGTTAACGACGCCAATCCACATCGAACCATTTTTTTCATATATTTTCAGTTCTAGTGCTGAAAATGTTGATGATATTCAGCGCTTCAAAAGCGCTTTTGTGAGCAAAAATGTAGTACTCCAATCCGGGAACTCGCCATACAAAAATCAGCAGAGATATCAGCAGGTTTGTCAGCCCTACTCTTATTCCATAATAGTAGAAACCTGCTTTATTGGAAGCAAGTTTTTTACTGTTTTTAATAATACATATTCATAAAAAAAGAGCAAACAGAAATCGAGCTTGTTTCATTTCTGCAGAAATAAATTATGTTCTCCCCCAACAAGTATCTCAAAGTTAAGTCATTTTTAATAAATTAAAGTTAGCCAAACTCAAACTCTTTTAAGTTATTTTTATCCTTTTATTTTTGTTACAAAAAGCGATAAAAGTAAAATAAAGCTTATTAAGAATTTCTATTTCTTTTAGGTTCTTTGTGGAGTTTTATGTAATTTTAGTTGATTCGTTTTTACTTTTTCTTTTCCTTTCAGTTTTTTTAAGCCAAACCGATGGTTAAACTTTTTACAAAGTGTTCACATTCAATAATTTTAATAAAGGTTGTCTTCAGAAGTTATTTTGCATACTTTTTTTTGTTATTCAATGGAAAAAACAAAACATGATTGAAAAAACAAAACATGACTTAAATAATAGAATTGCAAATTGTTTATATTTTATTATCTGCGTACTTGAAAGTATTATACTAACGAAAAACTTATGAAACTTTCAAAATTACCGAAAATTAAAGAAACACAAAAAAATATATTAATAATAACGACAAGCAGATAAAACTAGTTTTACGAAAAATATAATTATAAAGTAAAATATAAAGGTTGGAAACGAAAAAGTTTTTACAAACTATTTTGTTAATAACTTAGAAATCAATAGCAGAGAAAAATGAATTAAGTACAACAAATTATTTCAGTCACTTCAAAGATATCCATATATTTTTGTTACGACACACTATGGTATTTTGCTGGCAAAAAATCTAATGATGTCATTCCTTTCATTTTGAAAACTGTTGCAGCTCTATCTATGCTTATAACTTGGTTCCGGATTTTTTGCAAAAGGCAGATGAGAAAAATATTTTTCTATATATGAATTGTCAAACTTATTTTTTAAAGATAGCTCACAAATATTAAACATTACGACGGCACACGCAAAAAGTTGCATACATGTTTGCATTCTGCTGTCTAGTTACCAACTAAACAATCAGATTGTAGCTTCCGCACAAGCAAAATCAAAAACAAAATAAGAGTTGAAAAAATTGGAATAAATAGTTAGATGTGAAACTTCATGCTCACCATATTGGTAAAAAGAACACAGACTCTCATATTCTATTCGTCATAAAATTAGCTGGAACAAATAATCAGAAGGTGAAATTTCGGGTTACCATATTAATAAAAAAAACGAATAAGATACTCATATTCTATTTCGTCATAAAAATTTTGTTTAAAAAGCTGATGTTTCATTAACACTAGTATCCACGATCAAAGGTGGTAAAAGTGAATAAAGGACGCTGATGATGACAGTGTAGCGGCTGTCGAAATTAGTAGTACTAAGCGGTTCTTCTAGTCTGATTAGATATTCTAATATTCCACTCTTAAAAATAATTTGAATTTCCATTAATTCAATTATTGAATTTAAGACGAATAACAATAACTTCCGACTTATACCTATTTCAATTCGAATAATAATTACGTACAATATCTATATTTTTATTTAGAGATAGATGTGAAGCATGTAGAGAAAGAAAATGTTTTGACTGCACGGAGGATTGAACTGACATGTTTCGGTAACTCACATTATTCTGGTCAGTATTCTGTACCGTGTAGACCACTTGATAAAATTCGATGGTTTTGCAGTCAATAGTTGAATTGTTGTGCTTCTTGTTATTTCTCTATTCTACAAGACATAAAGAAAAAAGTGAATATTATTAACTATCAAATGAAATACAGCTCTAAGAGCAATAGTATGAATTGGCTAAAGGTAAATGATTGACATATTCATTTCCACTATTGAATTTTTGAGGCAAACATAGCTTTAAATAAGATACATTATTATAGCAATTTCAATGTTTGAGGAGGAAAAAGTCATCCAATCAATTTTGAATACCTCCATATAGTTGCATATTGCTAAATTATATACAAAAATATATAATTATTCACATCTATTTTAGTCTGGTACCACAGCTGAAAGTTGCAATAATTATATAAATTTCATTTTAAGTTGTTTTATTAATATGTGAAAAATTTGACAACATAGCTTAAGCCAACGCACAAAAGAAAATTTTTTGCTGAATAAACGAAGCTAAAAATAGTGGAGATGGGATGAAAATGAGAAAGTTATAAGCCACGAATTGAAAAAACCAGATTTCATTTTTGTAATAAAAAAAATATAAAATATTTTTTCCATCTTAATGGAGCAAGATAGGACATGAGAAAAACGTCTAAAGTCACTTTTTCAAATTTAAGGGCCTGTAACTCAATACATTTTTATGCGCTTGATGGAGTCATTGCATTGGCTAAAATATGAGAGAGAAATATATGCAGCAATACCAAATTTATTTTATTCAGATAAACCGGACTTGAAAGAAATAAAATTTGGTAGGTGCAAGGATCGTTATCCTATTTGCACGTACAAATTTTTAAAAAGTGTGTGCAGTTTTTCTGTCTTTTATAAAATTTTTTCATTTCAGGATAAATCAGTAGGTCTCTAATCCTTGCTCCGATATGATGCAAATTTAGTATTTGTTACTTTTATGAATATAAATAAGTATGTAAAATTTTATTGTTAAGCAATTACTCCTATTTATGGCAGCTCGTTATATCAAATGACGACACTGTGCATCGCACAGTGGTTCATAATCCATTTTCGTTGGCCAAAATTCTCTAACTTTTAGCCGGTTGAGATATTTGAATAATTTTTGCTTTAACGCACAGATAACTCCTTAAAAATTTTTTGCAGAAAAATTATGTGCCGGCATTTCGGTGTGGTGCTAATGCCAACTCATCAGTAGATCTTTTAAAAAAATCAGTTCCACATTTGCCGTACTCCTATGGAGAATCTATCAAATGCTAAACCGGAAATCAGTTCCACATTTGTTGTCTTCCAATGGAGGATCTAGCAAATGCTAAACAGATGAACCACATTCGAAAAGTCTTCAAAACTCGTATGCTTATGGATGGTCAAACTCTCAAACAAGAAATGAGAATCACAATACAAATGCATAATAGTTTTATTAAAAAGCACAAAACTTATACAAACGAACAACACAATAAAAAATTTTTATTCGATATGAATCTATTTATTTTTCTTACAACCTTTATACAATTCGTCAACCTTTGGTAGACAATAAATGCATTTACAAGGCAAAACAAAAAAATAAACCTCCCTGCAGTAAATGCGAATAGTGAAATTGTAATGATTTACTAGTGATATTGTCAGTAGTACTACTGACCGGGGGCCCGTTTCTCAAAACTACAAGTTACAAATCTACAAGTAAAATACACACAAAACAACAACACTTTTACAAATTTTATTGTTGTTTTGTTTGTATTGTACTTGTAGATTTGTAACTTGTACTTTTTGAGAAACGGGCCCCAGGTGTTCCCCAGTCAATGCAATCTTCTATTGACATTTAACATTAGCTTGTCATTGAAAATCCCCCAGTAGACAGTAGACTACTGCCTAAGTAGTTCTTTTGGCACCACATGGAGACATTGGCACCAAAGATTCACTAGTAAATTTTAGGGGCTCTAGTCTACAATATTGATATTTCCCCGCTGGATGCTGATAGTAAAATTGTAATGATTTACTAGTAACATTGTCAATACTACTACTGACCAGGTGTAGCCCAGCCAGTGTAATCGCATATTGACATATAACATAGGATTGTCATTGAAAATCTACCAATAGACTTTAGCACTATTGACGATGTAGTTCTTTTGCGACCAAATGGAGACATTTGAACCAAATATACACTAGTACATTTTACTGACCCCCGTCTACAATTTTATAAGGGTTGGGGCAATATACTTAAACACATTATATATATATATATATATATATATATATATATATATATATATATATATATATATATATATATATATATATATATATATATATATATATATATATATATATATATATATATATATATATATATATATATATATATATATATATATATATATATATATATATATATATATATATATATATATATTTTAATATTATTTCTTACATAAAAAATTAAACAATTATTTTTAAATAATTTAGGCCAAAATATTTTTAAAATTTATATACCTTTTCCGGTTCAATTCAGTTTAAAAAAATATCAATTGAAATTCAAAAAAATCAATTGAAATTCATAAATCCTATTTAAAATTCAAAAATTCCCTTTGAAATTCAAAAATTGAAAATATATATATATATATATATATATATATATATATATATATATATATATACATATATATATATATATATATATATATATATATATATATATATATATATATATATATATATGTATATATGTCTGTATATATTTTCGGTAAAAAAATTATATTATTCTACTAAAAACATTTGTTTAAATTGAAGCATTCAATCAGAAGCGACAGCGGCTAGCCGCCGATCGGCTTGCTTGCAACTCTGCTATTGACTGCACATAATAATAAAAAAGAAAACAAACTACTATCGCTTTCGTTGACAATGTCACCAGAAATACACTAGAACTGTTGTCTCTAACGTATCTCCACTCGCGCATAAAAGGAAAGTTGTCGACATATTAATTAGTGTAATTGTCGCTAGAGAAAAGAGTGTTGACATAGAGACATATGGTTCTTGGCTGACTAGAGGGCTCTTAATTAAAAAATGTATTTATTCGAGATATTTTCTAAAACTTATAGGCAATTCACACTACCGTGTTTATAGCAATTTCAAGTGTTTACGAGCCAAACACGTTAATTTATAGATGTTATCCCATATACTCAATTGTCAAAAAAATTACGTGTTTCAAAATTAAACTCATTAAAAAACCAGTAAAAGGCAGAGTTCTAAGTACTTATTGATGTATGTTCAGTCGATTTTTTGATTTTAGTGCTTATTTAACACGCGCTACTATCATTAGTTGACGTTTTAGTTGTTTTTTGCTTGCTGAAATACTTCAACATTAGTTTCATAATTATTATTAGTTTTTCCGTTTTGCTCCACATCGTCTTTTTCGGTGACGAAAATCGTTTGTCACATCTCTATTTAATAATCAATATGATTCGACACGAGATACAATTATTCTAAATTGTATCTCGTGTCGTATCGGTGGCACTCATAGACATATATATAATTACATTTGGTTTTATTGAATTTAGAAACTTGCGATATCGTTCGCTCATTTTGGAATAATTGGTGGAATAAACTGAAGGGAAGTATATATATTGGCTACTTTCTTTCCAAATTCATATAACCTTGTTTATTTTTTATGTTTAATTTGTTTCCTTTTCGGTAAGTTCGTGGTACCTTCCTTGGACTTAAACCAACGAGGGTGCTGTTTGGTAGCTAGCCTCGTTAACACTTTTAGTGGTATATGTGGCTTTACGGCGAGGGAATAAAAATTGTATCATTTAGCAATTTCCGATTTTTTTTATAAATTTTTGATAAATAAAAATATTTCGATTTTGCATAAAAAAAATATATTTTTCATCATTGCGCTCTGAATAATTCTGAAACCATAAAGTATATAAAAAAATAATGTTAGAACGGCTTAGAGGTAATTTTATTAAATTTTTTTTCGTTTTTGGAATAAAATTGGAAAACCCCTTTACAAGTTATGATAAGACAGTGGAGCAACCTCCCCAAAAATCCCAAATTAAAAAATACAATTCTGGCAAAAAGAACCAACTTCAATACAAAGAGCCAAATCTTTTACGCCATTTCATATGAAAAATTAAAAAAAATGTGTCCATAAATGGCAGAGTTATGCGTTAATCAAAATTTAGGGGGGGGGGGGTACAAATCGCCCCACCGATTTTCCAAAACAAATTATAGGGCCAAACTGCAAGCAAACCTTAATTTTGAAAATCAGTTCATTAATGGATGAGTTATGCTATAATCAATATTTATGTGAGAAATGGGGTGGGGAGGGGGCCAATGGCCCATCCGATTTTCCAAAATATATGGGACTAAACTGCAAGCCAAGCTTTTCAAACATAAAAAGAATTTTGAAAATCGGTTCATAAATACAAAAAATATATGATAATCAACATTTTCGGGTGGGGGGTGGCACATTGTCCTACTGATTTTCGAAAAAAAGGGGACCATTCTGCAAAGAAGCCCTTCCAAATATCAAAAGAATTTTGAAATTTGGTCCATAAATGGAGAAGTTATACTAAAATCAATATTTCCAGGAGGGGGTGGGCAAATTGCGAAACTGATTTTCGATAAAAATTTAAAGGACCAACCTGCAAGCAAGCCCTTTCAAACAACAAAAGAATTTTGAAAATCGGTTCAAAAATGACAGAGCTATGCGTGTACGAACATAAAAAGTAATAAAAACATACATACGAATTGGTAATGCAGACTTTAGACGTCATGTATTTTACATCTGACTTGTCAAATTTCCCACTGCAAAAGTTGTACATGCCGTGTGAAACATATGAAACATTGTCAGATGACATTTACAGAAGCAAAGTCATATGAAAAATTTTCAATTAGAGCGTGTTCTATTTTCATCTGACAAGGCATATGACATCAGCTGTATTGAATTAACAAAAGTGTGGTTTGGCTGAAAAAACATTAAAAAGCACAGTGCGCTTTATATATTTATGAAAATTGTGCAAAACCTCAGCTGTTGTGAACACTTAGAGGTTATGTCATATAAAATTGCACATGTCATGTAAACGCAAAAATTATACAATTTTGACAAACATACGAAGTTACATATGTCTCACATACCTGACAAGCCATATGTAAAAAACATGTCGTCTAAAGTCAGCATTACCTCCTTCTTTTTTGAATTCGGTTAAAAAAAAACAAATAATAACAAAAAATTTATCCATAGAATTTAAAATTGCGACTGTTTTTGTAGTTAGGACACTATATGACACCAAAAAAAAAAAAAAAATATATATATATATATAGTGGTACTCCCGCCATTTTTCTTGTTGCATAGTGTAATTGTAAGAAAATACAAAATATTTTGTATTAATATTGTTTTTTTATACTCAAAATAAAACTAAAATTCAAAACTTCATCGCGTTTGGTGTGGGAACTCTTTTCACGATCGCGAAAAACTAATACATCATTTCATTATATTTTTTCAGGGTCTATACGGCTATGCAAAAATGAAAAAAGTCATACCCCAATGTACAACAATAAATATAACAAAATCCTTTAGAAATAATTATGTATGAACGAGTAAACTTTTTATCGATCCAATAAATCTAAATGTGAATGTATTAATTTGAGTTAGATTTCGTGAGTATACTAGTAAAAACTTTAACACAAAGTATGTATATAATTTGCTACAATCTTTTACATTAAAAATCAATAGAAATAATAAATATTTAATAACATTCAATTTATTTCGTTAAGGTTAATACTTTTTGGAATGTAAAAATGGCACACATTTGAAAGGTGAATCATCCTACTCTCATTAGAAATTGTATATCCTTTTCAAAATAAATGGAAGGCTTGCTATGCCGTTTCTAATTTATACAATATTTACGGCCATACAATGTACAATAGGGTGGAGCGTTAGATTTTTTTTGCGAATTTCAATTTCGAATAGCAAAAAAAGGTTGTATTTTATTTTTAGATACATGGGAAAAATAATGAAAGAAATATTGGGACCTACTTTTAGCTCTCTACCGCAGCATCAAGATTTTGAATATGAGATCAAATTGATCAATTTGTGAAAAATCATATGATGCAACATTATAGATTCTTTATAGCTGTAATAACTCATTACACTCAAAATATCCACTATTTTATATATACAAGGTCAGATTTGAGACAAACTTAAGATGAAATAATGAAGAAGATTTTCGAACTTCTAAGGCTTTGTCATATCTTGCAAAAAAAAACATTTTCTAAGATAATTTGAGGTCGCTGAACACGAAAATGATATTCATTTATTTTTCTTTATGCGAGTTTTCCCGATATTTGCAAAAAACAAGTTTTTTTTATTAGTTTTTTTGGTTCTTTCGCCTATTGGCGAAAATTCCCAGCACGGCTCATCAAAATAAAATAAATTGAACACTGTTGTATAGATATCTCTCCATTCTTTCATTCAATACACTGATTGTGCCAATAGTATAAAAAAAGTATAGAGTTACAGCCCTTAAAATTTTAGAAAAGCATATTTTAGACCTTTCCCAAAAAACTATCATTTTAAATTGCTCCATTAAGATGAAAACATATACTAAGTATATTTTTTTCGGGCTGTATTTCAAAGATAATTTTGTGACGATCACATGATGAATGCAATTGCTAAATTCTGCCAAAAAATAAGAAAGTTATTAGCGCTTAAGCGAAAACAGTCATATTATTTTTTAGTTATTCTTCATACAAAATTAATTTAAATCAGTTTGTATTAAAAAATTTTTTTTATTGAAAATAATTTTGTATGGAAAATAAAATCAACTTTTTTTACTTAATGGCTTATAACTTTCTTATATTTTGTCAGATCTCCTCGATCTTAAACTTTTTTCTTTCGACACAAAAATGTTTTTACGTGTAGCTTTAACAAAATTATTACAATTTTTTTCTATATTAATGAACCAAATTAATGTAAAATTCATATAATTTCTCTAGCTTCCAGCCGTGGTAGAGGGCTAAAAGATATGTCGCAAAAAATTCAAAAAACTGTTTTTGTATATAATTTAGCTAGATGCATCATTCCGGAGGTATTCGAAATTTATTGGATGACTTGTTTTTTCCTTCATACACCAACGCTCCACTCTAATGTACAATGTATATGTATATATTTTTGGCAGTTCTACCGCAGAACCGTCAACGAAGTAAAAGAACTAATAAATGGTTGCACTGTAGGGAACCCCAACGGGAAATCCCGGGATTTTTCGGGATTGGCAAATTCAGAACTCCGGGATTTGTAAAAATAAATCACGGGATTTTTCGGCACTTCTTAAATACTAATTTTTGTATAAAAATTATGTATATATGTATTTTAATTTTCATTAATTTTATGGCATTTTTCATAATATTTAAAGGTGCCAATAAATTTTTGCATACTTTTTCTTACAAATTTCATGATTATTCATGACAAACTGTTTGTAAATTAACAATAAGAGCAAATAAATTAGGTACTTCCTTACGATTATTTTTATCAATTCTTCCGCCAACATACAACTGAGAATTATTTTGAAATGAAAAAGAAGTAATATGAAAATAAAAATAATTTAGATTTGGAAAATTCATAATTTTGAGTAACTCATTCCCTCTTATTCTATAACTATGTCTATGTCGACGTTGCTTTAACCCCACACCATAAAATGAGCACTTCTGTACTCGTTGTCGATAACAATTGAGTACTGTTGACAGCTTCTTACAATTCGCTAAGGTCTAGAAAATGCGAATTAAGAGTAATCAAATTACGTCGGTTACGAGTAGATAAGTGTAAATTTTTTTTTTGTTGGGTTGATGTGTATGGAGGACTATTTTGAATAAAAAAAACCCTTCGAGTTTGTATGTTATTTACATTGCAGTTTCAAAGAGTTTTTTTTTATTATTTTTATTCGATTTACAGAGTAGAAGGCCAGCAAACAATTGACATACCAGACTTTTGACATACCAACTGAAGTACAATTTAAAAATTTTTGAGTAGAGCAAAAATACTGTTAAAGTTTGTTGAGCACTTTAAAAGTATTTTTGCTTATTAGCTTATAAAAGTCTGAAAATTAAACATAACTAGGATCCCGGCCGGTGGTAGAAGTTCGATCACTTGATCGGTAACCGGATTTGCTCATAACCGTTTTTTTTACAAAAAAATATAGAGAAAAATTCCTTTTAAACCATTCATGCATCATCAATATTGGTGGACAATAAGATACTTAAAGGTGTACGGCAAAAAATTGTATGGTCTATTTTTATATAAGATTAATTGAATTTGATTAGAATTTTGCATAGATTTAATTTTGTCGTTTTTCGACATAATTAAAATTATTTACTGATCAGTCACAAATTAAGAAAAATCTTTAAGAGATACATTTTAAGACACTACTATTTTTGCAACCAAATATTGCGACAATAAATTCGATTCACATAATACAAATACAGGCTCCGGTCGTCAATTATTCGAATTTAGTGTGTCTACAAAACTGATGAAACTTAAATAAAGTGCAATTTACCTGTTAACTTAACTCAAATGCCATGCATCAGTAGTGGGCAACAGCCTATATACTCGTGCATTTTTTTACATCTTTGTTTTACTAGTTTAGCGGTCAATGTTGTTGGTTTAATACTAATCTAGCAAAAAACTTAAATTTAGTCAGCTTGAATCTTGTTAAACTAACTCTTAGTGGTTATAACTTCAGATTAGATTAAGTTATATTTCTGAAAATTGTTTTACATATAAAGAAGGTAGTAAGGAAGATTTTTTGTTCAGTAACTTACAAATTTTGTTTTTTTGTGATATGACTACGTTCAGAGTTGGGCATAATCGTTCTTTTTAGTGACTATTCATTTTTGTTCAGAACAAAAATTTGAACAAGTTCGTTCTTTTCGTTCAGCTGTTCACTATATTTGTGTACTGAATAATTGAACAGCTTTTCAAACATAGTGGGAGATATTCGGACATGTTCTGTATTTCATGTGGAATTAAATTGTGCGGAATTATCAAAGCATTGTTGTTGTAAATTAATATTTATAACAAAAATGCTGTGATAATTCCACACATTTTAATTCCACATGAAATACAGAACATACCCGTTTATTACATTTTAAACAATTTGATTAAAAAAGCTAATTAAAAGCAAATATATTAGTGGAAATAATTTTATTTAGCAGTTAGGAAATACTTTGTGAAATATTAATGTATTTAGAAAGAAATTTATTTTTTGTCTAATTAAAGTGAAAGAAAAAAGTGAGCAAAGAAGAACAAAAAGACTGAACAAGTTCACCTCGTTCACACCATTGAATCATTCAATTGATCAAGTTCGTTCATGAATATCACAACATAACTACGTTGCAATAATGGTATATTCTCTACACAAAACCTTTTATAATGCATAAATAAATTTAATTTTGTTCATTAAAGTATTGTTTATTAAAAAAATGGATTTTACCAAAAATCTTTGGATCGCGAAATTACCAAAAATCCCGGGATCCCGAAAAATACCGAAGTCCCGGGATTTTTAAAAATCAATCCCGATTGGCATCCCTACTAAACAGCTTAAAAACAAATTAATGCCTCTACTTGACACCAGAGCTGCTACAACACTGCTCTACCAAAAAACGCGCAATAGCTGAGTGTGATTGAATTAAGCTTTCTTTGTATTTCATACTAAATATAATACAATCGATACAAATATACAAGAGGTTTTGTGAATTAAGCAAATATATTTGCAAATAATTTTAATGAAAATTAATCTGAAAATTTTCAACTTAAGTGCTAGTGTCAAAAGTCTACACATAAGTTCCTTTTGGCTTAGATTTTAGAAAAAAAGCAATATCAAAAATTACAGAGTGGGAAATTTATCCAAAAAGGCCTCTTTCTAGACCAATAAATACTCGTCTGTTATTTAAAAAAAAACCAAATAAAAAACGTATGAGAATGTATATTGAAAACAAAAACAAGTTTTCATATTTAGTTATTGTTTTCAGTATAAATTGTCGAACTAATTCTGCATCAAAAGTGATTAATCCACTTAAAAATGAGATGAGAAAAATTCTTTTGCTTTTTATTTCATATGTAATACATACTGGAAAACCAATGAGCCAAGAAACTATATTCAGAAATAAACAACGAAATAGAATCGGCGACCACATTTTAATGAAGAAACAATGACAAGCGTCATTGCAAACTTTCCTAGGACAAAACGGCATCCCAAAGCAAATAGTTTGTGATTAGGGTTCAGAGTTAACAAGCAATATCTCCAAAGATTTCTGCAATCAATATAACATAAAGTTACGCATAATATCATCGAAAGATGCAGTCCAAAGACTCCACTCGACAATAACCAAAATCTATGGAATTATGTTAGCAGAACAGAAAGAACTAAGAGTAGAACAAGATCACGAAGAAGTTTTGTCTAGAGCCACGATTTCGTATAATAATGCGATTCACACCGCAAACAAACTAGCACCATATGAACTTTTTCATGGACGGACTTATAAGTTCGACAAACACGTATAATACAACGGCGAACATGACTACCTAAGGAAACTAAACGAATTTCAACCAATCCTATACTCCTTCATTAAAGAGAAGGTAGAAAATTAAGTTAGCAATAGAATGAATAATATAAATTTAAATAGACAAGAGCCCGAAAATTTTGAAACTAACGAAAGTTTATATAGGAAAGAATGTAGACGAAATAAAGTTAAAAGTCGATTTTCGAAACACAAAACCAAACAGAACAATAGAATAACCCTGATTACCACAAAAAATATACAAGGCAAGAGTAAAAAATAATAAAGAAATGTTGAATCTTTTCCTAGGATACCACTTGTCATTTCAATTAAATGAGATTCCACACATACAAGCTACAATCCAACTAAATCTGGGAGAAGCGAGAATAACTAATATTTTAGTAATGTAATACACTTAGGGCCGTTAACAATAATAATATTAGCCTGCAGTTAACACTAAACTCAAAATTTAAATCTTGATAAATAAAATTTCATTAACACAAAGCAGATTTACCTATTCAAGTTTAATTAAATTTAACTGAAACCTTTTTTGAGTTTAAGTTCTTAACTGAAGAAATTATTGACATTTGAAAATAAATGAATTTTTTGTTATTCTGAAAATATTTAACATAAATTTTAAAGAATAATAACAAATTCAAAGGTTCTTAGGCGAATGCAGCTCTTAATTGTGCAGCGGTCGTACTCAGATGCTGTTGAACCATGATATTATTTATATAAATTCCTTAAATCTTTGCATTGCCCAAAAATAGTTTATTTCAGGGAATTAAAAAAGATGATGACACAAGTTAACTCAATTTTTTATTGTTAACGAAAATTGTTAAATTTCAGTTAAAGTTCAAGTTTAGGTAAACTGAAAGTTAACAAACTTAAAGTTAAAATCAACATAGCTTAGCTTTGTATTAATGGGGGTTAGTAAATTTGGAAGAATACGATGCAATCATTGAGGAACATCTCAGGCGTACTCGACGCACTTCAGAAAAAGGGAACGCTGGCTGACTATTAAGATCACAATCCTCAAACTTAACTAACTCCAAAACAAAAAAATTTCACTCAACCTCATGAAAAGAACAAAAAGACGACCAAAACACTGGTTAATTCGACTTGCAGTAAAAACACATATACAACAAAAGAGACAGCATTGCTTCACTTCAAGAACTTCGAGGTGAACATCAATGGCGTACCATGAATGAATGAATGAATGAATTGAGTTAAACGGGAAACACAGGACACTGCGACCGAAGTAGATCTATGGTATACCTTGCCAGGTACTAGAGTACCGCATCTAGACCTACTCCCCTGAGGAATCTCAAGATTGCCAATGGGTCTAGTGTTGGCAGTTCCCAATCATCAAATAGGTGCTGGCAAAATTGGCTATATCTTCTGTGGCATAACGCTTCACAGTCCCTCAGAATATGCTCTGGAGTTTCATCGTCGTAATCACAATATCTGCACAGGCTGTTACTCTTAATGCCAAGTCTGTTGAGGTGTTTTCTCAGTCTGCAATGGCCTGTGAGGAGGCATGTGAGCATTCTTAGACTGTATTTACTCAGGGACATGAGAGCTATGAAACGATTTTGGTTATACGTTCCAAACATAAGCTTTGCATGCCTCAATCCAGGGAGATTGAGCCAGAGGTGTTCCCTAGTACTCTTGATCTACGTCGATATATCTTCACGGATTTTCTTCAATACAATTCCGCAAAACGGTTGTCATCCGACCATGCTGCTATATTAAGATAATTTGAAGGTAATTTTATCATACATCTGCTGCTGTTTTATTGATCGAAAGCGGACATACTGTTCTCGAGTTAAGGTGAAATATACTGGTGTATCCAGCGGATATATTAGATATACCCGTAAAAAATATATCTAAGTAATAGGAAATATCTGCATTTTTTCAATATTTCTGTAAGAAACTGTATATTTTTAGTATTAGCTTTTGAAACTCTACGACTTAAACTTTTAGTACATATTATATTTGTTCAAATTGGATTATTGGTTGTAAAGTAATATTAATTTAAATGTTTATACAAAATCGAGCTTTGAACCATGATAACTTGAAACCTACAGCGAAATTAGAAAAGCTAAAAATGACGCAGGTACATGATATATTGACCTACAAACTGTTATTCAGAACCGTTGACATGCATGCGACAACCAGCTCGAAAAATTTTGGAATTAGTCTGCTGATGTCAATGTACTTAACTCATAAAATTATCGATTTCTATATAAACATTACGAAGCAATTGCTAAGTGTATTGCATTCATAAAATCTTTAATAAGCATTTCTCAAATTTGTTTTGTGTAACTCATAAAATTATTGATTTTCTTGGTAAACATTAGCAAATAATTGAAAATCTTTAATAAGCATTAATAAGGAAATTTTTTGCATTAATACTTATTATACCAGAGGAATTATTTGTACCAAATTTAATCAAAATCGTAAGGGGCAAGGACAATTTTACGTTGGTTTGATATATTTTAACCCTATTATCAGTGTCTCAACGTAGGTTGTTTAGTGCCTTTTGAGGACATCCGAAAGAACTTTCAAATCCATAGGATTGCTACAGCTTTCAAAAATTAAAAGGAATAATATATAGTTCTCGTGATTGCGTGCTCTCCCCCACCCACTTACCAACTTTGAACCAAATCGTTTAAATTTAAAGAGGAATTGCTCTACACCATACATTTGCTTTTTAATAAATTATGGCTGTAGTTGAAGCAAACACAATGGCTACAATTCAATTAATAAAGTTGATTTATTAAGTCAAATGCCTTGTGGGAATAAAACTTTTACTGGACAGTATGCGAAATTTGTACACGCACTGCACACTGACGAAAAATTCTTAGTAAAACTAAATAAAATCCCGTGGATTTTAGACAAAAACACTTAATTCGAGTTAAGACAGTTTTATAAGTAGCAGAAATTTATGGTGCATATTTTGGTGTAATCAGCACCTTTCTATGATGTTTAGTCTAGGGTATTCGTTCGGTTAACCGTTAATCGGTTGACCGGTTACTTACTACCCGATTAGCTGATCGGTTAATTTAAAATTGGATATTTTCGATTTACGGTTAAACTGGTAAATTTCAGTCGATTAACCAATTAACCGATGCACCAACATTTTTCATTTCTTGCAGTATTATAACATATTTCTTGTGAGTTTAATTGTTTGTTTCGTCTCATAGACAAAAGATATGTATTTAGACATTAGTTTTTCATATAAACAAAGAAGTGTGTTCAGTAATTTTAACTTAGATTACTTAAGAGTAAAATTTTAATACCTTTAGAAGTGGCTATAAAAGAGTTTAGTAAAGACCCTGCTATTAGAATTGAACTTGAGGGAATTATGTTTTTGATTAATAGATTAATAAAAGCCAACATAAAAAAAAACTATTTACAAAATTTTCCCAATTAACTGTTTGCTCAGATTTTATTTTTATTTGAATTAACATTTTAATTGCATCAACGTTTATTTCAATTGGGTTTATTTCCTTTTAAAACAATGCGGTCAATTAGACCTTAAATTAATTTTGTATAAAATCGAAAAAATTTCAACATGTCAATTGTGAATAAATAAAATAAATTTAGTTTGCATGTGTGAGAATTGCATGGTTTTGCTGAGTATCCGACATTGTTTTATGACAATTAATTAATTATTTTTTCCAATTTCAATTAATTTTTTAATTGATATATTATATTTTTAATTGAAAAAAATCTACAAATATTTTCAATTATTTCTGTTGAGTTAATTACTACAATTTTCGTGATTGTTTGAAAAGTAATTAATTTTTTCATTGGATCTTCGTTTTTCTTAATTGAATCGTGTTCTTATTTTTTCTGTGAACAATACTACAATGTTTTAAAACACAGTATAAAACCGGAACTAAGGAATTTGGAAATAAACTTTTTTACAGAATGTTCGGTGCTGACCTTTGTCAGTATGGGTCAGATAATTAATGACCTGACAACAGAAGAAACTACCAATAGTAATACAAGCAAGCTTTTAACATAATTAACCTAAACCATTAGAAGTGTTAAACATTTTAAAAAATTTAAACAATACTCTAATGGCATAATGTGTTTAGAGAAATCCAGGAAAATGACAGAGAATTTACATATTCTATATTATCGATAGCTTTCGATTTCTCCAACATCTAGAGAGAGCAATTTTCCATGTCAAGTTTTGTCAAAACTAAAGAAGAAAATCGTCTAAATCCTAAACATATAAACCAAAATATTTTTTTAAAAGATTATTTTAGAAGATTTCCTTAAACTAATGAAAAATTATCTCACAAACTTGTTTATTTTTTATTTAATATATATATATATAATTTTTTGTTTTCTTGATTTTGTTCAACAATTGTTACGTTTGTTATGTTATTGTTTTTTACTAATAAACTCAATATAATAAATAATTTATGTATCGGTTAACCGATTAATAATGAAGCTGACCGACTATGAACTGATTAAACAAAAATCTCGATTAATTAATTTTACCTTAAATGCATATATAAAAAGTTTCATTCTACTCTTTAATAGTATTATTGCTCTACTGAAAATTTTTAAAATTGCACTTAAGTTGTTTTGTCAAAAGTCCACGGAAATGATTTTTTTTTTATATTTAACACTAGCTGACCCGGTCCGCGTTGCTGGCCCTGAACAAACATTAGTGTTGTATTACCACACGATTTAAATTAAGCTTTTAACGAAATTTACGGGCTTTAAATAGAAATTCATGGAATACCTTTCATAAAGTTTTTTTACAGAATAACTTACATATGGTGCAGATATGGGCTCAGTCAAAAACAAACGCATGTATTTAAGAGAAAGTGGAAATTATATTTATTTATTACTTCATCTTAAGGCTAGAGGATAGACAATGTTTTTCGTTTTTTGATTTGGTGTAAAAACGTATAAATTTTTTGGCGTGCCAACTCGGGAGCAAGCCACATACAATTGGCCGTGCGAAAAACATGAAGTTTCCAAAATTAAGCCAGCAATAGTCAATGATTGGCCTTGTGCTTTGTTGATGGTAATAGCAAAGGCAAGACGCAAAGGGAATTGGAGCCGCTTGAATTTGAATGGTAAATCGTTGGAAATCATCGGAATTCGTGGAATAAGTACGTCTTCGCCTTTGAATCTGCCACCGATGATTGTTGCCTCGATTAAATTTGGTGAACAGTTTTTTATGGTCAATCTGGTTCCGTTGCACAACTTTGGTGCGTTTAAGTTGCGAATAAGAATTACCGGTGATCCAACCTTTAATGTTAGCCCATGCGGTGGCATTCCGGGTGGTTGCAATGAATTTAAAAATTCAGTGGGATAATTGACGGCTTGTTCTTCATCCATTACTGTATCAATCGATTTGTATTTGATTAATTTGCCTGGCAGTTTTAATTGAATTTGCTCATTGAGCTTGTTGACATCATCATTTTTTGGTGCCAAAATTGCACGTTCGCACAGCCAATCCGGATTTTTGTAGGAGGTTGTTAGATTTGGAAATACCTTGTCGACAACGGCTTGAATATTCATTTGCATTTGACAGAAGTTAGGTGGGAATGAAATCTCGTTCGTTGCGCGATTGATTCGAATTTTTCCATTTCCGATGTCCAAAAGTTGTTTTGCGAATGTTTGGGCAGACGGGTCTTGCAACAAATGCACACGCATGTTCGTCGATAGCGTAATTTTCTCGACTCGATTCCAAAGATACGAAGCTTTCAAGCATGCGTTCAGCTCATCTGCGGGCATTGATCTTGGAATAACGGGCAAAGTTTGACGGAAATCACCGGCAAGAAGAATAAGAGCGCCTCCCATCAGTTGGTTGTTTCCTCGGAAGTCACGTAGAGTCCGGTCAAGCGCCTCGAGCAATTTCTTATGGGCCATTGTGCATTCGTCCCAAATGATAATTTTGCACCTTTTAAGGATTGTGGCCATGCCGGAGTTTTTGCTGATGTTGCAAGTTGGTGTTTCTACCTGGTTCAAATCCAATGGAAGTTTCAGTGCTGAGTGTGCAGTGCGTCCGCCGTCCAATAGCGTTGATGCAATTCCAGATGATGCCACTGCGAGTGCAATGCAATTTTGCATTCGAACCGACGCCAATATTAAATTAATGAGGAATGTTTTGCCTGTTCCTCCTGGTGCATCGAGGAAAATAAGTCCCCCATTTCCGTTGGTTACCCTTTCCATGACTTTTGCATATGCAGTTTTTTAATCATCAACCAACCGTCTTGTTTGAGTCTCCACATATTGTTGTTGCTGGTTGACATCGAAGTGCTGTTCTCGCTCCAGGTCTCTGTTTTGAACACTGTTTCTGTCGCGTATCGGAGCCGGCATTCCAAGTTCAATATGGAGTTTGTTGTTGATGGATATGCACATGTCCTCAATCAGCAATAGAGTTTGGTTGAAAATATCGTCCGAATACTCCTGGTTGGGATAAGTTGCGCGTAATTGCCTGAGAATATCTTCACCTAAGGTTTCGCGATGCGTTTCCCACAGTTCTCGTGGATTAGATGGTGAACATGTTGTTAAAATTATTGCAAACAAAGTGCGTATTTGTTTTGGGTGACACGTGAGTGACGCCTCTGTCAGCGTTGTGTTCCAATGCTGATCACTTTCAAGCAGGCCCAAACGAAAACATGCTTCTCTATAAGTGTGACATTCATTTCCATGAATCGTTTTCAAGGCGGCGAATGATGTGGGACCTTTGATCGTATGCAATAGCAATCGCAAATAATAGCATTCAGCATTATTCGGATGAACGGTGTAGACACGTCCTAAAGCATCAGAAGAATGCACACCAGCATATTCTGCGACAATCGCACCACGCTTTCTTCTCATGAACTTCTTCGACGACGTGTTCCAAGTGTAATATTTAGGAATTTCAGGATATATTAAAGTTTTGGCGAAATTGTCGGTTGCACACAATTCAAAGAAAGCGGTGAGAGTGGTGTGTGGTGGCTGTTCGGCTCGATTTGCAGCATTTCGTTCGGTGAAATAAACACGCTGACCATTTTCCAAATGAACAGCTAGATGTTGAACTGTTGGATATCGCTCGTGGATATTGAATGAAAGTATACGCCAAACGGCTTCATTGCTGCTGATGTAACGGCCTATCTGGAATTGCGTGATTTCGTCAGTTTGATTGGCAAGCCCGAATAATGCCATGTCGCTGCCTTTATTAACGTATTTGCAAATATATTTGATCGACTTGACCGAATTACAATACTCAACATTGATGTGGGCATCAAACATTTTTGAAAGCAGCGGTGAGTAGGGCACGATCCATCTGTTATCGACGTCAACATCTACATTGCGCATTTTAATTGTTGTTGTATATCCACCGTCGTTCGCACTTCTTCGCCTATACAGAGGATATCCATCGCCTCCTGTTTGAGTTTCTTGGAGGAGCTCGCGTGGATAACGCTTTGTACACTTGCCTTCTTTCATGCATGGTGAATTTCTGTTCAGTTGACCGCAAGGACCGTGGACCATGTGTTTTCGGATTGATTCAAATAGAACCGGATCCGCTGTGGGATTCGGGAGTTCTGCGGAAATCACGTCATCGATTTGCGTTGGCATGATTTTTTGTTTTAGCCAGAGTAAAATATGGGCGTGTGGCAGGCCTCGCTTCTGCCATTCAACCGAGTACATCCAGCATAGAGTTTCGCCAAATATGTAATTTTTGGTGATGACATCCATCAGCCTTGTCAACTTTTGTTTGAATACTCGGGCGAGAATATCGTGTCTATGTGTTGAATTCTGGCCGGTAAACAAAAGGTCGGTGATGTCTTTCCATGCTGGGTTGCATGTGAAAGTGATGAAGAGGTCTGGCCGTCCATATTTGCGAACGTATGTCATGGCATCTTGAGCGTACTGGTGCATGTGTCGCGGACTGCCTGTGTATGTTGCTGGCAAGATCACCATTTGGCCGATATTCGCAGCGTTTCCATCATTGGCGATCGCATCACGCAAGTGGACATATTCTTCGACGCGTAGCTTTTGCTGATTCAACCGAATGAATAGCAGACGTTCACTTTCAATTTTCGCGTACATGTCGACAATGGATTGATGGAAGACTTCACGACATTTCAACAAATGATTACATTCATTTGGCCTGATCATAAGGCGATAGGCATAAAAGTGCATACAGGAAACTTTTTTTGTGGACTCTCCATTTGAGTTGGGGTTAATCTGCATTACGTTGAAATGATACCCATCCTCACCACGCGGAAAAAGTAGTGGATATTGTAGTGCATCGTACGATCGATGAGTCTCCGCAATGCGTTGAACACTTGCATTCCGGCGATGGATGATAATATCGCGACGCTCGAAGTCTGTGCCGACCATAACAACTGCAACGTCACCTATCACAGGTGCATTGAAGCGCCGCTCATGCTCACCAGCCGGTGTCTTGTCAGCTCTTATCACAACCGTATAATCATCTGTCGGCATCTGGTCTAGGGCTGTTTTGAATAGACAGATGAGGCTGTTGTGTTCGTGTAACATAGCTTGAAGTCTCGAAACGATTTCCCGTCTGACTTCAGTACTGATTGTGCAACGCTGTTCAACCTCTGTAGCTTCATCGGCAGTGAAGTAAATTTGGAGGAACTTGGCATCATCATTGGGAAGTGGGAGCAACGATCCAATTCTGTGGTAGACTTGGCCTTGCACTTTGAAAGTGGGCATGTAACCGGCGTTGTTGATGATATTAGTTGCTCCGAAGGACGTCATTTGAAAGCATGAGTTGTAGTTTCGTATGTTTTGAAGGAAGTGCTTTGAAGTCGGATTGGCGCCAGAAATGTAACTTTGTAGGGGTTCAGGCGGCTCAATTATTGGTGGTAAAACAACTTTGCCGTTCAAACAACACATTCCCGAGGATTCCTTAGCGAACTTCAGAGCACGACAATTTAAGCAAACTTTGTCCATTGCGCCAATCACTACGTCCTTGTGATTGCGGTAGTCATCTTCCTAATTGTAGTGAAATGCCGCCAACTTTAAATCGGTTCTTTCTCTTGATCGAACCATTCGGGAGCGATTGGCAGTAAGGCTTTCGACGTGCTGTTGGTGTGTCTCAGCAGCTCTAAATGAAGATGTACTGTCACGCATTTGTTGAAGCCGTGATTCGCGTTGTCTCTCCGTTTCTGCGGCTCTAGACGTAGATGCCCTTTCACGATTTTCCTGAAGACGTGATTCGTGTTCCTCAGCTGATTCAGCGGCTCTTCTTGTCCTCTGCTGCCGCGTTGCGATGGTTTTTTTTAGCAAGAGCTGTTTTTTTAGGTGGCATTTTAGTAAACTGGAATAGTGCAAAAGGAACAATGATGTGTTTTGTTTTTTTACTTTTATAACATTTTATTGGTTGTTGGAACGACAGTAATCATATTACCTATTTGAAGAATTGGCATTAAAAATAATTTGTGAAGTTATTTCACTATTGTAAATTTAAAAACACTTGTTATTTACTAAATTGATTTCACTTATAGGTTTCTCACTTATGAACACAAAACAGCAAAGTTTGTTGGATTGTACCGTTATTTTTTACCAGCGTTTAAAAAAAGAAATGCAGTCAGTGAGCAATTGAAAAAAACTCTAAATGTGCATAAAATGTAGGTATCTTAAATGCAAGAAAAGTTGTTTATCATCGATTGATATAATATAAATATTATTTTAAACTTATTGTACAATGTTGCACCTTAGTAAGCGCGGAATATGTTGTATTATATAGTAATGTAAATATTTTGTAAATAAACCGAAAACTCGGATTTCAAGCTATGTTACACGAACACAACAGCCTCATCTGTCTATTCAAAACAGCCCTAGACCAGATGCCGACAGATGATTATACGGTTGTGATAAGAGCTGACAAGACACCGGCTGGTGAGCATGAGTGGCGCTTCAATGCACCTGTGATAGGTGACGTTGCAGTTGTTATGGTCGGCACAGACTTCGAGCGTCGCGATATTATCATCCATCGCCGGAATGCAAGTGTTCAACGCATTGCGGAGACTCATCGATCGTACGATGCACTACAATATCCACTACTTTTTCCGCGTGGTGAGGATGGGTATCATTTCAACGTAATGCAGATTAACCCCAACTCAAATGGAGAGTCCACAAAAAAAGTTTCCTGTATGCACTTTTATGCCTATCGCCTTATGATCAGGCCAAATGAATGTAATCATTTGTTGAAATGTCGTGAAGTCTTCCATCAATCCATTGTCGACATGTACGCGAAAATTGAAAGTGAACGTCTGCTATTCATTCGGTTGAATCAGCAAAAGCTACGCGTCGAAGAATATGTCCACTTGCGTGATGCGATCGCCAATGATGGAAACGCTGCGAATATCGGCCAAATGGTGATCTTGCCAGCAACATACACAGGCAGTCCGCGACACATGCACCAGTACGCTCAAGATGCCATGACATACGTGCGCAAATATGGACGGCCAGACCTCTTCATCACTTTCACATGCAACCCAGCATGGAAAGACATCACCGACCTTTTGTTTACCGGCCAGAATTCAACACATAGACACGATATTCTCGCCCGAGTATTCAAACAAAAGTTGACAAGGCTGATGGATGTCATCACCAAAAATTACATATTTGGCGAAACTCTATGCTGGATGTACTCGGTTGAATGGCAGAAGCGAGGCCTGCCACACGCCCATATTTTACTCTGGCTAAAACAAAAAATCATGCCAACGCAAATCGATGACGTGATTTCCGCAGAACTCCCGAATCCCACAGCGGATCCGGTTCTATTTGAATCAATCCGAAAACACATGGTCCACGGTCCTTGCGGTCAACTGAACAGAAATTCACCATGCATGAAAGAAGGCAAGTGTACAAAGCGTTATCCACGCGAGCTCCTCCAAGAAACTCAAACAGGAGGCGATGGATATCCTCTGTATAGGCGAAGAAGTGCGAACGACGGTGGATATACAACAACAATTAAAATGCGCAATGTAGATGTTGACGTCGATAACAGATGGATCGTGCCCTACTCACCGCTGCTTTCAAAAATGTTTGATGCCCACATCAATGTTGAGTATTGTAATTCGGTCAAGTCGATCAAATATATTTGCAAATACGTTAATAAAGGCAGCGACATGGCATTATTCGGGCTTGCCAATCAAACTGACGAAATCACGCAATTCCAGATAGGCCGTTACATCAGCAGCAATGAAGCCGTTTGGCGTATACTTTCATTCAATATCCACGAGCGATATCCAACAGTTCAACATCTAGCTGTTCATTTGGAAAATGGTCAGCGTGTTTATTTCACCGAACGAAATGCTGCAAATCGAGCCGAACAGCCACCACACACCACTCTCACCGCTTTCTTTGAATTGTGTGCAACCGACAATTTCGCCAAAACTTTAATATATCCTGAAATTCCTAAATATTACACTTGGAACACGTCGTCGAAGAAGTTCATGAGAAGAAAGCGTGGTGCGATTGTCGCAGAATATGCTGGTGTGCATTCTTCTGATGCTTTAGGACGTGTCTACACCGTTCATCCGAATAATGCTGAATGCTATTATTTGCGATTGCTATTGCATACGATCAAAGGTCCAACATCATTCGCCGCCTTGAAAACGATTCATGGAAATGAATGTCACACTTATAGAGAAGCATGTTTTCGTTTGGGCCTGCTTGAAAGTGATCAGCATTGGAACACAACGCTGACAGAGGCGTCACTCACGTGTCACCCAAAACAAATACGCACTTTGTTTGCAATAATTTTAACAACATGTTCACCATCTAATCCACGAGAACTGTGGGAAACGCATCGCGAAACCTTAGGTGAAGATATTCTCAGGCAATTACGCGCAACTTATCCCAACCAGGAGTATTCGGACGAGATTTTCAACCAAACTCTATTGCTGATTGAGGACATGTGCATATCCATCAACAACAAACTCCATATTGAACTTGGAATGCCGGCTCCGATACGCGACAGAAACAGTGTTCAAAACAGAGACCTGGAGCGAGAACAGCACTTCGATGTCAACCAGCAACAACAATATGTGGAGACTCAAACAAGACGGTTGGTTGATGATTAAAAAACTGCATATGCAAAAATCATGGAAAGGGTAACCAACGGAAATGGGGGACTTATTTTCCTCGATGCACCAGGAGGAACAGGCAAAACATTCCTCATTAATTTAATATTGGCGTCGGTTCGAATGCAAAATTGCATTGCACTCGCAGTGGCATCATCTGGAATTGCATCAACGCTATTGGACGGCGGACGCACTGCACACTCAGCACTGAAACTTCCATTGGATTTGAACCAGGTAGAAACACCAACTTGCAACATCAGCAAAAACTCCGGCATGGCCACAATCCTTAAAAGGTGCAAAATTATCATTTGGGACGAATGCACAATGGCCCATAAGAAATTGCTCGAGGCGCTTGACCGGACTCTACGTGACTTCCGAGGAAACAACCAACTGATGGGAGGCGCTCTTATTCTTCTTGCCGGTGATTTCCGTCAAACTTTGCCCGTTATTCCAAGATCAATGCCCGCAGATGAGCTGAACGCATGCTTGAAAGCTTCGTATCTTTGGAATCGAGTCGAGAAAATTACGCTATCGACGAACATGCGTGTGCATTTGTTGCAAGACCCGTCTGCCCAAACATTCGCAAAACAACTTTTGGACATCGGAAATGGAAAAATTCGAATCAATCGCGCAACGAACGAGATTTCATTCCCACCTAACTTCTGTCAAATGCAAATGAATATTCAAGCCGTTGTCGACAAGGTATTTCCAAATCTAACAACGTCCTACAAAAATCCGGATTGGCTGTGCGAACGTGCAATTTTGGCACCAAAAAATGATGATGTCAACAAGCTCAATGAGCAAATTCAATTAAAACTGCCAGGCAAATTAATCAAATACAAATCGATTGACACAGTAATGGATGAAGAACAAGCCGTGAATTATCCCACTGAATTTTTAAATTCATTGCAACCACCCGGAATGCCACCGCATGTGCTAACATTAAAGGTTGGATCACCGGTAATTCTTATTCGCAACTTAAACGCACCAAAGTTGTGCAACGGAACCAGATTGACCATAAAAAACTGTTCACCAAATTTAATCGAGGCAACAATCATCGGTGGCAGATTCAAAGGCGAAGACGTACTTATTCCACGAATTCCGATGATTTCCAACGATTTACCATTCAAATTCAAGCGGCTCCAATTCCCTTTGCGTCTTGCCTTTGCTATTACCATCAACAAAGCACAAGGCCAATCATTGACTATTGCTGGCTTAATTTTGGAAACTTCATGTTTTTCGCACGGCCAATTGTATGTGGCTTGCTCCCGAGTTGGCACGCCAAAAAATTTATACGTTTTTACACCAAATCAAAAAACGAAAAACATTGTCTATCCTCTAGGCTTAAGATGTAGTAATAAATAAATATAATTTCCACTTTGTCTTAAATACATGCGTTTGTTTTTGACTGAGCCCATATCTGCACCATATGTAAGTTATTCTGTAAAAAACCTTATGAAAGACATGGTTTTTATGCTATAAGCTCAAACGACTTGCCCCCAATTAATGACATCAGTAGGAAATTGGGTTTTCAAGTCCTGAATACATTCGCCAACATGAAAAATGTTTCCTAAAATAATTTCTTTCTATATTCATATTTTCTTTGTTGGGTCAAATCTAAGCAAAGAATGCAGAAGGGTTAATTTTAATACTTTAAACTTGTCTTGGCATATAAATAAGAAGCAGAAAAGAATATTTCTACTTTATGTGAAAAGTCGACAGCTTAGAGAAATATGAGTTACAAGTCCTAATATTTGTTCTATATTTAGCAACATGAAATACATAAATTAGTATTTAGATTTGCATATATGTATGCTTTTAGTTTTTATTGTTTTGACGTACTCTTAAGTTGACTGTATTTTCTTAACTATCTTTAAAACGATTTAATTAAGCCTGTAGGCTAAAAAATCTTACGAGCAAACAAGACATTTAAAAGGATACAAATAGAAGTTATAAATAGTTATAATAGCAGAATGAAGCCAAACTAGCCTGGTACAATTTAAAGTACAACTGGGAGCAAACACAACAACAGAACAAAGATGTCCTCATTGTTGACTAGTCGTAGTGCTTATACAAATGAATCTCTGTTTCTTCTTAGGCTTTTTATTTATTACCTTTTCTTCGTTATTTGCTTCGAGTCGTGAGGCATCTGCAGCACATGTCAAATAACTGTGCCAACTAATGTAGCAAATGTGTGTAGCTAATGTAGCAAGCGTTTTAAGCATTCACGTTTCTACCCATACTTATGCTGACCTTTTTTTAGTTTATCCTTCTTTTGCAGCTGATTGTTTGAAATTATTAAAGTGATGATGGTACTATAAATGCATATTTTTAGTTTTATCCTATTTGGTGTATATACATAAAATTTACATTTGTAGAACGTGTAAAATGTTAATCTTAGTCATTACCTACACTTTCATATTTATCAAATTATGCACTCTGTATTAATATAGTATCGCTAGGGAAATATAAACCTACAAACTTGCTGAATTACATTTGTAAATGTACGTATAAATATACGAATACGTGTAATTCCCACATAATTTCTTGGTCCAGCAGGTTAACGTGTCGCACTTAAGTACTTATTGTGTGCATTAAAAAAGGGTTTTACGTGTTATTTAATGTTATAGGTGTTGTTAAATCCTGCAGGATTTAAGCAAATTTTATGAATTTTCACATTATTCCGTAATATATTGCTTAAGTACTTAATAAGATATCAAATTTTAAATCATACTTTGTTTAGGGTAACAATGAGATATTAGAAAGTTTAATTACATACGTAGTTTTTATCCAAGTTGAAGCATCTTTAGATTTGTCCACAGACCACTCACCTACTATGTATTGTCACTTTATATTTAAGTATTCATTTAATCAGGTTTCTCTTTTAATCGGTTAATCGCTCGATTAATTAGTCGAGGTTTTGGCTTAATCGGTTAATAATCGATTAATTTCGGTATTAATCGGTTAACCAATTAATAATTTATTTTCATAAATCAAGTAATTTCAACAAATAAAAATGCATACATTATTTATTATTTTGAGTTTTTTAGTAAAAAAAAAGACAATAACCTAACAAACATAACAATTCTTGAACTAAATCAAGCAAAAAACAAAGTCATAAAAATGTATTCATTAAAATATTACAAAGTTTGTGAGATCATTATATCAGTTATTTCAATAGTTTAAGGAGGGCTTCCAAAACAATCTTTCAGAAAAATTATTTGATTAGGATTTAATAGATTCTCTTCTTTAGTTTTGATAAAACTTGACTTGGAAAAATCCTTTCATTTATCGCAGATATTGAAGAAAACGAATATCTAGTTTCTCAGTGCTTTTCCTGGATTTCTCTAAACTTATAAAATTTTCCATTATGCCATTAAAGTCCTGTTTTAATTTTTTTTTCAAATTCTTAACAATTCTAATTTTTTCGGTTAATTCCGTTAAAACATTTTTTGTATTACTATAGATAGTTTCTTCTGTTGTAAGGCCATAATCTGACTCATACTGGCAGAGCTCAGCGATGAACATTCTGCAAAAAAAACATAAATTTTTTTTCGGATTCCTTAGTTTTCGTTTTTGTACTGTATTTCAAAACACTGTTGCTGGAAGGAAATATTCCAGAGTGGAAGTATAAAATAATTGAATTCGTCTCTCATTAAATCTGATCCTTAGATTTTTGGCAATAGTATTATTGGATTTTATAACACTATTAAACAAAAACTTAATACATAATTCCTTCAAGTTCAATTAGAGTAGCAGAGTCTGTACTTAACTCTTTTATAGGCACATCCAAAGATTTTAATGTTTTACTTAAGTTAACTCACTAAACACACTTATTTGATTGTATGAAAAATAATTTCTAAGTACACACATTTTGTATATGAGACGAAACAAATAATTAGACACACAAAAAATACGTTATAACACTACAAAATATGAAAAAATTTGTTACGTCGGTTAATCGACTGAAATTAATGCGTTTAACCGTTAATCGAAAATATCCACTTTTAATTTAACCGGCCAGTTAACCTGGTAGTAATTAGCCTGTTAGCCGATTAACGGATAACCGAATGCATACCCTATTAAATATTCACATACAACTTCATCACTCACTTGTGATTTAACGATGACAATCACATGTAGTAATTGGTTGAACTACCACAAAAATTTGAGTGATCATTGCACAGAATATATTTCATTAAACACGCCTGCTGACATATATGACTCTATTAGAATGTTTGAGGCAAACCTTAAGCAAGCTGTTCTAAAAGCTACTACTACAAATCTTCAGGTGAGATATAATAAAATCTATTCACCAGATGTAGAACTTCTTTTATCTGAAAAAGAAAGAGTTCATAGAGAATGGCAATGCTGCAGATACCCTCAGCTAACATCTAGGCTGAAGGAATTTACCAAACAGCTGAAAACACTACTAGAATAATAAAAAACCGCTTCTCTGCAAAAATTTCTGAATGGGCTCGACGCAACACCACAAATAGACTATTAGCTACGGCAAGCAGCCGTACGCCTCAAAAGACCGGTGATATATAAGCCTCTATTGGGAGGTTCGAATGGAGACTAAGCTAGAACTGATGCAGAAAAAGGAACTCTGATTGTAAACCACTTGCAGAAAGTATTCACTCCAAATACATCCGATACTATAGTTGAGCTGCTAGCAGCACTCGCTGTACCTGATGTTACCTTAAGGTTCAATATTTGTGAGAGAGTTTTTCTTCTCTTTTACTTAGTTGAGAGCTATTTATGTTCTATACAAAAATATCGAGCCATAAGCACAAGAAAAGCTTATCCACAAAAAAGTTAATTTTACAGGATGAGTATTTTTTAATTATTCTTACTTTAAATCGAACTAGAGCCTTCAGATTGACTGCATGGGATTGTAGTGGACTGATACATGCAATGTTAATACATAGTTTTAATAAATTTCCTATAACACAAACGTTGTTTGTGGGTGTTAAGATAATATTAGGATATTCTTGCTGTCGTATGTATGTATGTATGTATGTTTTTTTTATGGACGTACCGATAGATCTCTACCAACTAGTGGTCCTATACATGAACTTCTAACCTGGGACCACTTTGGCTTTACTTCAGGATAGATGATCTTCTACTGCTTTTAGCAGTTCCCTCCTTTCGTACTCCGCCGTCCTAACAAAGATAAAGATAGAGGTTCGGTGCTTAAAATATGCTGTTGTTTTCTTTCTCCTTTCAGTATATGCTCAATTACAGCAGATCATTGCAGCCACATATCCTTGCTCTCCAGCATTTCGTTGAATAGAGCTTCGATTGTAATATTCATGCTGAATGAGTTAGAGAGTGAACTTCTCATATTTTCCCAGAAGTCACAGTTCAGAATAGTATGCTCCACGTTATAGTCATCCCCGTTGCGCATGCTGCGGCTGTCTTTATATTGTATTTATGCAGGTATTGCCCAAAAATTCCATCCCCACTAAAGATCTGCGTAAGGAAGTAATTGGTTTCGCCGTGTGTCCTGCATATCAATTTTTCCAAAGAAGGGATATTGAAGAATGTTGAAGAATGCAAAAGAAGTTGCGAAAATATGTAACTTTTCATCCTTTTTAATAGAGGAAAATATCATTATAGAATGCCAAAAAAGAAAGTTTTCTCAGCATCGTTTCCAATTCGGTGATTGGCAATCGAAAAAGAGAACTTATTGCAATGACATGCATATGTAAAACTCATTAGAACTGATGACAATTGGCACTACTTCTCTATCGCTAATTCTACATTTTTATGAGTTCTTTGGAGTGTATTTTTTGCTGGGAATAAGATTTCAAAAATAACGAATTGAATTTCAGTTCAAGGTAAAATTAACGAAAAATAGCTTATATTTTTATAAAATAACAGAATATTAATCATGACCAACTCTTTCTGAATATAACGTTACGAACCTTAGCCTAATAATCAATTTGGATTCAAAAAACAAATACATTCGAAATAATCATATTAATAAATAATTAGCTACTGGCTTGAGCTTTTCACATGTTTACATGTTCATATATACTTAAGTATAAAATCAAACCAAAAAAGTTTGTCTTGAGTAGAACAAAAATCAGAAAAATGGGAATGAAGAAAAACAAACCGATGGCAAGGCTGGGAAAGTGCACTTTAATATCAGCTTGAGAGTAATTTAATTCTCGTATTCAATTTTCACGAAAAAGTTGAATATATAAGAATTAAAATCACATTCAACAGAGTCACCTGACAAGTGGTGATAAGCAAAAGACACGTGAGAACTGACTATGGAAGTGTAGCGGCTTCCGAAAGTTTCGCTACTCTGTTCTGCTGTGTACGTTGAAAAATTAAGTTGATGTTAATTTTTCCCTTGTTCCTTGGAATATTAATCATGCCCAATTCTTTCTGAATATAATAATCTATATTATTCTACACCGATTAGGACTCCGTAAGATAGTTCAGAGACAAGTTACGAGGTGTATACAAAGCATCAATTAACCCCATCCTAGGCCATCCACAGGTAAAAGTGGATGATCCGCTTCGTAGGAAGTGTTAGAACTCGGACTGGTCCCTATCACCTGGGGATCGGTCATGTGACTTATTTTGTGTCAGTTCCATTTACCGTAGGGATGTTCAGTTAGAAGCAAAAATTGTTTGCAGTGGCAAGCCCATGGTGTAATAAGTATACAGAAGGCAGTATAACGTCAGATGATTACTTTTTGCTCTGGGAATTTTGTGCATAAGCTACGTCAAACACGTGTATTTTTTGTTTTATTGTTGTTAAGTATTTTTTGTTTTATTGTTGTATTCGTTGCACTTATGCGGCCACCTGTATACTTATTACTCCATTGGAAAATCAAATTCTAATTGAGTAAGCCTAATTTACTATGTGTGAACACTAAATTTAATTGTTTAATTAAAATTAAATTGTCTCAATTAAAAATCTCTGTCTGAACAGCGTATTATACTATATTCACACTGCTATAGTTTAACGTGTTTCGGCAAATATTTTAAGAAACTAAACAAAGTTGTTCAGACTACAATTTTATAAATTTTCTGTTTACAGTATGACGAATTCATAAAAAGAGGTATCAAAACGCCAGCTATAAATTTTTTTGTGACCTAAATATTAATAGTTTTGCAAAGTTATTATTTAGCATTTTACATGTGTATGTAGATTTTTCCATTTGCATTGAAAACTTGAACTATAAACGAGGTTTTTAATACATTACAGCCAACACAAATCAAAATTTTCAGAATAAGCTGTATGTTCTTATCGAAATGCTACAACATATTTTAATTTCGACTTTGTTACATATTTTGCCGCCATTACTAACCGTGTTCAATAAGCACTAACATCAAAAAAGAGTTTAATTTTAAAACACGTAAATTTTTTTGACAATTTAGTATATGAGAAAACATTTAAAAATTAACTTGTTTGGCTCGTAAACACTTAAAGATGCCATAAACACGGTAGGGTGAATTGCCTATTAGCCTAATAATCAATATGGATGCAAATACGTTCGAAATAATTCATATTAAAGTATTATTTTTTTGCCGAACATAGGGCTTGCCTTTTTTTAAAAATTTTCGTAATATTTTCGGCATTTACAGTCGGATCCTAAGTGTGATATTTCGAAAAAATTGGTCTCCTCGACATGAAACATCTAACATTCAAAATGGAAATAATGTCTATTGGCATTAGTTCCTTTTCAACATGGAAATAACGTACATGTACATTATTTCGATGGACGTTGTTGCATGCCAGCTAATATAACTCAGCGTTGCATTTTCTATGCTCGGTATTGTACATAGGTCTATCCTAGCGGTTGCTCCCTCCTAACAACCTCCTTAACAGCCTATTTAATATATACGAATCATATATTACTGCATTCGCAAACTAAATTCGAAATCTTTTACGTGATTTCAATGAAATGTTGTGTGTGTTTTTTTATTTTGAAAATTACATAAAAAGCTGTATAAAAAAGAATGCATAACAAAGAGTAGCTAAATTTAACTAAAAAGGGCCAGAAATAGCTAATGTCCAAATTACTTTTCTTCTGGAGAACGGCATCAAAATTAGCCAAATTTAGCCCGAAAACGGCTAAATTAACAACACTGTAATGAAATAACAACAAAATTAAGATAAAACCTAAAAAATTAATTGGAGCTGATTTCGTGTATACACAAAATTTTATGATTCACTTCATTTTATTTTGCCAGGTTTTTGTAAAATATTTTGATTTATTACTCCAAAATTATACTCTAAGTTAGAAGATTTCTCCTAACTTTCTTTTAATAATTTCGTAATAAAAAAAAGTTGGGCATTACTACATTTTCCTTAATTGGATATTATTATTACATTTAAATTGGATGTTTCCCACTTATTTTCTCTTGGCTCGTCATGAATCCAGTAAACATATAGCTGTTATATACTACTTTAGCTGCTCTTATTAGAAAGAAAAATAATAATAAGCTACTTCTTAAGGAAGCAATTATTACTAATTTCTAATTATAGAGCTTCACGCAAAAACGCTATATTTACATAATAAATTATGTAACGTTAATCGACAAACATTTTTCTAACATTATTTACACATTAAAAGAGGTACCCTTGCAAACGTTGTATATATACATTGCAATAAAAAAAATCAAACATTAAAATCAATGGTTTTTTATGTTCATTCGAAAATCGCTTCAAAAGGAAACCTTGCTTTTTATTGATTAGAAATTAGTTTTGTGGAAACTAGTTTTTTTTATAACATTAATATTATGTTTTTTTTTTTGTTAAGGAGTGGCTGTCACTAATATTTGTAATTCAGTATTTTTGATCTGTTTCCAGTAGTTTTAAATTGCAATTCACGTTTTTTCAGTTACGCAGCAATCACGGAGAATTTTTAATCTTTGACTTTCAGTTGCGCGTAACTGTTTTATATTCAGGATTACGTAGCACAGTGCACAGTGGCTACTTTCGTAAAATAAATGGTAATAAATCTGGAACCTCTAAACAGCAGAATGAATTTACCTGAAACTTGAAACATATTTGGAGGAGGAGTCATACTTTATAACACGTCACTCGGTGGTCTTCTGGCTTAAGCACGATAGGAGCTACAGTAGGCCAACGTTGACCACCTGGGGCTCAAACAACTTTTGAGAGTTGTTACTTTTTTAAATGTTATCCAATTTAAAAAATTTGAAACGCTCTGAGTTAAGGTAAAAAATGCAAAGAAATTAATTAATACACATGTGTTTTTGTATCTCTCATATTTTAAAAGATATTTGAATATAAAAACAAAAACATTTTTTTGTCTTGACTTTTTCTATTTTTTTGGCACATAACTTTTTCGGACGAACCGTTCGCGAGTTATGATGAAATATATTAGCGTTACCGCTCAACGTCATAAGTACTAAATACTCTTACATGAAAATCATACAATCTGATTTTCATGTTATTACGATGAATTTTGTTTATCATGAAAAGCGTACGTAGACGTATTGTATAACATTAGAAATATAGTTTTGATGTTTTTACGAGGTTTAAGTATAATTTTAGAAATTATAGCAGTTGTGTGAATAATATAAAAGAAATTAAGAGAATTCTTTATATTCTTTGAATTGCATACTATACAATCGAAATATTTCGGGACCAGTAAAAGATATTCCAATAATTTTTTCAGGCGTAGTAAAAAGATTCATATAAAAGTCAAAAATGTCAATTTAAGAAATAAAAATATTTAACTATATATTTTTTTGTTGGTATAAAACTTCATTTTTTCTATATATTAACCATTTTCAGAAAATCTGCGCGTATATCCACATTTATCGACAGGGCTCTATTCTTTAATTTTTGCCAAAATTCTTTGAACTATCTTATTTTGAATCGTTATAGTTTGAATTTTCGAAATCCACAATACAAATTTTTTATAGGTTTATAAACACAATAATTGTTTTTAAAACTAACAATTTTCGCCCATTGCCGAATGTAGGTTATTTGTCCAAAATACAAAAAAAAAAGATAATTGGCGCTAGCCACATTGTCAATGGATTGCCTTTTGAGATATGTATGTGATTAGAGAGTGAAGGTGTTAACCAAAGTTCTTTAAAAAATGGTTTTTTTTGCTCAATTTCAAAATTTTGAGTTTTTAGCCTTTTTCCGACTTCAAGAATAAAAGATAATAAAAAAATAAAACTTTAACCACTTTTAATCAGAAGTTTGTCAAGAATTGAATGCTGGCTTTAAAATGGAAATCGAAAAAGTGAGTACTTTTTTGATGTATAATAGAATTTTGGTGAATTCATGTATTAGGCCTATTAAATCGTCTGTTTTTCATTTATACTTTAAAAAAATGATTGCTATAACACGATCACACGATTGCTATAAGACAACCAATTTTCTTCCGAATTTGAAATATTTCAGCTGCAAATATATGAAAATTTGTTTAAAACGCGTTTCTCTAACTGAAAGTAGTTACAATTTGTTGATATGTATTAATAAAACTAGTATACAACCACTTTTTAAGTCAACATATATGAAAACAAATTTTTGTCGCTTAAACTTATAAGTCAACAATAGCTGAGTGGGTAGAAAACTTTTCTTCAAATCTAAACGAGCACAGGTTCGTATCCCAGCTGGGTCAAAAAAATAAATAAAAATAAAAAATTTAAATATATTAACAAAATATATTGTGTATACATTTTTTTTAAATTTTAATTTGTTTATTTGACTACTTATTTTTTAGCTTCAAGTAAGCCAAATAGTAATTAGTTAATTGCTATGACAATGTAAATACATTTGTAAGGGGTACTCCATATTTTTGGAACTTCTCAAACAAAAATAAGTAGGTATCGAGTCAAATCCTCATTTACTTTTTTGCCTACTAGTAAGCAAAGTTTTGCTGGGTATTTTTTATTATTTTATAATTTTTTATTTAAATCCACTCTTTCGTTTAAATCTCCGCAATAACGTAAGTACAAACAAAGTCATAGCATATGTTCTGTATTTCATGTGGAATTAGAATGTGCGGAATTATCAAAGCATTGTGGTTGCAAATTAATATTTATAAAAACAATGCTTTGATAAATCCGCACATTCAAATTCCACATCAAATGCAGAACATACCCTATATCTGATTTGTGTTTCATTTGTGAGAAGATACTTCCAGAAGGTGATTCTGTGAAGATAGTGAGTGCGTGGCTTAAAAGCTTTCAAAATTGCAAGCATCGAAAAAAATGAAGGCCACATAGACTTCTTAAATACTTTAACATAATACTGTTGCCAACATATGTAAGTGTGCATAAGAAGTGTCGTAAAGTGTATATCAGTAAGAATTCCATTGCAGCATCGAAACGACGCTCTCTGTCATTTTTAAAAAAATATGGCGTAGTGTATACAAGATATTAGCATTAAAATTGTTCACAAATTTTGTGCTCTACAATTTTTATGATAGATGTTAACATCATTAGATATATGGAAACCTAAATAATTGCGAAACTCCAATTTTAGTAACATTAGGCCTTGAATAACGTACGATGCAGATATCAGATTTTATGAGACCTTTGGGACAACTTTAATTTTTAACTTATTGTCTCTCATTCCACGGTCGACCGCTTTTTCTTGCTTACTTAACTAGTTGTTTCGATTTTTTATTAAATTGAAATTAGCTACAGTGTTTACTAAAAAAAAACTTTAAACTATGGTCGAACAAACTTTGTAATTAGTAAATTTCCTAATAGCTTACAAAACGTTTTTAAGCTAATAACACTGTAAAAAACAAAAAATGTTTCTGAGTGTTTTCTATATAAAAGTACTGAACACGCCTTATATCTAAAAGGTAAGGCTTACGAGATATCCTAAAATACATTTTTGTTTACGTTTGTATTTCAGAGAAATAATTTTGATAAGTTGTTAAACTATGCAACAAATAAAGACTTTGGAAAAAACAAACGTGCTACAAAAGAGTAGTAAAAACCTATACTAAGTTTGGCAAATTTGGTGATAATTTTTTTTATAGGACTCCAAAGTTTCTGAAAATCAGTGGGCCCTCAAAAAAAAGTATCATAAGTTTTTGGCCTACAGCTAATTCATACTCAGTGATACCGATTTACTATATACGGCAAGTCGATTTCCCATACAAAACAATATGTACTTCTTCAATAGATTTCAACGAAATCTACTCAAAAACTAGTAGTACTTAGTGATGCAACTATGGGTTTTTCCAAATTGTACTAAAAAATAAACCGCTGTACAACGGTTCTTGTTTAGAAGGTGTGTGAATTAGCTAATGTTGTAGCTTTCGGTTATATTTTAGGAAAATTTCAGTCAGTGGTTGTTGTTCTGGATAAGAAATCTTGATAAAGGTCAAAAGAAGCTTGGTGTAAACGGTTTAGATTTTGATAAAGACTTAAAGTAAGGCTGAGGCTACACGGGCGTTTTTAAAACGCGGCGTTTCTGCTTTTTATATTAAATTTGAAAGTTCTCAATTTTTTAAAACTTCAAATTTAATATAAAAAGCTAAAACGCCGCGTTTTAAAAACGCCCGTGTGGCCTCAGCCTAAGATCTACTAGACTTTGCTCAGAAGTAAATATACTATTATGCAAAATGGGTTGTATAACAAGGTAGTGAATAATATGTGCATACCTTCTTCTTTTACAATATTGCCAAACTTCAAAACTTATTTATATATATATAGTATATTTTTACATTAATTATATTAAAAACTGATATCACGGCACATTTTGGAATTTCGTGGATTATAACAGAATTCTTTTCAAAATATACCGAGCTCAATTTCAGCCTTGGGAAGATAAGGCCCCTTTTCAACTGGATGATCATATATACATATATATATATATATATATATATATATATATATATATATATATATATATATATATATATATATATATATATATATATATATATATATATATATATATATATATATATATATATATATATATATATATATATATATATATATATATATATATATATATATATATATATATATATATATATATATATATATATATATATATATATATATATATATATATATATATATATATATATATATAGTTGTGTTCTATTTGCTCTAGAAATATGTTAATTCAATTGTCAAGAGACCACAATATAACAAAAAACAAAATATATTTAAAATGGAAAAATTATACTAAACAGCAGCATCAACTACTGTTCTCCTACCTTTATGCTATCGTTTACTTTTATTGTGTATTAATTTTTTTCTCTTAAAACAAACTCTGTTAACCCAAAAAAATGTGCTGAAATTTCTAAAATACAGAAAGGTAAACATTTTTAAAGTTTCCATATTTTTTTCTATGTATCTTAAAAGCAAAAATAAATTTAGTTGTTTCCAGTTAGTGTTAGTGAAAGAGGAACAGTGGCTGCAGCAGCACAGCAAACAGGAAAAACCACCTGACCCCTCAACCTTCACCATATTTTTAAACAACGATTTGTTTTCTACAATTTCATATAAAAGTTTCTCTGCACAATGTGTACATTGTACATAGTATATACATACATATATACAATAAGGTGGGTCGTTTTTTGAACAAAAATTCGTAGAGGGATATAATTCTACGAAATATGCTAAGCACTTTTATCCAAGATACCATGGGCCCAATATGGATCTGGTGCTACCGGAAATTCCAAAAATATAATTTATGACACCTTTATTATAGAAAAATTATAAAAAAGCGCTTGACGTATACTTAATATTATATCTATACATTAAATACTGATACACATACGCCATTCTGTATTAAAACAAACTAATCCAATTACTTTTTGTAAATTTTCTTATAATAAAGACGTCACAAATTATATTCGGAAAGTGTCCGGCACTGATTGGTTTTATACGAACTAAAGTGCATTTACATCAGCAATGCTGAAACTGGTTTAAGGCTTTAAGCGAGTTTCCAAAAATACACTATTTACATTGGTATTTTTTGTCAATTATTAGGTTTATCGTTGACAATATTTTATAGGTTCATAGAATGTTCCCAGCAAATAATATTCGACATTTAGGAGCACTAAAAGCTGTTACAAGCAATGCATTACTTATTTAAGAACAAATGCTTCCAAAAATGCTACCACAAATGCACTAAAGTTTGCAAAAGAACACGAACAAATATACACGAATACTTATTACCTTTTGACGATAATTTTAATATGTAAAAAATATATGCAAAGCAACATAAGTATTTAATATTTAACTTCTATCACTGATGATAGTGCTTCTTGGAAGCACTAACGTAAGCGAGACCATTAAAATATGTTCTACGATTGTATACACGAACAGTACACACACATACATATGTGTATACACGAACAGTACATTTTAAAAATAAAGTAAATAATTTTAAAATAATGTATTTATAAGAGTAAGTTCATGTTAATTTCATGCTGCCGATTTGCAACAGTGTTTTTGGTTGAGTGGTTGGTGCGTTGGATTCAAATCTGAATACAATAGCGGTATTCAGTGTTTGGTGCGAATGGCCTTGCAAAGTAGCAAGTGCAAAATATCATAGCTTTTTGTTTGCAATCTAACAACAAAATACATTACTTTGCACTTACAACGCTTTTCCAACTACACTATACCAAATCGGTATGGCTTTTTTGCATTGCAATACCGCAACTCACATTTTGACAACTGAAATAAAATTATATAAAAAATATCTACAAAAATTAAAGAATTTATTAAACAAAATATTAATGAAAACTAAAAACAACATAAAAATTGGATATACGAGACAATAAAATTTCTTTGAAATCTGGATGTAGCAACAGAAGTGCATGTGTATGTGGGTATTTAAGTTTATGTGTATTTAAGTTTATTTGTAATTAGTGTTTTAAAGTGACTAAAAGAAGCGCTCAGGAATAGTGACAAAACCGTTGCAATTGCAAACAGTTGCTATACAAAACGCAACAAATATGGAATACCGCTAATACGTTTTTGTTGAAAACGCCAAAAATCAAAGTAAAATTGCAACAACTATCGTCATCATTGAATCTGAGCTGAAAGAAGTACAAAAAAGCAAATTTGTGTATATATGTATGTAAATAGGAAGTAGGAATAAAATGGAAATTGAAATAACTAAAAAAGGAATGGCGATATAATAAACAAATCCTTATTTTTATAAACGGAGACAAAAGAAAATCTATGAATTGCAAAATGTACAAAAAAGTAATTGTCGGTTTAAGGAAAGAAGTAGAGTGTAAACAATATCAAATAGCTTAAAAATAGAAATCACAGCTAATTGAAATTAATTAAGCGTAAGAACAAAGTGCAATAAAATCGCACCAAATGGTTTTTGGAATTAGTCCGAATAAAAGAGGAAAAAATGAATAGAAGAAAATCAAATTTAATGAAAACGAAACTTAGTTTAATTCCATATTTTCTGTGTATTTTTACAATTGATTTGCAGCGTTTTTTAACCAATAAATTATAGCGCAACTTAACCAAGTGTCAGCTACATAAATTACAGCAACTGCATAGAAATAAATTTTTTTGCAAATGAAAATGTATATGTATGTGCGATTGTAGATATATATGTATTCCCTATGTACACATCTATATGTGTATATAAAAGTGGTTTGTTTGTTTTTTGTTTGTATGTTGCTTATAGGACGCCAACGGTGTGACCAATCGTTGTGAAATTTCAGAACTTCTTACAGATGACAGGGAAATTCAAATAGGCTATTGTTTTTAAACAAATTTGGGGGATATGGCAACCCCCATACAAATCAATTTTTAGTTTCCCTATATATATATATATATATATATATATATATATATATATATATATATATATATATATATATATATATATATATATATATATATATATATATATATATATATATATATATATATATATATATATATATATATATATATATATATATATATATATATATATATATATATATATATATTCTCCAAATTAACTTTGAGCTGCTCTTAGAAAAAAGGTAAACTTTCACCAAAATCTCGAAGGTATCTGAGGGGGGAAGCAGGTACCCGCAATAGGAGGTAATTATAAATTTTCTTATATCTATAAAACTATAAGAGTGAGCCTTTCTAAATTCAATGTATGTTATTCTTAGAATAAAGCGCAATTACAAACAAAATATTGGCGGTATAGGAGGGAGAAACAGGTACCCCAATAGGAGATAATTATTAATTTTCTTATACCTGTACAACTATAAGAGTGAGGCTTTCTTAATTCGATATGTGTTATTTTTAAAACAACGTGTAATTCCAAGCAAAATATTGGATTTGGAAATTCTCCAAATTAACTGTGAGCTGCTCTGAGAAGAAAGGAAAACGTCCACCAAAATCTCGAAGGTATCTGAGGGGGGAAACGGGCACCCCCCATAGGATGTAATTATTAGTTTTGTCATATCTGTACAACTTTAAGACTGATGCTTCCTAAATGCGATGTGTGTTATTCTTAGAATAACGTGCAATTTCCAACGAAAATATTAGTAGTATAGTAGGGAGAAACGGGTACTCCCAATAAGAGGAAGTTATGAATTTTGTCATATCTGTACAACTGTAAGACTGATGCTGCCTAAATTCGATGTGTGTTATTCTTAGAATAACCTGCAATTTGCAGCAAAAATATTAGAGGTATAGGAGGGGGAAACAGTTACCCCCCATACAATTTAATTACATTATAATATTTCTATATCAGCACAACTACAATAGTTAAGCTCACAAAATTTGGTGTGGGTTAATTTTAAAATAAATTGCCATTTCTAGCGAAATCTAAAGGGTATCAGGGGGTGGCGGGTGTACCCCCATAGAAGGTACTTATTAATTTTCCTATATCTGTACAATTATAAGAGTGCGGCTCTCTAAATTTTATGTGCGTTAACCTTAGAACTTGCTATTTTCAGCAAAATCCTGTTCTCAAAGGAGGGGAAAACGGTTACCCCCACTGAAAATAAGGCTCACTAAATTTAAAGTGGGCTACTCTTAGCACAATGTGAAATTCGAAGAGAAATCTTGGGTGTATAGTAGGTGCACAGAAAAAAATATCGTCAAACTGCAACTAACAATTTCAATTGTTAATATGTAATTTAAATTCAAACATATATTTTGTTAATACAACAAATTTAGTTGTTGATACGACAAACACAGAAATTTTTTTCAACAAACTGAACTAACCAAATTTTTTGTTATGTATTGTGAAAAAAATTAACAATCAGCATTGTTGATATAACAATTGAATGCACACACGTAGATGAAACAAAGAAAATCGCGTTTTATGTGTATTCATTATTTGCGTATATTATAACGAATCGCTCAGTAGCTGAGAGGTAAGAAAGTTAGCCTATTAGTCCCGAGGTCGCCGGTTCGATTTCGCGCAAAGACATTTAGTGTTTTTCACAGAAAAGCAAAAAGTCGCTTCGAGGATTGGATTGTATAAAATATTATTGTTAATACAACAACTATGATCGTTAAAATTTGTTCGGAAAATCAACAATTCACATTGTTGATATAACAATAATCTTAATTGAAATAAAATTGAAATCAACAAAAAAAATTTTAGAAAATTTTTTTCTGAGTTTCCTTTAACTTACAATTTCGTAATTGTATTTACAAAAATCGTTGTAGGTTCAAAATCAATTAAAAATTTAATTGATATAACAAAAAAAAAATTGTATTTACAAATTTTTTTTGTGTGTGGGAAACGGGTACCCTACATACCGAGTACTTAATAGTATTCTTATGTCAGCAGAACTACAATAGTGAAGATCTCAAAATTTGCAATTTCGAGCGATATCTAGAGGGCTTTGATGGGGGGGTTTGATGAGATGGGAGCCCACCATACAGCCTAATTATTTATTTTTCTATATCTATAAAACCATGCGAGTGGTGCTCTCTAAATTTTATGTGTGGTGATCTTATAATGGCTTGCAGTTTGCTGCATAGTCCTGGTGGCATAGAAGCCCGGAAACGTTACCGCCCATAAAAAATAATTATTAATATTCCTACATAAGCAATCGTGAAGCTTTCAAAATTTGATATGGATTATTCTCTGAAGAAATTTCAGTTTCTAAAAAATGTGGGTATCAAAAGAGGGAGAGGGGTGCCCCATACAAAGCAATTCTTAATATTTCAATATCAGCACTAATTCAATAGCGAAGTGCTCAAAATTTGGTGTGGGCTACTCTTAGAATAATGTGCGATTTCCAGTAAAATTTTGTGGGTAGCAGAGTGGAGAGACGGGTACACCCCATACAAGGTAATTATAAATTTTCCTATATCTGCACAACGATGAGGTAGCGAAGCACACCGGGTGGGGCTAGTGCTCATACATAGGAATATGCTTACATACATAAATTCCTTTGTATATTCCCAGGAAACATTTTTTGCCGACTTGTCTGGCATCTGAGACCTTGCCAGACAACTCCCTCAGATATTTGACAGATAATCAATAATTCTTGTAGTACGACATTTCTGAACAGTTTCTTAAATATTATCCGATTAATATCAGACTATTGTGCACATTATCTGAAGGTAATATAATTTTCCTTAAGACATTTAACAGAATAGTGTGCACATTTTCTACACTACGGCTTAAAACATTTAGAACTCACTTTTGCACATTGTCAGATTTTAGTTTCCGTAATATTTGTTATTTATCTCTTCATAGTTTTCCGTAGTTGAGCAGAAATGTCGAAAATTCCTTTAGAACTTGCCTGGAAATGTTTTCAGAATTCGTACAGATTTTTCTTAAAAATTTCGGCAAAGTTCTTAGAATTTGCTATGCCAAAGAGGTCGACTTTCGTGCCAAGCACTCGTATTATTTTCTGTACCTTTTCGTACCGACTTTGTCATCTTGAGCCGACTTCGAACAAAAATCGCCAAAAACTTTGTATTAGGTTTATAGATATTGGTTGGCATGACGCAATGTGTAATGATAATTATTACGAAAACTAAAATTTAGCAATGTGCAGAAGCGACTGCTAAAAGTTTTAAGTCGCTGTACGATGGGCCAGGATTCAAATATTTAGGCCAAAAGTACATTTCTGGTAAATGTAAAATTTATTTGTACTATCTAAAAGAGCACAACTTAAGCTTTATTCCCCCAAAATATTTTTTTTTTTTGATTGTGATCTGTGGAATTTTTTTGACAAGTGTTCAAAGTAAAAATTTCATATATTATACCATTTTTTATACTTAAAGCTGAGCTGACTAATTTTAACAATAATTTAAAAAAACTAAGAATTGTATTAGCTTTTCTCTTTACAGCCACTGCAAAAAATCAAAATATATATCACAAAAAGTAGATAAAACTGTTCAGATGTACTCATAATAGAGCTGTTTTGGAAATCAAACTTTTTGTAACATCAAAGTGCGCAAAAGTGCGATCGATATTGAAATGTTTGCTATGGCAAATAACTTCTTAATATGTGTGCTACTTATATTTTTGTGACCCTTTGCGACCGTTCATAAACGTTCGAGTTATCGACAATCAACCCAAAAACTGCCTGTAAACTTTGGGTTTTAACAAGTGATAATTACATCGGAACACAAAACAAAAAAGTTGGTGTACATTTGACCAGACCCACTCCCCTACATGATTTTCTACCCGCTTAATCCGAATTTAGGTGCGTTTGACACGTGCAGCCTCAAAATTTCGAGTAAATTGCGAAAAGTTCAGTTTTTCTGGATTGTTTGTGCTCTTTCGCAATGTACTAAAAAATTTTGAGGGTGTTCGAGCCAAACAGACCTCAGACTCGGATTCAGCTAATCAAGAATATTGATATTACTTTAACATTAAATAAAAATTTAAAAAAATAAATAAATCACAGCATCAAATATATATATATTATTTAAAAATTTTTGCCTTGCGTCGTTCATACTAAATATTTGAAATTCTAACTTTTGTTATATCTCAGTTTCGAAACATCCCATATTCCCAATTATAGTTGTAGATCTGTTATAGGACGAATAAACAGTTTTTCATTATTACAACTTTAATATAAGCTAAAAGTGAGTGTCAAGTTAATGGTAAGTTCAACCTTCCTGCAACTTTTATCGGGTGGTTTAGTCATCTGAAGTTGGCACAGTTTCCTAAGCTGCAATACATTCTCATTCGTCAAGTATATATACATGTATAACGTTGCCACTGCACTATTTAACTATTCATAATAGTCCGTAAATGCACTGGTATAGCCATACTTTTTATTTGTAGGAAAGTTGTAATAATAAAAAATATTTAAAGATCAGTTTAACACACACTTTTGTTAAAGGAACCTTTAGCTAACGTCTGGTTTACCGGCATGTTGTAATAATGGCCCTTAGAGGTATTAAAAATTACGATCTCTTAAAAAAGTATCAATATTATAGCTGACATATTGAATTCACCATTTTAAACTACAAATATCTATTCCATAGTTTTCTTTGCATTATATAAAATTAAAAAAAGATGTTTTTGAAACATTTGGATTTGTAAATTTTATTATTGGAGTCGTAATCCGCTACTTTAAAAGCCTCCATATGGATGATCTCTAACCTCTATCGCTCTTAGTCTTAGGCTGATGTCAGAGTGCGCGCTATAAGCGATGATATAATATTACGCTACAACTCGCTATAAGCCACTACATGTGTATTTTTATGTGATCGCTCAAAAGATGTCAGAGTGAAAGCGAAGCGAGAAGCGTGTACGTGCTATAAAGCAGGTTGTGTAATGGTTTGTAGCATGTTACCGCTTCGTCTGTTTTTTGTTTGTTTATTTCTCAAGAGTTTTAAATAAATATTTTATGTCTTTTTTAACTTGCTTTTTGTTATTATTAATTTAACTAGCTTTTTGTTATTATTGATTTATAGTTTAGCTGTATTTGGATTTTAATGCAATTTTTTATACAAAAAAATGCATAAACATACTAAAAGTAACACAAATTATGTACTCTAAACTGAACAACTCGCTTTGCTCAATCTAGCATCCTCTCTGACATCATGTAGCATTTGTATAGCAAGAACTATTATCGCTTGTATCTTAGCTTCGCTTGTAGCGTGCAGTCTGACATTAGCCTTAAAGTAATTAGAAAAGTATGATGTTCCTTTAAAAAAGTATCAATATTATAACCACCATATTGATTTCACCATTTTAAATATCAATCATATGTTTGAATAATATCTATCACGAATCCATAGAGCTTCCTTTGGGATTTTTAAAAAAATTAAAAGCTAATTTTTCAAAAAATTCTACCACCATATTGGATCCGTCATCTTGAATTTTAAAATTAAAATTTCAGAGTGTTGTGTTTTTCTTCCGACGGGGTTTTTTTGAATTTGGAACGATTTTCCGTCATCCCACGTCATATTTGGTTTGTAAACAGACCGGTTTCGACTATGTGCCATCTTCAGTGTTCTATTGAATACTAAATCCATAGTATTCAATAGAACACTGAAGATGGCACATAGCCGAAACCGGTCTGTTTACAAACCAAATTTGACGTGGGATGACGGAAAATCATTCCAAATTTAAAATTTCAGAGTTGAAATCAGTGGCGCCAAAAATCGCCAATGCAATATTTTATAAAACCAGTAAATCAGTTCTCTAGTTATGGCCAAAATTCTGTTTAGAGAATGTGCAGACTATTGTGTTAAATTGCCTTTAGACAACACTACATAACACTGAAAAATAAGTTTGACACCCTGTAGCTCACCGTGTCTTTCAACAGGGTGGTCAAATGTTTAATGCTCTTGCAAATTTCAAAGATACAGAGTTATTATTTCCCATTATTTTTCAATTGGAGCCGCTGTGTGACGATGTGAGCGAGGCGGCTTCTGAAAACAACGTTCTTCTGTTCTGAGGTGTACGCTGAAAACTAAATTAATGTTGATATATCCTTTGTCCCTTGATATATCGATCATGTCTAATCGTTTCTGAGTATAACGTTACGAGCCTTAGCCTATTCACATTGGATTTAAAAATAAATTAGCTCGAAATAATAACATTAAAATAACAAACTAATGTAATTATTCAGTAAAAATAATGGAGCTTATAAACAAGATATGCTAGAAATATGCTTATGAAGAGATCGCTTTTGGAACTGTATATAAAAAGTAAATAAATATAGTGTTAAGTTTTGAAAATAAGTTTTGATTTACAAACCTTTTTCGCAGTAAACTTTCAGAGTGAGTACGATCTTCCGAAATTACTCTTATGTATTTATTGAAGAAATATCATTCTGAAATTATATTAAAAAAATTAAAAAATACAATTACATATTGATAATAACTATGCTTATATATCGAGGGCTTATATTTATATCTGCAAAATCAAAATTTTTTCGATAACTCTAAAATTAATAACTTTATTTTACAATGTTATTTAAAAATAATTTTATCAGGTTGCCAACATTGGCGGTAGGCAACACAGAAAAACTTATGATAGCTTTTTTTTAAACAAACAAGCTTTTGAAACTAATTTTAAATCTTTATTATTGTGTCTATTTAGTTTAATAAATAATTTTGTTTGAGTTATTATTTTATTTCATTTACCTACCGCCAATGTTGGCAACCTGATAAAATTATGAAATTCTTTGATTTATTTTTTATATTTCTCTAAAATATTTTTTGATTGAAACAATTTGCTTATTGAAAAAATCAGAATTTTTTTCAAACAAATTGTTAAAAATTTTTGCATTTAAATTTACAAATTTCTTTATAGGACCTAAATTGAACAAATTTACATTTGATTCAGGGAATTTGGTATTTGAAGTCAAAAATTAGTTTTTTCTGTGTAATTGAAATGACATAATAAGTCAAACAAAATTATTTATCAAACTAAATAAAGACAATAATAAAGATTTAAAATCAGTTTCAAAAACATGTTTGTTTAAAAAAAAGCTATCATAATTTTTTCTGTGTTAGTTATAAACAAGCTGAATTTAGAACTAGACGGAAAAGAGATGCAACTTAAAGATCATGACGGTGCCGAAATTGATTTTGATGAGCTGTAGGGAAATATTTTACAATATAGACCCAGCAGCCTTTTTTTGTAGAGTTTTCCTTAGACAGAACTATAACCAAAAGTATAAACATAAAGAAGGTAAGTAAAAAGGTTTTCATTCAAGTCTTCTCTTATTATATTATAAATATTGCAGGAATTGGAATCTTATATTAAAATTGCTTGTCTTCCGCAATATTTGTAAATAATTAGCAAAGAAAACATTGAGCGACTCTTTCCTACGTTGCTTGGTACCCGAAGCAATTAACATTTTGCTCGTACTAAGTGGTAATTATCCGAAATGCGAAGAAAATGTTTATGAAATTTGTAATTTTTAGACTCAAACTTTTACGATATCTATGAAACTAATGGGCGAACTTCAAAACAATGTTCGCTAAGCTTAAAGATAATTTTGTTGTCGAATTTGCTTTTTCTGTTTTACTGAATACGGCAAACCATTCTCCAGTTATTCTAATATATGTCGTGCAAGTGTCTTCATTTTTGAAATAACGATATATCTCGAAAACCAAAACTGGTAAAAAAAATTGGAGTTCAGATTCGCGTTCAGCGGCCCAAAAACCTCAAGAAAAAGCTTCAATTTCTACGGAACGAAACCGTTACCGAAAATTGCAAGTTTATGATTTTTGTTTGTTATTTTAACAATTATGGGCTTTTTCGATGTTTTCCTGCTTATTTTGTTAGATATACGATTTAGATATAAGCTTTTGAATACTTCACAGTCAACAAATTTTTAGAAGAAAATGTTTCATTATGTCGTCATATATTTCCACATCATGCCGTATAAATGTGATTTAAACAAAGTTCAACCGCAAGTCGTTACAGAAAGGCGTGGTCCCAGTAGCGTGACATTTTTTATAGTAATTTTTGCATCTAACCTCAACTTTTTTGGCGGTGAGACCAAAAATATTTCCACTTTTAAAAATGTACATGTATCTCACAGAATAAACTCATTTAAGATTCTGCTTTCTAAAACAACAAGAACAAAAACAAAGGGAAGGGATTTTATATATTTTAGTTTTTAGTTTCATTTTCTATACTTCACAAAAAATAATAATAAAAGAACATGAATGCAAGAAGTAAAATAATGGAAATCAAATTTAAAGTGCTGTTAAGACGGTCATGTGCTTTTTTTAAATGGCGTTTTCTACTTTTGTATTGAAAAACTCTTACTCATAGGAAAAAACAATTCCATTTAAAACAAATACATACAAAGTATTTTAACATCGGGTTAGTAAACAGGGACTTTTTTTAAAATACATTTTGTACAATAACGTGAGAGTGTTTGGTTAAAACAGTATTATCACAAGGACACCTAAGGACATACATATAACATTACCTTGTATTAAACCACAAGAAATAAATATATATAAATGTATATACGAACACAAATTCCACAAAAATCCGTACATATCTGCAAGTAAATTTACAAACATATATACGTATCAGAACTGTAAAAACTGCAATCAATTGGCATTGAAGTCAAAGTGATTTCAACCAAACTGATTTCATTTTTTGATTTCAAAATTATATCTCATGGAAATTGCAATATTTTGTGATTGCAATTATTTTGAAATATATATATTTTATATTTTATATTATTGAATGCAATTACTTAATTTAATTGCAATCAATTGAATTGCAAGCAAATTTTTGTTGTAATCAGGAGATTTCAATCAATTCCCCTGAAATCACAACTATAGTGAAAGTCAAACAAAATAATATAAAAAATGTAGGCTAACAAACCATTTCTTCAATTGTTTTTTTATTTTTGTGACAATGTTAAAGCTGATTGTAGTTAAAAATTATATATACCAATTTTAGAAAATTTTGTTAGCAAAAATTGATATTGTTGGCAATTCAATATTATCAGAGTCAGCTTTATTTCTAGAAGGAGAAGTTTCATTTGAAGAGAAGGTTGATATTGGTTCTGATTTAATTTTGATTGCAATTACTGGATTTGATAACATTTAAAGTAATTGCAATCAATTAATATATGAATTGATTTCAAACAATTGATTTACTCATTTATATCATATTATACGGTGTTCTGTAAATCGAGTAGATTTAGAAATGCTCTATTTAGAGAATTTAAATCCACTAATACCAAAATTTTTTCAGACTTTTTTAGGTTTCATATATTTTTTAGAACTTAAAATAGTATATCTGAAATAAATCTACTATATATGATTTAAAATACTGGAAAAACGAAAAATTTACTCGGATTCGATTTACAGAACAGAGCCGATTGATTTTGTGATTTAGAATTGAAATCATACAATCATTTTGAATACAAAAAAAAAGCAATCACTAACGTGAAATAATGTGATTACAATTAAAGCGATTGTAATCTTTTACAGCTCTGACAGAAATGTACGTACATTACGGTGGAGCGTCGCAGTATGAAGAGAGAAAAGAAACGTCATTCAATCGATTTCGCATACCTCCAGAATATTGCATTTAGCTAAATTATATACAAAATTTTATTTTGTATTTTTCAACATATCTTTTAGCCCTCTACCACGCACAATGGAACATTTCACGAGAAGGCGGTCCAAAATCCATAACTTTTGACTGGATTAGAATTTTGATATGCGGTTTTTTCTGTTTACTAGGTGGGAGTGGGGCCTTTAAGACTTGCGTTAGAACGAAAAAATCGACTGATAAGACAAAAAGTTATATGTTTTAAATTACATTTTAATTTTTAGTTGAATTTTAGTTTAAAAGTGAAGTGTTAAAACATGTTCAAAAAGGTTTTTTCTCTTAATTTTTTGGTTACCATTAAAACTAATACTGATTATATATTTTTTAACTTAAATCTGGCCAGAAAATGCCAAACTTTGGCCCCCGTAAGCTTTTTAGTCCTAATATTCATAAGGGCAATAGGTTGGCTCTTTTGAAAAAGTGCGAGTTAAAATATATTTTTAAAGGAGGGGAAGTAAAAGCTACCTGATATTGGGTAAAATAAGATAGATAAGTTTTAATGAAAAAGTCGTACGTTTCTATTTTAGTTAACGTATTTTCATTATTACACAATGCAACAGGAAAATGTTGCCTCAATAATTTGAACACAGTATTAAAATATACCATTAGAAAAAGGAAATCCCCAAGGGGTTAAGTAGAGTTGGTTAAAAAGTTATGGCTTCTTGAAGTTTGTAATTTCTTAAAAAAAAAAAATATTTTACAAAAAATTTTAAATAAAATACATTTCAAACTCATTTAAAATTTTATAAATATGGTGGTAAATATTTTAGTTTAACAATTAAGCTATGAATTTAGTCGAACTGTATGGGCTTATATCCAAAGAAATTTTATTATTTTTGGCTTGAGTTCGGTTTTAATATAATTTTTAAATTAAATTATATTTTTATTTAGAGATAAATGTGATGCATGTATACAAAGAAAATTTTGACTGTACGGAGGGTTGAACTGACGTTTCGGAAGCTCTCGCCAATCTCATCAGAGTTCTTTACCGCTTAGACCACTCGACCAAAGTCGGTGGTTTCCAGTCAGGAGTTGAATATCATCTACTTTTAATTAATTCATAGTGTTAGTCTTAGAGCTGTATTTCATTTGATAGTTAGTGATATTCACTTTTTTCTTTTGTCTTGTGTTAAGCTTCGTTTTATTATGTCCCTATTCTAGTATGAATTATCATCTATAATTACAAATAGTAGTGTGTGAATGTTTGCTTGTTCAGTTTATTTATTATCCTTTTTGCTAGGTGCCTTTAGAGTTTAATAATTAAGTGTTGTGTTTTTCTTCCGACGGGGTTTTTTTAATTTGGAACGATTTTCCGTCATCCCACGTCAAATTTGGTTTGTAAACAGACCGGTTTCGGGTATGTGCCATCTTCAGTGTTCTATTGAATACAATAGAACACTGAAGATGGCACATAGCCGAAACCGGTCTGTTTACAAACCAAATTTGACGTGGGATGACGGAAAATCGTTCCAAATTTAATAATTAAGTTATGAGTCAGTTCAACCCTCTGCACAGTCAACATTTTCTTTGTGTATATTGTACACATTTATCTTTAAATAAAAATATAATTTAATTGAAAAATTTAATTAAAGCCGAACTCAAGCCAAAAATAGTTAAATTTCTTTGGATATTTTAATTAAACTTTAAATAACAACCTTAAACTTTTTTTGTAATTTTTTTATTTTTTTTTAACAAAAAGCGCTTTTGCATAAAAACGAAGAAAATAAAAATTTTAATTTTTTTTAACAAAAATTTTTTGAGTGTATAATCCAAAAATTTAGTTGTGCTATTTTGTAAAAAAAAAAACACAAAATAGTCTATTTTAAGCAGCGGAAGCCAAAAAATAAAAAACAATTTATTATTATTAACTTAAGTAAAAAAATTGTAAAAGAAATGACAAAATTTAAGTAGCCATAACTTTTTTTCGAACCCCTGGCAATTTTGTGTTTTAAAGGGTCTACTTTCATACTGTTTTCAAGGCATTGAGGCAACATTCCATGACCCGAAATTTGCTGCATACTGTTAATTATTTATTTCTTTTTTAATATTTCAGTATCAATTTTTATTGTAAATTTATAAAATAAATATGTACATATTGATTAACTACACAGGAAAAATTTTGATGGCAAAGTAATGAGTTAAAATGCTAATAAACATACCATTCAGTACTTCTACTTTGGCATTTTAACCAATTACTTTAACATGGCGATGTCATTGGAGGCAAGTACTTACCACATTGGATTACAAGTTATAAATTTCAATATTTAGAAGGCAATGAATACACAAAACACAATAAATAAGATGGTATTGTACCGATCAAGAACATGGTCCTCAGTTTGATCTCGATACTTTTAACTGCCAAAATTTTCGGATAAGAACGATGTGAATGAATCTGACGTCTTTTTTCCAAGTTTTTGTTTGGTTTAATTCTTATCACTATAATTTCCTATAATCACCTAATTGCACGTTCCCTAATTCCCATTACGTGATCAACATATTATTTGGCACAATGAAGTTTTTACTAGGAAGAAAATTTGCGGTCAACAAATGTACAGTGTGTGTGTGAGACTTAAATCCTATATATTATAGCTACCCTGCAGGAAATATCGATAGTAAAATTTAACTGATTCATTATTGACTTTGTCCCCAGTACTACTGACTAATTGTACCCCAGGCAATGTTCTGTGCTATAGACATTTAACATGTGCTTGTCATTGAGACCTCGGAACTATTGACCGACTATTAGTGTTTTTCATTCGGGATTTCCCGGGAAAAAATTCCCGGGATCCCGCACATTTTTCGAGAAATAAATCCCGGGAAAATTGTGCGGGAATTCCCGGGATTTTTTAAATATTATTATAATAACTTTTCTTCTTTGTAAGCACACATTTTTAGTGCTGCTTTTATTTAGAGAAATGGGTAAATAAAAGAAAAAATTTGTAGCTTAGAGCACATTTTATTTGTCTCCATTTTTTTCATATTTTTCTAAGAGCAGCACTCAAAAAGCATATTTCGTGAAGAAATTAAAATAATAGATTGTCACTAAGTGGACATAGTGAAAGTGGACATAATAAAGAAGTACTGCCCCCCTATTCTGTAACTCGCTAAAGCTAAATCTCTATCGCTAAAACTCTATACGGTCGATTTATCAATTTTCCTCTACGAATACAATTTTGCAACGTGTATTGCTAAATTATAGAATGTCTTAAAAATTTAATCCACCGAAATTTTAGTGTTTTATGTCATCGCCAAAAATGTTCAATTTTGTATTTCTTCAGTATATTAGCGATCAAGATTTAGCTTTAGCTTTAGCGAATTACGGAATAAGGCGGCTGGTCTATATTTTCTGAAAATATCAGATTGTTATTTTAAGCCACACATGAGTTTTTTGAAGCTTAAAATTTCGAATTTTTCAAAAATTATAAATTTCTGCAAAAAAAATCAAAGCTTTATGTACAACAGGTTCACACAGGGTTGAATAAAAATCGATACAAACAAAAACAAAATGTAATTTTCAGGTGGTCACTTTTCCGCCACTTAATTATTTCAATTCAGTTTTGCTTAGCAGTATGAAATGCTCTTTAGTGTCTTATGAAATAAATCATAAATCATTGTAGTGTCTTTTCTACTTAAGAAGCTACGGAAATTATAAAAAAGTATGAAACTAATAAATTTTTTTACTTTGGGTGGCTACTAATCAGAAGTTATGCAATAAAAAATAAAATTTTTTATTTTAAATTAAAAACCATACGGCACGGCTAAAGACCTCAAATTTTATAACTTTTTTACTTACGTTTAATGCATCCATAACCTTATTTAATAGATCTCGTGAATTGGTATTTTTTTTTGTTCAAATAAATTAAGTGAAATGCTATTTTGTATCGTTTTGTACTGGGCGGCAATTCCCGGGAATTCCCGGGAAATTGAAAAATCAATCCCGCTTTCCCGGGATATGAAAAAGTCCGAGAAAAGAAAAACTCTACTGACTATAGACTAGGTGGTTCTTATGGAACTACATAGAGACATTTCCACTAGAGATTCACTAGCGCATTTTAATGACTCTACTCAAAAGATATAAAACTTTTTACTAGGTAAGCCAAGTAAGTTAGATTTTTATGAAAATTTTAGTTTTACGTGCAGCTGCATTTATTTGCAACACAACAAATTGAGACAATAAAAAATCGTTTTTAGCTCTTCCCATAAAGGCAAAATAGAAACTGTAGACGATTCATTGACAATGTCAACAAAAAGTCACCTAAATTGTCGACAAAAGTGGTGACTTGGAGACACTTGGCCCCTGGCTTCCTTCAGGGTTAGCTGCGAAGCACATACACAAACAAAGAATGAGATAGTGTACGTGTGGCCCCCCTCGGTGGCGAATATCATGATGATTCATCGTAAAAAATACTTTACTTGTTAAATCATCAACAACAGATGCTGAATTTTCTTTGGCGTCATACATGAAATTTTTAAGCAATTGTCCAAAACATCATAGATGACCCAAATTGATTTTGTTCGGTAGCCGTCCGCATATTAGTGAGTCCTATCAGACAATATCATCGACATTCATATATGAGTATTTATTAGGGTTTGCTCGATTAATGTTTGTTCGATCAATCGGAAAATTGAAGTCAAATGTACGATCAAAAAAAAAAATTCTAAATTCGAGTAAAAATTTATTCGAGTAACTTATGTGTATTAATTGAATAACTCGACTAGAAAGATTTATGTAAATTTTCTTTATTTTTTCGATTGCATTTTCGCAAACATCCTATTATGTTAAATTTTCTACCACAAAAATCGTTTTTTTTCAATGAACTTGTTGAGGTATTTTTGTCTATATTTACAAATTCGTTTGTAGGTCCAAAATATTTACTATTTTATTGAATTCCTTTACAAAAAATGATATTTAGTTTTTTCTGTGAGCGAAAAGCTAACCATACCTAACATATATTACATCGGACCAAGCGACCTTAACGTAAATCTATTCACAGTTATTACATGCTTTCGAAATTCCTTTCTCAATAAATATAATTTAATTAAATGAACTTAATCCTAAGCAATTAACGGCCATATGCATAACAAAAACTTGGAATGGAGTTAGCATAAATGACGAAAATGAACTGGATTTTAACGAGTTTTGATATGAAATGTTAATTTAAAAATCACCATAGCCGAGAGTCATGTCAATATTTTGTGATGATTTCCTTTTTCAAAATATATGAAAAAATCAATTTCGTCACTCATGCTAACTTCATGCCAAGTTTTCGCTCTGCATATGGCCCTAAATATTTTTGAATTAGAAATTTTTAAGTAATGAGATTTGAAGCAACTTCTAAAAATGAGTTGCACTGGCTGAAAAAAGAGAAAGATATTAGGGAAAATCACTCTTCGTAGGAAACAGCTATTGCAAACCTTGCAGCTCTTGCAAGTCTAGAATATATGCTACCATATGCAACACAACAAGAACAAAATATAAGAAACTTACATTTCCTACACTGTAGCAGATATGCAATACTAAAAACTGTAGGAAACTTGACTAGCATACATGCATTAGAGACTCTGAGAGTGTATGAAACATAAACATGAAAATAAAATACAAACTAATAGTAGGCCAGTTTATCCACTTTTTCAATAAAACCTGTGAATAATAGTAAAAACTCTTGGGTAGTCGAACGCATCTACCTATATTACTTCAACAAGAAAAGTAAACAACGTTGGTTTGTGTATGTGTGTGTACGTTATTCACTTATTTTTTTTTTTTATAATTTCAAATGTATGTATATAAATAATAAATGAAGAACAATATTAATAGTACATTCTTCATTTTTATAGTACATTCGAAAAATTACAGAGTTATACATAATACGTATGTATATATAGTATGCATGTATTTCCCACATGTTTGAAGAAGACACTCATTCTTTGTAGCAAAAAATGATAGTTTATATCCTAGAGGTGCAAATATGCTACCAAGAGTGAATTCGGCTATTGTTTTATTCAGTTGGAAAATTTTCCAAATTTTTGCCAATAATTAAACAAATAGAATTAAATTTTAAAACTCGAAAAAGCGGGAGAAAGCGGGATACATATTCTAGGCGGGATCGAACTCTTAAAAGTATGAAAAACCCGCCTAAGTCGGGATGTCTGGTCAGGTTACATATAAGGTATCGAAATAATTTTTCGCCATGTTACGCGCACACAAGAGTAAAAGACATGATATCGATTTTCATTAAAGTCGGAGATGACAAAAATCCAAACCCTTTTTTGTGTCGAAAATTAATGATTTTACTCTATATGTATGTGTTTTTTGTATTATTCTAACTTGACCCAGATTTTATTATAAAAATACACACACTTATACACATGCTTGCATAAATACGTACACTAACTACAGAAAATACAAAAAAAAAAAGAGTCGAAATGAAATCATGTTAACATGGGAGAATAAAATAACATACAAACGCACTCAAACCCCATAGAGGAGTTTCGTTTCGCAGATTAGATACGAGTACACTTCCTGGGTACAAAAAAATAAAAAATATAATCAACAATTTTTATTGTACTTTTTTATGCATCTTTTCATCCTTTTTATGTATGTAAGAACACAACTTTGTTTTTATGTAATTTTTATGTTTGTTTTTGCTGCAAAATGAGGTACTACTAGTAAACTTCTAAGAATCTTATTTTGACAAATGTACATATTGACACAAACAGAACTTAACATAGATATATACATATTTACGTAGATATTTATATACATATGTATGTGTAAATACCACATTAGTGTGAGTGCATTTACTTGTTGGGATGTTAAGTTTAGATCAGTACAATATGATAATACCCTGCAGATAACGCAAATAGACCATTAGCCTGCAGATAAAGTGACTAGTCCAAACACGCATGTAAAGAACACTCCATAGAAGACTAGGACTAGTCCAAAGGTATCCCAAATGTATGATGAAACCATGGTCGATTTAACATTACGTTGTCCTAAGGCTGAACTATATAACATAGCTTTGCATTACATCGGAGTAGTCTCAAAACTACTCAATGTAAACACTTGATGGAGCACCCAAGTGTTCGTGTTTTAACAATTTCATATACTACTTGCAATCGTTAAAACGCAAACAGCTATCGCTTAACTATAAACCCTTGTTTGCAAATGACATGATCCATCCCTGCAGCACATCGGAGTAGTCTTAAAACTACTCATGTCATATGCAATCATTAAAACTCGAACACTTGTCGGCTAACTACAAACTCTTGTTTACAAATGACATGGTCCATGAGTGCATTACACAGCACCATGATGTAACTAGTCCATTTCAGCAAGACTAAACCACGTAGTCTAAAATTATCTGTATGGACAAAACATGATTGATTCAACATTACGATATCCAAGGGTTGGACCATATAACCCAGCTTTGCATTATATCGGAGTAGTCTCAAAACTACTCTATGTAACTACTTGATGGATTATTCAAGCGGTCGTGTTTTAACGATTGCCATCGTCGGGTAAGTAGAAATTCTTGTTTGCAAATGACATGGTCCATGGAATGCATTACATAGGACCATAGGGTGCTATGTGGCTGATTGGTAGCTATGCTGGCCTGTCAGTCCAGTGGTCGTGGGTTCGATTCCCACCATATACCTTGGGTGTTTTCCGCTGAAAATTTAAATTGCTTTGCGGATTATGTGTATGTGTTGTTCTGATGTTACAAGATTGTTGTTGTGATATTATAAGAGTGTATAAGCCACATGTTGTAACTACTCCATTTCAGCTAAAATGGACCACGCAGTCTAATAATACCTGCAGGGTAGGGTTTTACATCCTACAGACAGCTACAGACGTAAAGGAAACTGATGGCTTAAGAAGTCGAAATGCTAATTTGTTTGTATTGATAAGGCTGTCACATTCGAAGAAAAAAATTTTATGACGTCAGTTTAAATATTCCACAGCTTACTTCATGAAGTGCAAAGTGAAACTTATAAGTTAAAAACCATTCTTGCAAATTATATAAAAGTTTACAATGATATAAAGTGTATGAAGATAATAGTGTTTGGTTCCCATGTGAATGAAACCTATTCAAGCTACAAAAGCTAATTACATGTCTATTTTTCAACGAAGAAAAACTATGTGGCATTTTTGCGACAATATTATTATGCTTTCTGTAACCCTACGGTAAATGGAACTGACACAAAACAAGTCACGTGACCGGTCCCCAGGTGGTAGGGACCAGTCCGAGTTCTAACACTTCCTATGAAGAGGACCAGCCACTTTTACATGGGGATGGCCTAGGATGGGGTTAATTGATACTTGGTATGCACCTTGTAACTTGTCTCTGAACTATCTTATGGAGTCCTAGTTGGTGTAGAATAATATAGATTATATATAACTATTATTCCGAAATTCAGCTGAAATTCGATTAATTTATTTTTTTATTGTTACAAATCCAAGTAGAAATTGTATTTCATTTTTAAGCGGTGTCTTTGATAGGATTCGAACCGATAACCTCCGGCATGACAGGCTAGTACACTACCCACTCGACCACAGGGGAACTTATATTTCAATGTCATAAACACCAGTCAAGCTGGAGTTAATATCTGAATATAGTTACGGAACAGCTTCCTGAGTGGCATGGCAGTCTCATTGAAGTGATACAATTAATATTATATAGACACTATGTGATAGCCCTTAGATCCAGGTGCATCGAATTTGTTCAGTGACGTTTTCTACAATACTAGCCGGAGTACCAACTAAATTGACTGAAAATTGTTAATATGTGACCACGTACACAATATGTATTTCTTCACCATTCACTACTCCTTATTTTTGGTACCAGTCTCATTTTCTCAAGTCATAGGACGAGTACTTTTGGATCATTTGTCACCAAATTTTCTGCAGGGAATGTATATATATATATATATATATATATATATATATATATATATATATATATATATATATATATATATATAATGGGTGATTTTATAAGAACTATCGGAAAGTAAAAAAAAAATAAACACATAAAATTCAGAAAAATGCATGAAATATTTATTTGGATCGATAGTTGGGTCGATATAATTTAATGTTTGAAGATTATTTCATGCAAATGTTGGCCGCGGCTGCGCCTCAAATGGTCCATCCGCTTAGTCCAATTTTGGCATACTCTTTCCAACATTTCGGCCGGTATCTCACGAATAATGTTGGCAATGTTGGCTTCCAGTGCGTCAATCGAAGCGGGCTTGTCGCTATAGACATTAGCCTTAACATAGCCCCACAAAAAATAGTCTAGAGGCGTTAAATCGCACGATCTGGGCGGCCAATTGACTGGTCCCAAGCGTGAAATAAACTGTTCACCGAACTCGCCTCTCAATTGGTCCATTGTTTCGCGTGCTGTGTGGCATGTGGCACCGTCTTGTTGAAACCACATGTCATGCAAGTCAAGCTCTTCCATTTTGGGCAGAAAAAAGTTTGTTATCATCGCACGGTAGCGCTCACCATTCACAGTAACGTTGTGATTCGCATCATCTTTGAAGAAATACGGCCCAATGATACCGCCAGCCCATAATCCGCACCAAACGGTTGTTTTTTGTGGATGCATTGGTAGCTCTTGCAATGCTTCTGGCTGCTCTTCACTCCAAATACGGCAGTTTTGCTTGTTCACGTATCCATTCAACCAGAAATTCAACCAGAAATTCAACCAGAAAGCGCTCGATGAACTTTCTTAACAGAGCACGCATTTTGGTAATAAAATTCAATAATTTGCAAGCGTTGTTCGTTTGTAAGACGATTCATGATTAAATTATAGACCAAACTGAAGATGTTTGACAGTGACACAAGATACAAAACGTGCGTGAGCTGTCAAAACTAGTGTTGCCAAAAAGATAATAGCAAAAAAATCACTCGTTATATATATATATATATATATATATATATATATATATATATATATATATATATATATATATATATATATATATATATATATATATATATATATATATATATATATATATATATATATATATATATATATATATATATATATATATATATATATATATATATATATATATATATATATATATATATATATATATATTATATATATATATATATATATATATATATATATATATATATATATATATATATATATATATATATATATATATATATATATATATATATATATATATATATATATATATATATATATATATATATATATAATATATATATATATATATATATATATATATATATATATATATATATATATATATATATATATATATATATATATATATATATATATATATATATATATATATATATATATATATATATATATATATATATATATATATATATATATATATATATATATATATATATATATATATATATATATATATATATATATATATATATATATATATATATACATTCCCTGCAGAAAATTTGGTGACAAATGATCCAAAAGTACTCGTCCTATGACTTGAGAAAATGAGACTGGTACCAAAAATAAGGAGTAGTGAATGGTGAAGAAATACATATTGTGTACGTGGTCACATATATATATATATATATATATATATATATATATATATATATATATATATATATATATATATATATATATATATATATATATATATATATATATATATATATATATATATATATATATATATATATATATATATATATATATATATATATATATATATATATATATATATATATATATATATATATATATATATATATATATATATATATATATATATATATATATATATATATATATATATATATATATATATATATATATATATATATATATATATATATATATATATATATATATATATATATATATATATATATATATATATATATATATATATATATATATATATATATATATATATATATATATATATATATATATATATATATATATATATATATATATATATATATTCATATATATATATTTGATTTGTATTTAGTGTGCACATAAAAATTAGCTCTTGCCATTATAATCTGCCTTTGGACATACTTGGGGAAGGATTTTATCCTCTGGGTTTATTGAAGAGTGGCTTCACTAATTAAGGTTTTCTGAAAGCATTACTCAGCGAAGACGCTTTTCGATGCACTGAGAGGAAAAAATACTTAAGCCCTGTCAAACGCCGGCTATGCATAAATTTTTACTCAGTGAAGCCGCTCTTCGATAAACCCAGAGGATAAAATCCTTCCTCAAGAAAACACTACTCATCGCATCCTCTTTTTGATATACTATTCCAAAAACTTTACTCGGCGAACCCTATCGATTAATCGAGAAACCAAACATAGTTAAACTGCGTGCTGGGTTTTTCATGTCCTTATCTCTTGTCCTTTTTAAGGGACTTTACATTTTTGAGAACACTTATTTTAATTTATGTTTTCATATTAATATGTAAATTTTTTTAACAATAAAAATATTTCCTTCATTTGCCTTGAGGGGGGGTGGAAGTCAAAAAGCTCCGAAAATAGCGTTACGTAATTTGTGCATAGCTCCTTAGCAGCACGTCACGGGCTTACTATACATTCTAACACATTATTTTACCACTACGTTTTGCTAAACAAATTTACATATTAATTTAAAAAAAGTATCAAAATAAGCATTCTCAAAAAATGTAGTCCTTAAAAAGGGACAAAAGATGAAGTAATGAAAACCCAAGTATGGAGTTTTTATATGTTTAGTCTCTAGATTAATTGATATGTAGTTGCTTTTACGCCAAGGATATGGAAGAAAAGATATTTAAAAGATGTCCTTGCAACCTACATGTATGCAACCACATGTATGCAACTTTTCGCGCGTGCCGTCGCAAATTTTAATATTGAAACCTAATTATTATTCGAACTGAATTAGGTTTAAGTCGTAAATTATTATTATTCGGCTTAAGTTCAATAATTGAATTAATGTAAATTCAAATTAATTTTAAGAGTGGAATATTATAATATCCTAAACAGAATAGCAGAACGGATTAGTACTACTAATTTCGACAGTCGGTACACTGTCATCATCAGCGTCCTTTGTTCATTTTTTTATGGTAAGCACGAAGTGTCACCTCTGATTATTTATTCCAATTTTCCAACTCTTATTTTATTTTTGGTTTTGGTTGTGCGTAAGCAAAACTTCATCCTTACCATATTAATAAAAACGAATATAGAGGTTCTCATATTCTATTACGTCATAAAATTTGGTTAAATAGCTGATGTTGCCTTGATACTGGTATCCACGATCAAACGTGGTAAAAGTGAATAAAGGACGCTGATGATGACAGTGTAGCGGCTGTCGAAATTAGTAGTAGTCCGTTCTGCTAGTCTGATTTGATATTCTACTATTCCAGTTTTAAAAATTATTTGAATTTACATTAATTCAAGTATTGAACTTAAGCTGAATAATAATAATAGTTTCCGACTTAAACCTATTTCAGTTCGAATAATAATTACGTACAAATAATAAACAATGTAGTTAAAAATTTTATATATATATTATTTCATATATAAAATATTTTATTTTATATTTAATCTCAACATTTTTTTTATTGTTTTAGGTGCTGTAAATTTTTAGTCAATATATGGTTAAGAAAATAACCATAGCATGGTTATTTAGAGCCATGCTATTTTTATATACAAATATAATATGATTAGTTTAAATCATAGTATATTTACAGTCAATTAGACATTAGGTTGTATGAATAATATTAATGTTATATAAAGCAACAATAATATATTTAGAGCAGATTTATTTTCAAAATGTTGCTCTAAGATTATGGTTGCCTCAACCATGTTTTTTCTTTGCGTGTAGCTAACAACTGAGAATGAGAATGTAACTTGTAAAGACAAAGAAGAGAACGTGTTTAAACATATACAACAACAGTAGCTTGATTGACCGTAAGGAGGAGCACAAGCAAAACCAAAAATAAAATAAGAGCTGGAAAATTGGAATAAATAGTCAGAGGTGAAACTTCATGCTCACCATATTGCTAAAGCGAATAAAGATGCTCATATTATATTTCGTCATAAAATTTGATTAAATAGCTGATGTTTCCTTGTTAGTAGTATCCACGATCAAACGTTTTAAGAGTGAACAAATGACGCTGATGATGACAGTGTAGCGGCTATCGAAATTAGTAGTAGTAATCCGTTCTGCTAGTCCGATTAGATATTCTAGTATTCCACTCTTAAAAATAATTTGAATTTACATTAATTCAATTATTGAACTTAAGCCGAAATAATGAGTTCCGACTTAAACCTATTTCAGTTCGAACAATAATTACGTAAACAAATATGTTTCTTTTTCTTGGTATAGAAAGAATAACCAAGCATGCAAATTATAGCGGCTGCTTCTAGACAGGCACACTGATGTAAGACCTTGGACCTGACGCATATTACGTTAACTATGCCAATTGGCGCTCTGCAATGACAACGCCATGTAAAATTGGTAAGTCCATTTTTTATTTTAGAAACCAGTCAAATCACTAGTTTTATGCCACGTTCTCTTCCCTTCAGGGAAGTGGAAGCTCAGTTTTTAGCAACATTTTTATTCGGATTTTCTCGAGTTTGTTCTTCATGTAATAAAAAATGTTTGTTTAGAGAAGCTTAACAACGTGATAATAGACTAACACATACAATTATTTAACTTCGAACAAGTTAAAGACATAAAATTTAAGCACAAAAGATTTGACTATTTTTATTGATTTTTGTTTTTGTAAACAAAATATGTATCACAACTCAACAAATTTAAAGCTTTTAACTTATTCTTTCAAGATAATAAATAGGAGTACCACATTTGTCCAAAACAATTGTTTAATATTTGGCAGCGATATTCTTTTTGCAATAAATATTTTAGTAGATATTTATATCGTGACTTTTATGTTGAAACCAACATTTATTTGCATATTAATACCATCACAAAATATTTGTGGAGGCTCTTATATTTACCCAAAAGATTATTTTTGTGTATTTAATGAAGACAAAGTTCTAGAGAACATAAACATATTTAAGAACTTAAAAGAATGGATACCTAAATGTCATACGGAGAGCAATACATTAAGATTCTTAGCACGTACTTCCATCCCTTTGAAAGCACTACCAGTATATTAAACACTATTTGTAAAGACGACAATTTTCGAAAATATTCAAAGAGTGTCGTTCCTTAAATTTTTAAAGGAGTTTGTCCAAACATTCAAAAATTATAATGGTAAAAATATCTTAAATTTCCACAAGTTTCTTATACATATTTTTTTACGAAAACAAAATGAAATGGTATTCAAGTTTCAAAATAACTTGGATTGAGGATGGTATAAATTTGTATGCACTTTTTCAACTTTAAGGAAAATATAAGTAAAATAACGTAATGTATTACAAAATATTTCATACAAACTTTTTATGAGCATGAAATCGAAGCACAGTCATACAAAAACACATTAAAAATGCTTGCAGGTAGAACCACCGATACCATCCGCCGATATTTGTTTTTTTTTTAACTGCTGAGCTATTTTCAAATCTTATTATTCTGCTTATCCACAACTGTGAGAAATTTGACAGAACAACGAAAGAACAAGCTTTCTACCTCGTATAAAACTTAAAGTAGAAACACATACATGTAATGACGGAAGATGTGGTGCAAATTTTGTATTACTTGGAAAAGCTAAAAATTTAATTAGAAAAGCTACTGCTACATTGTCTTACGCGATTCCTTTATTTAACAGTATTTGGCTATTTGTATTGATTTTAGCTTTTTCTTTTTGTGAACAAAATATGTCTCACAACTCTACAAAGTTAGAGCTTTTAATTTACTTTTTGAGAACATTAAACAAGAGTATCATAGTTGTTAAAAACAATTGTTCCCAATTCTTTAACATTTGGCAGAGATATTCCTTTTACAATAAATATCTAAGTACATATTTTATGTTAAAACCAACATTTATTTGAATATTAATACAATCAAAAAATATTTGTGGAGGCGCTTATATTTACCCAAACGATAATTTTAGTGTATTTAATGAAGATAAAATTGTAGAAAACATAAACATTAGGGTGACCCTTAATATTTAAAAGATAAATTTCTACAAGTCTCACCCCAGCTTGGTAAATATTACAATAAAAAATACTGCCAAATTTTCAGATCAATGTGTTGGGAGTAAAACGTGCCTCCAAGCCGCTCAAATGTAGGAAAATAACTTTTCTTGCCTCATAGCTTCAAAAACATTAATTTCACAAAAAAAAAAATTTAAGAAGAAAATGTTGGTGGTGAAGCTTACAATATTTAACATCTTAACAACTTTCCCTAAATCTTACAAACATTATTTGTAGGGCTGAGGGATATAGACTTATTGGAGCAGTGCAACAAGTGTTCAGTGTCGTACAGGCTTTGGAGACAATCCGGGCATCGATTTAAAGTGCCAGGGACTATGCTTTCTTGGTATTAGTTGTAGTAGTTCAGTATACTACTCCAGCCGGCTCTTAGTTGTGCCAGGGTTGAGCGAGATTGTCTGGCAAGATAAATATTGAAGAGTATGGGTGACAGTACTCCTCCTTTTGGCATGCCCATTTTTATCTTGCGGTAACTTGATTTCTGGCCTTTGAACTCCACAAACGCTTGCCATCCATTGAGGTAGTTGGAAATCCAGCGCTTCATGTCGTTAGGAAGACTAGAGTTCATGATGTCATTAATCATTATCGAGTGATCGACCGTGTCAAAAGCCTTGGATAAGTCCAGTGCAATCACAATTGTGCGCTGGCACGGTCTGTGCTGAATAAGGCCATTGGCGATCTAGTTAGCTAACAGGTTTAATGCTGTCGTGGTGGTCTGGGCTTTCTTGAAACCATGTTGATGTATGGCGAGCGGGAAATGCTCTTTCAGGGATGTCAGCAGAAGAGCTTCCAAAGCCTTTGCCACAGGTAACAAAAGGGAGATAGGGCGGTAGGAATCTCTTTGACTAGCGGGTGTATCTGGGTTTGGAATCGGGATAATCCCTGCGACCTTCCAGATATCTGGAATCACCAGTTGCCGTATCGAGAGTTCTAGTATTCGCGTGAGAAAAACCAGAGCTACTGTGCCAAGTTTTTTTAACATTAGCATGGAGGTGACATCTGGTCCGAGGGTCTTAGAGAGTTTCCCTTTGGAGATTATGTTCCCAACTTCAGTACTGTGGACCTTTTTGCCCGGTTCTGCGAGTTGGGATGTTCGACAATTGTCGGCAGAACATGGTAACACATTTTCTGGCATCTGTAAACTGCGTATTATTGAAGACCTTTTATAGTTGACCATATCTTTTTGAATCTATAGAACAATGGTTGAGATAGGCTAACCATTTTACGGTGCTATTAATTAACAAGGGCTGTTATTTGTGCCGTGAGCTGTTTTATACGTTCATCAGCCGGGCTGCAGGAAAGCAGTGCCAAGCGCGCTGCATCGTGTGGAAAATGTGGTCGAATGTTTGGGATTCTCCCTGCTGGGATGAAACGCTTAGCTATCCTGCGAATAGAGAATATCTTCTTTCCTTTCCTGGCACAAGTAGGAAGGGGTAGGTGATGGAGGGAATCGTCAACAAAGCTTGTGAAACTATTCCAGTTGGCTTTGTTATAGTTCACAAACGTGAGTTTATCCGGCTCCACGAAGTTGCAAGGCTTCTCTACGTTGATGATGATGGGAATGTGATCTGAGTTGAAAGCTATATGGGGTTGTGTAGGCAAGTAGTGACGAGCAGACAATACAGATGTCTGGGGAACTTGTGCATCTAGCTGTAACTCTAGTAAAGAAGTCTTCATTAATGGCAGTGGAGTCAGATTCATCTATCTGGTCGGCAATGATAATGCCGCGAGGGTCGTTGGGTAGCTGTGAGAACCAGCTCTCGTGATGAGCATTGAAGTCGCCAAGTGTTATTCTGTTATCACCTTGCAGGGTTGTGGGATATGCTTGGGTGATAACTAGCCCCGGCGAGATGTGCACGTTGATGATATCCAATTCAATATCTCCAGTGTCTATTGAGATGCTCATTAATTCCAAATTCAGGCTAGGTCCGGAGATGGTTGTTAGGACGGTTAGCTTGTACCTGATATTACGTTCAATTATGAACTCCACTGTGGTTTCTATCTCTATTTTTCCGCTAAATGTTTCTAATCTCTACTACCTTATTTCTAAGACCATTGCAATTTAGTTGAAATGAAGGTAGGGAGTCTGCGTTATACACTCGCCGTTGTGTGGGATGTCGAGGCGGTGGTCGAGGTAACGTGTTGGGTGTTAGGACTCCCAAAGCTGGAATGGGTTGTTACGTTGAAGGAGGATGCGCTAAGGCTTTTGACGCGCTAGCTCTCCACATATGGCACCAGTCATTAGAACCTTTGCACTGGATTGCAGTTATGGTCTCTCTTATGTTGTCCCTTCATATTGCGCATACCTTTGGGGAGTGCCGTGCTCTGTGTTGTGGAGGTGTTGCGGAGAAGAATTTCTGGGACTGGGTTGGGAGGGAAAGTGCTGATGTTTGCAGGTTGTGAACTGTAGCAACTTGCTACAAAGCTGGGGACCAGTCGCAATGGTTGGTGTGCCCTGAGGACCTTCTCAGGCGACACCAGGCATTGCAATAATTACACATAACTGAGGTGGTGTTCCTAATTATGCTAGGAACACAACTGTGATGAGCGACGAATTTTTGGCCGCGAATATTCGTCACCAAAAATAAACCATATTTGTATATATGAAAATATACACAATAACGGCGACGGTCGAAATTCGCCGAACGAGGAACAAATCAGTACAAAGTGACCATGATTGGTTTTAGTTTTCAAGTGTTTTAGCAAAAAAAAGTTACTTTTTACTTTAATTATTGTTTTATTATTATTTTGTAGTATTTGAAATAAATATGGAGAATAAAATTACTTCAAAAAGTGGTGTTAGTTGTGTTTCTAATAATGTTTAATGTTTCAAGTATGTATTATTTTTTTAATATTGTCACACTTTGCACAAACTGTAAATAGCTTTATCAATTATAACAGCTGTCATGTTTTCTTCGCTATTGTGCTTCATACGACGAATTTACACTGCGAATTTTTATCGACGAATTCGTCGTGTTGGACGAAATTCGTTGTACGTCCCAGCTGTTTAGCATTAAGTGGTCATGATACACGGAACAATTCTAGATTGGCAGACTGGATTTTTCTCGATACTAGAAATAATTAACAGAAGTTTGAGCAAAGTTGCTGGCATAATTTGCTCACCTGAGGAAAAATCTTCCGTTTGGCACAGCTGTCGCTTGGTTAACAATCTTTGGTCGGGTCGTGCCGGAGCGTGTGGTCACATGTTTTTTATGTTAATTTGGGTGCTGTATCCGAATCTGCAGTGGGTTTATTTTTTCCTTTCAAGGAAGCACGTCTTTATTCTAACCGATTGATTTGGAAATTGGGCAGGATCAATCTTTAGGAGAAATCTAACTTTTTAATAGTAAGGGTCATCCTAATAAGCATATTTGAAAAAAGGAATGATTACAGAAATTTAATACCGAAGCAATACATTAACGGCTGTATGATTAACGAAAACTTGGCATGATCTTACCATAAGTGACGAAATTGAACTGGATATTAACAGGGGTTTCCTTCCACACAATTTGAGATTAAGAATCACTGAAGATTGTAGTCGCGAGTCAGGACTATATTTCACTGTGATTTCTATTATCAATTTGTATAAAAAAAATACTTTAGAGCTAGTTCAATTTCGCAACTTATGCTAAGCTCGTGCCAAATTTTCGTTATGCATATGGCCCTAAGATTCTTAGCACTTTCTTCAAAACGATTGCCAATATTTTAAACACTACATATTTATAAAGAAGATAATTTTCGAAAGTATTCAAAGTATGTTGTTCGGTAAATTTTTAAAAGAACTGTTCTAAGCATTTTAAAGTTTTAGAGGTAAAAATATATTTAACTTTCCGCTAGATTTTTGTAAATACTTTTTATGAAAACAAAATGGAATCTTAATTCATGAAAAACACCGTATGTCTATAATCTAGTTTTTTAATTAATTTGTAATTGTGGATGGTATATTAAAAGTGCTTGCAGGTAAATTCACATGCACTTATTTAAGTGGAAAAAGTATTCAAAATAAACTGAAATGCTAAAATGTGTTCAGATTTAACACCGCAATGTAGAGGTGGAAAACTATCGATGGCACTATCGATATTTAATTTGTTTTATGACTATCAATTCGTCAATCGATTATTATTTAAAAACAATCGATATTATTTTGCCGCTATCGATAGTAAATGATACACTACTATTGTTGTGCAAGACATGTTTTTCTAATTAAATTGGCTTTAAAAATCATTGAACTCACGAAATTTTTCATATATTGAAATGTTACAAGGATTTTAGTTTTGTTATTTATTGAACTAAGAAATAAAGTTCTGTTTTGTTTCAGAACCGGTTTTATTTAGCATTTTTGCACACATATTTAGTGCTTTCTCTAAGAAGTATAAAACTTTGATAGTATCACGATAGTATCGTCGATATATCGATAGTTTTTCTAACTTTTGATAGTTTAGAATCGATATATCGATATATTTTCTCAATATATAGAAAATTTTCGATAGTGACACTATCGATTGTTTTCCACCTCTACCGCATTGGTATCATTACTGTTCTTCAGTTTACTTAAGTATACTCGGCGAATAATTAATTTTATTGTTTGACCGTACAATACGAATTTTATTACTCATACGCAGAAGTAATACTTACATACAGTGTACAAAACTTCTTTCACATTTTAAAATAGGTTTATTGATTGTAAGCACCTGATATAAGCCTTCAATAAATTCATATCATCGAAATATCGATTTAAACTTCAAATATATTTTCAAATTTACCACACAGGAATACATAATATACTTTAAAATTAAGCTTAAATTCTCGGCTATATGCGCTTAAGTATGTTTTTGTAGTGGGATGGACAATACAACTAAACTATTTACAATTAACTAAATTCGCAATAAAATTAGCAAAAAAACATTATCAAAACACAAAAAAAGCAAAACGAAATGTGAGTAGTGTGAATTCTTTTGTAATCCTTTCACGCTTTTACTTCATAGAAAACTCGTATTTAATAAGTTGAAAAATTAATTTAGGGAGTTCAAAACAGCGTTCTAAAATGTGTTTTAATATAACGACGTTACAATTTTAGTCTTTTATTATGGGTTGGCAAGTTTGTTGTTTTTGTTTTGCATGTAAATGAAATTTCACTGTGATTTTGTTTTATGCGCATAGAATATGCACTAAAAACTTAAAAACATGCTTTCAAAATGTAAAAAAATTTGCTCTCGAATCTTTATAGTTTATATTTTATATGATATTCATTTTTGATACCACGAGTTATGTATATATATTGAATAATGTCCAATAAAATAACGCTCACGGAATTTATTTCCATTTCAAAAAGGAAATAATGTCCGGGGGAATGTCAAATAGTGGCTTCACAGATAAAGGTTTTTTGCCTAGTCAAAAATCTGAAGTCTGCGAAGCCACTCTCTTTTCTACATACCCAGAGACCAAAACAATTAATCTCGTCCAAAGATCGCCTATGCAGTCAATCCTCACTCTGCAGTACTATTTGCATGAACTTTATTTGCTTTTATTTATGGTCAGTCATAAATTAGACGATATTGCATGCCACCTATATATGTTTTATGGTTCCTTAAGCCCTTATTACACTACGTTTTTCTTGCATTGTTTTGCTATAGGATTGAAAGAAAGAAACAGCAAATGATAGAATGAAATAACTATACAAAATGTAAACAAGACGTTAGTGCCTTCTTTAAGTGATGCCTACTTTTTATTTATAATAAAACACCAACAGAAAAAAAAGTTGAAAAAAGAGGTTTTAATTCGTTGAATTTATTAATAAACTGCTTTAATGTTTCAAGCTGGAAACGTCAATTCTAAGTTGAACATTTAAAATTTTTTTTTGAAAGAGGGTGTGTACCAAACGGTAGCAAAGTAAGTAAATTTTTGAGACTTCTGAGGTGAATAAAATTTCATTAGCCCTGGGGGCTAGTAGAATTCTTGACACAAGAAATAAATGTTTGACAAGCAGAATAGAAGCATGGTATCATAAGAAGGTAAAACCACCGCCGTCGTTTTGGAAATTCGAGCCGCCGCCCAATACATCAATTTTTGCGGCTCTTAAATGTAGTTAGACTGTAAAAAATGCATTGTTTATTTTAATTTGCGAAAAATTGTACATCATATTATACAATTTTTCGCTACAGCAGAGAATTTTGTGTTATATGTTTAAAAATGTTTTTTTTTAAATTTTTTGGTAGCCGGCGGCTTGTAGTAAATTTTTTTGCTTCGCCGCCGCAAAATTTTATATCGTCGAAAAAGGTATCATTTCACACAGTTGGAGCATGAATGTTTTTACAAACGTCAAAAATTTATATTGTCAAAAAAGATATCACTTGGCACAGCAGAAACATGAAATTTTTTCCCCACAGACAAATATTCTTTTACCATAGTACTTTTCTACCGTATCACACACGACCAGATTCTCATTTTTTATCGATAACATTATAAAAAGCTTAGACAATTTGGCATTTATCTTAATATAGCTGAACTCTTTCCACCTGGAAAATTTTTTATTAAAACTTAAAAAATGAAGAAAAAATGTAGGTCACATGGGATTTATGGGTATAGGAGTTGATTAAACAATGCCAGCCTGGTATTTAATCTGTCCGAATATGAAATGTTGGGCACCAAAACACCGATGGTTCCTATTAGGACCAAATCAGCAAAATCGCATATATAGCTTAAATATTCACAAACTCCAGTAAAAAAGTTGCTTCCAATAAAGCAGGTTTCTATTATTATGGAATAAAAGTAGCGCTGACAAACCTGCTGAAATCGCTGCTGATTTTTGTATGGCGAGTTCCCGGATTGGAGTACTACATTTTTGCTCACAAAAGCGCCTTTGAAGCGCTGAAAATCATCAACATATTCAGCACTAGAACTGAAAATATCTGAAAAAATTGGTTCGATGTGGATTTGGCGTAGTTAACGCCATTTTGAATTTTTCTTATTTCTTTTCATTATTTATTTTTTGTAATTTCATATTTTTACTCAATGTTTGTTATTTGAACTTCAACTAGTATCGAACTAAGAACCTTCAGGTTTGAAGTCCAACGTATCCATCACTCGACCAAAAACACTGTTGCAAAACGGCACCAAGTAACTCAAATAAACTTACTCTTAATTCTCGCTTAAGAACCTGCTTTGGATCAGCACTATAAAATCAGCTTTTCTGTATAGCTCGTGTACGAAGCTTTTGTATAAGTAAAAAGCAAATACTTTTCTCGCTTCAAAACCTGCATTGTTGTGACGCTATGAAATCAGATTCTGAACAAGCTCATATTTTAAAGCGAATTATGAAGCGCTTTATTTCTTTAGTGCTTCAAAAAACATGAACATTTTTTACTGGGACGCTACTATTCTCGTCCTGCTATTTTTCTATGAAGTGCAAATAAGCCAACAATCTCGATAAAATTAAAATTGCTCAAAAAACCTTAAAACTACATAATTGAACATTTTTAAAGATGTGAGTAAACTGGAATGAGGAAAATTTTTAAGAAATTTGGGAAAAATACATTAGAGTAAATTTAAAATCGCAAAAGAAAAATTTCTAAATGTGGAAAAATTTCAAAGTTTTAGATGGCAAATCATACTTTTTTTAGTAAATGTACATATTCAAATTTATGGAACCAACATAAGCAGGAAAAAAGGCAAATGTACCAAAAACCTAGAAAAAATGTCCCAAATATGCGACTAATTGTAAAATATGCAAAAACATGCTTTAAATAGTAAAATATGCAAAAATATGCACTAACAAATTGATGCCAAAATTCTTAAAAAGTTCTGAAACGTATAAATAATTTATTTGTGCCTACATACATCGCACAGGAAAAAACATGCAATTGCATATTTTCGGTTTTCCTGATAATTACAATTTTATATTAAACAGTTTTTAGCCTGAAAGTGTTCAATAGCAATTGTGAATGTGATACCTAAAATAAGAATTTTTATGAATATGTCCGGTAGTATGTAATTCAAATGTTATATAGATATCGCTGCGTATGAATAATATAACTCTCTAATCAAGTATATTCCATATTACTTATACGATGAGTACAAGAAAGCCTAACTATATTAACATTTCCCAACAATTAGCGTATAGTAGAGTTTATGAAACATTTTGCCGAGATTTAACTAATGATAATTTTTTTATTTTAATTTTCGTGATACTTATAACAGAAATTTACATCAATGCGGTATTTTTAATATGTAAAATATGCAAGGACACATAAATTAAATAAAGAAAAATAGTGCGCTATATGCGATCCCTCCAAAAAGAAATCATACTTATGCAGCACATTTTAAATAAATTTTTTTTCCACTGTGTTTGGTAAATGGAAAATTAAAAATATTTTCACTCTTAATGTTAAAGAACTATTTTATGGTGTATGTATATTCGAACAAAGGCAAATAATAAGTTTCGAAACTTTTATTTGCAGTAATTGCAGCATTGTTAACTTTTCGTTTCTATTTGCATAACACCAGGGGATGCATTATTTAATATTACTTTTTCTTATTTTTTTTTTTTGTTGCAATTTCTAGGAGTCTCATCTCACAAGAAATGATCTGTAGTGTTAACACATATACTATACATGGGTGTGTTTATTGCATGCAATAAAATAATGTAGGTTTGTACGTTGATGAATGTAGCTACGATTTTTGAATAATTTATTTTATGGTCTATAAGCCTACAAAAAGTCTTGTAGGTTACATTGAAATTCTTGTACATAAAGTTATCTTTCAATTTGTTAAGGCTTTCTTGAAATTTGCAGTTTTTATTAATATTTTCTCTTTTTTGTGAATAAACTCAATATTGTGCTTGCTTTTAATATTTTATGCTGGTGTTACAATTATCTAAAGTTTTTTCATTTACTTTTCTACCGTATTGAGCTTAGCAATAATAGCAGAAAGTTAATATTTTTGACAAACAAATTCAGTTATGCAACTTCTGAATTTCAGTAATATGCTTTTCTGCAGTTCTTTGAAACATATTATTAAACATAATATTAAATAAAAATAGAGTTATCGTTTTTGTAGCTGTGGGCTCCAATATTTTCGATATCAACGTGGAAGGTATGATAGACGCGATTGACATTACTGATGTTACAAATATTCGTATTCGTATTCGAATTGACAAATATTCCTTTCTTTCATGATATTCGTGTTCATATGCGTATTTAGCAAATTTAAACTAATATATTGCGAATAGCTACGTACCAAAAAAATAATACTAAAAAAACTGAATATTGAACACAAAATAATAATTTTTACTTAAACCTTTTTTCTCTAACCCAAAATAATAGTCATCTTTTAGTAAAGAAAAAATACACAAAATATACTTCACAAGGACATGGTATTTAGAAAGTAAAGTCCTAATCATGGTTATACCCTGTTCAGACATACGCCTTAATTGCGAAATTTAGGAAATTTACGCAATTAAGGCCTTAAATTAGCTCAATTTACCATACAAGACTTCAATTAATAAATTGAGCTATTAGTACTTATTTTATTTATTTATTTATTTTTTTTATGTTTTATGTTTTTTGAAGTACTAAAGAAATAAAGCGCTTCATAATTCGCTTTAAAATGTGGCCTTGTTCAGAAACTGATTTCATAGCGGCACAACAATGCAGGTTTTGAAGCGAGCAAAGTATTTGCTTTTTACTTATAGAAAAGCTTCGTACACAAACTATACAAAAAGCTGATTTTATAGTGCTGATGCAAAGCAGGTTTTTAAGCGAGAATGAGGAGTAAGTTTATTTGAGTTTCTTGGTGCCTTTTTGCAACAGTGTTTTTGGTCGAGTGATTGGTTCGTTGGACTCTAAAACTTAAGGTTCTTAGTTCGATACCAGTTGAAGTTAAAATAACAAACATTGAGTAAAAATATGAAATTAATGAAAATAAATAAAGAAACGAAATAAGTAAAATTCAAAATGGCGTTAACGACGCCAATCCACATCGAACGATTTTTTTTCATATATTTTCAGTTCTAGTGCTGAAAATGTTGATGATTTTCAGCGCTTCAAGCGCTTTTGTGAGCAAAAATGTAGTACTCCAATCCGGGAACTCACCATACAAAAATCAGCAGCGATATCAGCAGGTTTGTCAGCGCTACTTTTATTCCATAATAGTAGAAACCTGCTTTATTGGAAGCAACTTTTTTACTGGGTTATTTCATAAATTGAGTAAAGCACAAAATGCAGCCCTTTGTGACAAGTATGTTTACTGCGAAGTCAAATGCTACTTGAGTAAGCTTAATTTACTATGTGTAAACACTAAATTTAATAGCTTAATTAAAATTAAATTGCCTCAATTAAAAATCCATGTCTGAAGAGACTATAAAGTAATAATCAAAGATCAGTAGAGGAATGTTGAAATTCAAAAGTAAATCTTTTGAAGTCTTTTCTCCTTCAAGCCCATTGCGACGCGGTGTGTAAATAAGCCCCGCATTCGCTCGTTCGGAACACTCGATGGTGGAGTCACTAAATGTTGCCTGGCTATAGGTAAAAAAATACCAAAAATTTCAAAAAGTGGCATTCAGGTGCCAAGTCAATAATTTCAAAATTAGTCATCGGAGTCTCATACTAATGTTAAATACCTCTAGTTTTGTGACAGTTTTTCTCAATTTATTGTTATTGACGCAAAGGGTAAATTTTTTTCAATTAAATTTTAAATATCAAGTGGCACTAGCTATTTAGATTGACTATTCGTATTCGAATTCGGCTAATATTGGCTCAGATGTTCGTGCTCGTATTCGCGAATATTAAAAATTGATATTGTTAACATCACTAATTGACATGAGCGAGACTGATAACAAAAGTGCCGTTTGGCTTCGACAAATGTTAAGTAAAACTTTTGAATTTTATGTAATTGATCAACACTCAAATTTCAGTTCATATAAAAACTAATTTAAAAAAATTTAATATATCATCAAAATATACATATATCATCAAAATATACATATGAAGTTTTAATGAACTTTCCAAATTTTAGCATTTCTACAAGATTTCGATTTTATGTGATATTCAATATTCAAATAAATTTTAGCTTAAATTTCAATAAACATATTTAGGCAGTTCACAACAGCGTTCTAAAATGTGTCTTAATATAACGACGTTTCAATTTTAGTCTTTTATTATGGGCTGCCAAGTTTGTTGTTTTTGTTTTGCATGTAAATGAAATTTACTACCAGATGGCAATTTTAAACGTCCAAGAAGCATGTTTTTTTTCAATGCTGCAATATTCTAAATAAAGAATTTGTGTGTGGTTTAATTGTATTGGTGTTTCTTTGGCATGTTGATAGGTACCAAGCACTATCGTGCTTGTGTTCTTGTTTTGTTTGTTGTGTATTTCGAGTTCGTGTTCTATACATGTAAATAGTGAGAAATATTCGGCAAACTTCGTCGTTACTTTTATTACATTTTGTTTCATAAACTTTTCAATTATTTTCGATTTTTGGTAACAAATTGATGTTTTGCTAAAACTTAGATTTTTTAAAGCGAAATCGCGTTTTTTGTAAAAAGTCTCGATAATTTCCAGAATTTACAATTATTTATTGATATGCATAGTATAGTGTCCGTTATTTCCCAAGCTGGGCTTTGCTTTGGTGCAGTCCCTAAATTTTAAGTTTTTACCCTAAAAATTAAATTCAGAAAAAATCGAAATTTTCAAACTAAACCGTGCTGACATTTACCGTATAAAAATACATGGTAATTTCGGACCCTTTATGTTTAATGTTTTTCTCTGAAGCAAAATTGCCTGAAAATTACCCTGAAAACTACCGCCCAATCGAGATTTGTTCTGCACTTTCCAAAGTGATGGAAAGTGCGGTTGATTTCCATCTTGTGAGGTATTTGGAGTCCAATAGTATACTCAGCGATCGGCAGTATTGCTTCCATAGGAGACGCTCTACGGATGGACTTACTAGCCTTCCTTTCGGAAAAGTGGTGCCGCTCAATACATCATTTCGGCGAAAATAAGGTGGTGGCTCTAGATATTTACAAAGCGTTTGATAGAATGTGGCATGGGGCACTTTTGTCAAAACTTGTTGCTTTTGGTGTCGGTGATGACTTCTCTCGATTCATATCAAGCTTTCTCAGGGATCGTACTATACGAGTTGTTATAGATGGGATCTCAGCAAACGAGTTGAAAATTAATTCAGGGGTACCTCAGGGCTCAGTTCTTTCTCCTACTCTATTTCTTATCTTGCTCAATGACCTTCTCTGACAAACTTCCAACCGTATCTACTCTTTCGCAGATGACAGCAGCATTTGCCATTCTTATTCATTCATCAATAGACCAAGCTTGTCGGAGAATGGGGCCAAGAGGCAAAACATGAATGATACACTTAATCGTGATCTTGTAACAATCTCCAGATGGGGTTCATATGAATAGGGTCGATTTTAACGCTCGAAAGACCCAATGTTGTATGCTTACGCACAGGCGTATGACCGAACATGCTGCTTCATCAGTAATTATGGACGGTATAGGTATTGAGGAATCAAAAGCTCTTGATGTTCTTGGCATGAAAATCTAATGTGATGTTCGATGGAATGATCACATTTTTCAAGTCGAAAAAGAAGCATTTAAGTACCTCGGATTTTTTAGACGGTGCAAGAGTTACTTCACTTCATCTAATCTTCCTAATATTTATACCACCTATATCCGACCGAAAAAGGAATGTGTTCTAATGAAATTGGGGAGCTTGTTCCCGAAACCAGATCATTTTTGCGCCCAACACGTTTTTTATTAAGAGCACATCCATTTGTGGTCGATCTGCCAGTGAACCGCACTACGCATTACAGAGAGAAATCGAACTTTCGCCAAACAGTTCGTATGTGGAATAAACTCCCCGCAGAGGTCTTTCCAGTCATTTTCACTGTGGGAAAGTTCAATTCGAATGTTCACAGGCACTACTCCCAATTACAACTACCAATTTTCCTAGTTCCGGCATAATGCACTGCATAAGTAGGGGTCACCCCCTGAGTGCTGGTCCAAAAAAATAAAAAATTAATTAAAGTATCGATTTAAATCGACCGATTTCCATCACATACCAAATCAAATTTTCAAATTAAACATTTTATATTTTCCAACTCTGAAAGATCATTTCCATCGAAATTTTGTCGTGTAACTAATAAAGAAACAATTGGGAAAATCGGGTGTTATTTGGACCAATATTTTAAAAATACTGGACCTAGGATTTGAAAAATTTTAATATTAAAAAGAATATACCTCACTAACTATACAAGATAATTATTTAACCAGACATGTTTTTAGATTTTTCTATGAGGAGACAAGAAATTTTTGGAATCGAGTGAGAAGCAGAGACATGGCAAGCGTTGAAAAATTTTACATGACCGAACTGCACTATTTTGCACTTCATACATCTGCTCCCGCGTAATATGGGAAGTTCATCTTCCTCAATTAAATGGGAACACTCCTTTGATATTTCCATGTGAAATTTTATACTGATCGGACAATAGAGTTAGAAATGGTTGATATATTTCCAAAATATTTAATTCTGCCCTATAGGCATTTTTCTTATAAATAAAATTTATTTTGTTAAAATTCAAATTTGAACGTTTTCACTAAATCTTTTGTAACTGTCTAACTTTTTGTACGATGCTAACAATTTTACTTTTTGTACGTTGGGAGAAAACTTTTATTTAAAATATTTCACAAAACAAAAATTTATTTTTTTTATACTTCAATAAAGCATTTCAAAATGGTGAATTTTGAAGAAAATATGAAAAATAAATTTTTTTCAAATATAAAGGCTTGTAACTCAGTATAAACATGAACTGAAAGAGGAAAAACATATATGCAATACTGCAAGATTTTTCGAAATAGCTTTATAAACTGCAAAAAATATGTTTTTCGCGAATGTCTCGAAAACACTTCTTAAGAAAAATAAATGAATGTCATATTTGTGTTCAAGAGCCCAAATATAGTTTAAAAAACATCTAATTTTTGATGTGCATTTTTCTTTGTGGCATAGTCGTATTTTTCAATTTTGTTTATGTAAAATTAAATATTAACGGCATGTTCTACTAAATACGTACGACACTTTCTTTTTATTGAAAACAGAAATGAAAAATTAAAATTTGTTTTTGTTTTCAATATATTTAGATGAAGAAAAGTGTCGTACGCATTTAGTGGAATAGACAGTAAAAAATAAATATTTAATCTATTTGAGAGGTTAACTGCTCTCTATAATACTATTCTCGTTTTTGACGTTAATACCCATGAAAAAATTTAGAAATTCTGATTGTCTTATCTTCCAAGATATTTTAAAGTAAATGTGAAAGTGCCATCAGTAATGCGCTGTAAACATTGCAGAAAGATCTGGTAATAGCTTTGAAAACATCTCAAAACGAATATTGGCTTTATATGAGAGGTGCGACGCCCACTTATCCAATTTAGAAGTTTTTTCCAGTAAGAATACACAATATCGGCAGAGCTATCCCTACAAAATTTCAAAGCTTTCTCTATATTAGTTTTTTAAATATCTCGAAATAAATCTTTATGGGAGGTGCCACACCCTCATGCTCAATCCGGACTTAATTTTAAACGATAATATACACTATAGAAAGCTTTGCTCACACAAAATTTCAAGTTTCTGGCTGCATTAGTTCCAAAGATATTAAAAAATATTATATGGGAGGTTCCACGCCCACAAATTTTTTTCTGACTATTATCTCTAGAGCAATGCATAAAGTAAATAGAGCATCTCCTATAAAATCTAAGGTGTTTTACCATTTTAGTTCCCAATATATGTTAAAATATATATTTGCTATATATGGGACGTGCCACGCCCACTTGTTCACTCCTTAATAATATTTCTTTAAAAGCATTATAAAAACAGTTACTCTCACAAATTTTGAAGTTTAGCTCCTTAAATATTGTTCCTTCCAGACCACCAGAAACCAGTGTTGACATTAGTCGATTGATTTTTAAATCGATTGGTTAATATGATTGATTGTCAATCGGATTAATTTAATCGTGATTAAAAGCATCACGATTAAACGTGTTAATCGTAATCGTGATTAATAAAGTTAATCAGTAATCTTTAATCATTAATTTGATTACTTGTAAACAAAGAATTAAATTGTGACAATTTACATATATATTTTCTGATCAATGTGTGGATACGTATAAAAGAAATTATCTGCAAAAAACAACAAAAATTTATATCAAAGCCTGTAATTGATTAAAAGTCACGTAAACTCTAAAACGAGCAAAAATACGGAGAAAATTACGCCTAAAATGGACTACAAAGGGACCATTATTATTGGACGCAAGTGAGCTGGAACCTTTTCCTTCCAATTTTTCACCGGCAGCCTAATAACATAAATCGGCTCTAAATCTGATTAGTACTCGCTAAAACTGTAAGGAATATCCAGAACTGGGAAAAAAATCATGGACACTACTAAAATTCGCCAAATCTTGCTAAAATTTGAAAGATTGCCCATAAAAATGTATGAAAGCCAAATCTTTGGAAAATCACGCTTATCGCGAAAAAAGTGAAAATTCGCGAAAAATTTCAAAATTTTATACAAGCCATAAAACTGATTAAAAGTCGCTAAAACTACAAGGAATGCGAACAATTCAATAAAAACTGCGAAATTGGCTTGCTAACAGCGGCATGATAGCAAAGTCTAACTTTGATGAAAATCGTTAAAACTGTAAAGAATCTGAAAGCCTACAGAAAAAATCGTATCTATTGCGAACATGGCGAAAATTCGCGAGAAATTGCAATATAAGAAACAAGCCTTAAAATTTATTAGAAATACCAAATATGCTAAAAAAATTGAAATCTCGCAAAGAACGCGAAAAACTCGCAAATTTGCGTAATTGTTGAAATGTTTTGAAGACAAAATAACAAAGAATAATCAAATCTCAGATAATCGTACAAATACCGAAAATGGTGAAAATTCACAACAAATTTCTACAAAAGAGTTCTTGTTGAGCTTTTTATAAATATTTTTTCCAACTGTTTTTCGAAAATTGGAGGAGGGAAATTTGCTCTTCCATGCATTTGTCAATCGATTTCCAATTTTTTTTGCTTGAAAACGTTTGCCTACAGTTTGGTCCCATAATTTTTTTTGCGAAAATCGGAGGGGGCAATTTGCACAACCCCCCCATACACATGCATAACTCTGTCGTTCGTCAACCGATTTTGTTTCAAAGGGTTTGCCTGCGCAACCGATTTTAAATATTTTAATTAAAAGGGTTTTCTTGCAGTTTAGTTCTATGATTTTTGTTCGAAAATCGGTGGGGTAATTTGTTCCACCTAAGCCTAATTTTATCATTTGCCAAATTTTCGAAATTATTTTTTTGCTTTAAACGTTTTTCTTGAGTTGTCGCCAATGAGGGTGCGGTTGGCTGAGTGGTTAGCACGTTTGACTACAAATCCTGAGGTTTTGAGCTCAAGACTAGTTTCAGGCAAGCCAACAATAATAGCATGATTTTTTTTAAGTGCATTGGCGTGTTATTGTGTTGGTTGTTGTTGGACTGTTAAAGTGATGAAGGCATAGCACAGATCACTTTGGCAATACCGGCAGCGATCAATACTGACATATCCTAATGCACTTTACAGCACCCTCCTTCGTCGGTATTGTAGCAGAACGGTCGGCGAAGTAAAAGAACTAATAAATGGCTACACAGTTTAAACATATTATTGCCTCTACTTTACACCAGAGGGTCTGCAATGCTGCTCTACAAAAAAACCCGCAATGGCAGAGTTGTAAACGAATTAAGCTTTGTATCTCTATCTCATTTCACCACCTGTACTCTCTACAGTATCCCTTTCCACAAGAAGGTAACACATTCATTAATTAACTGGTAGGCATTAATTGCCTGATTGTGTCTCTATAAAAAAGAGTTGGGGAAATATGCGAAATAAATTGTTGCACTAAAATGTCATTATGGTGTAATAAGGTACATTGTTCATAATCTTTTTCCGTGTTTTGCAACAGAATTAAAACATGTAAAAATCTTCAAAGGCGGTTGAGATTTGCGAAATTTACAAAACTTCTCAAGTTTTCAACACAGGATGTATTTAGCTTTCGGACACTGTAGCTCCGTTAGTTTGGTTACCGATGCTATAATTGTTTCTTTACTTTATTTTAATTTAAAAATTTCCGCCTGTAAAAATATCCTCTGTATATCTTTTAATCGATGGTTAAGGACATAGAAAAAAGGAGTTGACGTGAAATTTTATACATATATAAACTAAAATATGTCATGACAAAGAAAATTATATGATCTTTTGCATCACCACTAATCATGCAATTCTTGCAGGTTATAATATACATATGTGATTGCATGTATTTGCCGCAATAATTATTCGTGATAAGTTATTTTATAAGTACATACCATTACACTTAAATGTATATTTATGTATATTCCGTGTATTGCACATTACATATGCATTTAAATAATTGGTTTTAAACCTATATATTTTAGTGATATTTCTCTTCTAATTCAAATATTCGTTTTATAGAAACAAGGGCCATCGTAATAATGAAAACTGTTTAGTGCCTGGTCACGTATTAAATAATATATGCACTGTTGTAAATGCAAATTAATTAATTTACATTAACATATCATGTGCTTACAAACAGTACTGTTCAAAATATCCTTGACAGAATATAACGAAATATAATTTGTATTTTCTACGTAAAAATTAAATATTTTCCCAATGCTTAGTAATTTTTACAACTATATAAATATATGTAAAAAGTTGTTATTTGCCTGCATTTTTGGTGCTAATGCTAACTCATCAGTATAATTTTAAACATCATATTTAAAAACTTTTCAAACTCGTATGCTTATAAAAAAACTCTCAAACAATAAATACGAATTACGCAAATAAAAGCATAGAAAGTTTAAAAGACTAAGCAAACAACACAACCAATAACTTATTTATGTTCAATCGTGTTGCTTACAACCTTCTCATTTAAGGCCCAGATATACAGTCATTAGTTAATTATTAGTAAACTAAAATGATAAGTATTGTATAACTAAAACTTCATATTTACAGTGTATTGTTTAACTAAAATTTTTAATATGGGTAAAGAATGGTAGCCCTATCATATAATGGGTGATTTTATAAGAACTATCGGAAAGTAAAAAAAAAAACACATAAAATTCAGAAAAATGCATGAAATATTTATTTGGATCGATAGTTGGGTCGATATAATTTAATGTTTGAAGATTATTTCATGCAAATGTTGGCCGCGGCTGCGCCTCAAATGGTCCATCCGCTTAGTCCAATTTCGGCATACTCTTTCCAACATTTCGGCCGGTATCTCACGAATAATGTTGGCAATGTTGGCTTCCAGTGCGTCAATCGAGCGGGCTTGTCGCTATAGACATTAGCCTTAACATAGCCCCACAAAAAATAGTCTAGAGGCGTTAAATCGCACGATCTGGGCGGCCAATTGACTGGTCCCAAGCGTGAAATAAACTATTCACCGAACTCGCCTCTCAATTGGTCCATTGTTTCGCGTGCTGTGTGGCATGTGGCACCGTCTTGTTGAAACCACATGTCATGCAAGTCAAGTTCTTCCATTTTGGGCAGAAAAAAGTTTGTTATAATCGCACGGTAGCGCTCACCATTCACAGTAACGTTGTGATTCGCATCATCTTTGAAGAAATACGGCCCAATGATGCCGCCAGCCCATAATCCGCACCAAACGGTTGTTTTTTGTGGATGCATTGGTAGCTCTTGCAATGCTTCTGGCTGCTCTTCACTCCAAATACGGCAGTTTTGCTTGTTCACGTATCCATTCAACCAGAAATGAGCCTCGTCGCTGAACACAATTCTTCGATAAAAAAGTGGATCTTCATCTAACTTTTCAAGAGCCCATTCACCAAAAATTTGGCGTTGTGGTAGGTCGTTTGGCTTCAATTCTTGCACCAGCTGTATCTTATAAGGCTTCACACCCAAATCCTTCCGCAAAATTTTCCACGTAGTGGAGTAACAGAGGCCCAATTGCTGCGTACGGCGCCGAATCGATAATTCACGGTCATCACCAACACTGGCCGATACGGCTGCGATATTTTCTTCAGTTCGCACTCTACGTAAACGTGTTGGTGGTTTAATGTCCAACAATGTAAATTTGGTGCGAAATTTTTTTACAATAGCCCGAATAGAAGCCTCAGTAGGTCGATTAAACTGACCATAAAATGGAAGAAGCGCGCGATGAACTTTCTTAACAGAGCACGCATTTTGGTAATAAAATTCTATAATTTGCAAGCGTTGTTCGTTTGTAAGACGATTCATGATTAAATTATAGACCAAACTGAAGATGTTTGACAGTGACACAAGATACAAAACGTGCGTGAGCTGTCAAAACTAGTGTTGCCAAAAAGATAATAGCAAAAAAATCACTCGTTATAAATAAACAAGCAAAAATAAAGAAATAAAGAATATTTCAGATCTTAAGGCGCAATATAAAAATTTTTAAGCACACAAAGCTAATGAAGTAAATATGTTTTGTCTCTCCTAAAAGTATGCTATATGCAAGTAATAATTTCTAAAACATGGTATAATAAGTATGTAGGTTCAACAAATACAACAAAAAACTAGCTAATGCTTGTCAAAAAAATACACGTGCTAGACGTTGCTTATTTACAAAACTACCAGAACAAAAAATAATCAGCTGGCGTTATGCTGACACCTGTATACTTTTTGCACCATGTTCCAAAGCATCTAACTAATTGTTAATGCTGACTTTAGACGACATGTATTTTACATCTGACTTGTCAAATTTCCCACTGCAAAAGTGATACATGCCGTGTGAAACATATGAAACATTGTCAGATGACATTTACAGAAGCAAAGTCAGATGAAAATTTTTCAATTAGAGCGTGTTCTATTTTCATCTGACAAGGCATTTGACATCAGCTGTATTAAATTATCAAAAGTGTGGTTTGGCTGAAAAAACATTAAAAAGCAAAGAGCGCTTTATATATTTACGAAAATTGTGCAAAAACTCAGCTGTTGTGAACACTCAGAGGTTATGCCAGATGTAAACAAAGAAGTGTGAATAAAATATCATTGGCTAAACTATTGTCATTAGCTAACTAATGACTGTGAATTCCGGCCTTAAAGTTAAATTATGATATAATTTGTAATTGTTAATTATAAATAAAAAATAAGAAGCTTTAATCCAAATACCAATTTTACACGATGAAATATTTCATGAAATTTTCTTCATGAAACTTTTTGTATTTGCATATTGCAGGCGCGGAAAAAGAAATGGGTTAAAGAAAATTAAAAAAAGCCATCTGAAGTTTTATTTTCTATCACTTTTTCAACCCAAATTGTTTCCCTGTCCCTTCTATTAGCAAATAAAAAAGTTTCTTGTCACCAATTTCATGAAATATTTCATAATGCAAATTCGGTAAAAGACATTTAAATTATACAGGCTTAATTAAGTTCGTTTAATTTAATTTTTCAATTAAATTACTTTTGTTGAGAAAGGATTTTTCAAAGCATGTAATAAGTGAAAAGACAAAGGCAAATTCTTGACGTTGTGTAAGGGTCGAACTTAACACCATGATATTTTCGAGATCAACCACAATCTCATCATCAAATTTCTTCTTATACTCTACGCCCCAACAGCCTCCTAAGTCAAACAGATAAATATCCAACTATAAAATAATTTGCATTAAGCTCTTTACAATTGTGGAGATTTTTCCAAACTTACTTAAACGCATTTGGAGAGCTTAGAAAATTTTCAACATTTGGTTTTGTCTTAGCCAAACTACTTGTGCTTTTTCCTTTTATCACTCGGCAGTCGGCTTTCAAAGTCTATGTGGCACATGTGCTTTTTGTCTTTACATTATTTCGGAACAATCAAACAATATTAGTGCTACATGTCTTTATTATTAACAATATAATCACCATTTAGAAGAAGGGAGTAAAGTTAAAAATGTCGAACGGAGATAAGTAGAAAATACTGTCTAACTTTTAGTTTCATTATTTAGGCAAAATTTAAAAAAACACCAGCTTTGGAGACGTGAAACTATGCGAAATGAAAGTGTATAATCTTGTATTTCAACTCACAATGTAAAGCTCTGTTTTAAGAAAACAAAAATTAGCAAAAGTGGAATTGGCAAAAAGTGGCGTTTATCCCTTCTTCCGAAGAGAGATTCAGTTGAAGTTGTGTATTTTAGTCGAACTGTATGGGTTTTAATCCAAAGAATTATTCAGGGCTTAGTTCGTTTAATTGAATTTTTCAATAAAAATAAATAAATTTGTCTATATATCGTCAACTTAACGTGCAAACGTAATAAGTCCCCTTTTTGCCAAAATGCATGTTTTGATGGAATATCATAACACTACTCAATATACATCATTTACTGAAAAAAATTTACCGTTCTGTAATTTTTACTTAAGCACCCTTCAGACTATTAGATTTAGTAATAATACTTGTCAAAAACTCAAATCTCAAGTAAAAGTCCAACAGTGTGAAAACAAATTGTTATTATCTGCAAATTAATACGTAAAGAAATTTGACAGTATTATGGTTTTCGTCATTTTATTAAATTTTCTTCATTTCATTTTATTAGGGTTGACGTTTGCACAAACAAATGTAGGAATAACAAAAACAGTTGTGAATTTGTTTGAAACCATAAATAAAGAAAAAGAAGAACGAAAAAATTTGCTTTATTGCAAATTATTTATGTTACGTTTATTTGCAATGTGATAGTGTATAAACAATATGTAATGCCAAGATTTTCTTTAAGATCTTTTGACAGTCAGCTTTTTTTTATTCGATTTTTGTCTTACAAAATCTATAGTAATAGTAATGCTCAGAAAAAGCATACAACTTTAGCGCGGATGACAGAATCGATTCTGGTCGAAACATATTTATACGCTGCACGAATGAGGCCTAATTTGCACCATTCCCTGCGTTCAGCTTCTGATATTTTATTTACATAATGGTGATGAGTCTTTTTGAAAAGTTTAATAAAAAAATCCAGATGAAAATTAAAAAAGTTCGTTATTAATTTAATTTTTCGATCAAATTATTATTATTTGTATATAAAAAGTTCTAAAGCATGTAAATATTGAACATTCAAAGAAAAATTTAGCTGTACGGAAGGTTGAACTGACATTAGATGTTTCGTGACCACCACAGTCTTCTCATCAGAGCCCTTTTACCTACACTGCCGACGACGGCAACAACAACACTCTAGCGAAAATCCTACTTACTTTAGTAAGCCAAATCAACAGATTTTGTCGCCACTTTGCGGCGCGTCGTACCTATGAATAAACTTTTGTAAAGGTTCGGAACTTCACTAACAGTCTTTTCTTTATCATATTCAACTATTTTCATCTTTTTGATTCCTGTCTGACCAGCATAAAATATCATCGATATTTTCAATGCTGGGATTTTTTGAATGTTTATTTTGCCCAAGTTTTTTTTTTTGGAACAGTGTTCATTCATGTTTTTAGCCAAGTGCCTTTAGAATTTTAACCGTTTTGTATGAAGTTTAGTCGAACTGTATGGTTTAATCCAAAGTTATTTAATTAGTTTGGTTTTAGTTCGTTTTTAATTTAATCTTTCGATCAAATAATTTTTTTATTTAAGATAGAAATTCTGAAGCATGTAAATATTGAATATTCAAAGAAAAGTGTAAATGTACGGAAGGTTGAAGTGACATCAGATGTTCGAGACTGCCAACGACGGCAGCAACAACACCCTAACGAAAATCCTTTGTACTTTAGCAAGCCCAATCAACAGAGTGTGACGCCATTTCTTTTTCTTCATTTATTTATACTGGAGACCTGTTTAAGCATTAGCAAAAGAGAAAGATCGCCTAGAAAAGTGCATTTTAAATTAACGCTTTTCTGAGGTTCTTCTTCTTAGCCAGAGCGAACTTTGGAGTGAAAAATGGGGAAAATGTACATATTAATTTTTTTTATTTTGTTTGTTCTCGCGAAATGTTTAAGTATTATCAAAAGAGAAAAGTCGCCCAAATTAAGTAACAACAGAGAAACGTTTATTTTTGAATTAAAGGGTTTCTGTGGTACTTTTTCATGACCAGAGTGAACTTTGAAGCGGAAAAAGGGGAAAATGTAATTAAAAGTATTTGAAATTTGTACATTTTATTGGAAAGTTTGAGTTCTTAATTTAAAATAGCTATTGGCAAATCAAAAAATTGTATAATATCACAACCATGAACTAATCCAGCAAGAACTTTGCTTACTTGTAGGCAAAAAAGTATATGAGGATTTTAGTCGTAATTACCCTGCGGAAAATTTGGTGACGATTGATCCAAAAGTACTCGTCATATGACTTGAGAAAATTAGACTGGTACCAAAAATAACGAGTAGTGAATGGTGAAAAAATACATATTGTGTAAATGGTCACATATTAACCATTTTCAGTCAATTTAGTTGGTACTCCGGCTAGTATATTAGTAAACGGCACTGAACTAATTCGATGCACCTGGATCAAAGGCCTATTACATAGTATCTATATAATATTAATTGTCTCCCTTCAATGAGATTGCCATGCCACTCAGGAGCCTGTTCCGTAATTATATTCAGATATAAACTCCAGCTTAACTGGTATTTACAACATTGAAATATTAGTTCCCCTGTGGTGGAGTGGGTAGTGTACTAGCCTGTCATGCCGGAGGTTGTCGGTTCGAACCTTATCAAAGACACCGCTTAAAAATAAAATACGATTTCTACTTGCATTTGTAACAATAAAAAAATAAATTAATCGATAATTAGACCTGAATTTTGGAATAATATTTATATATAACTATAATGTATCGTGTTTGGTGGTTTGGTAAGAAGTGAAGTTTATTATCTCTTTCATTTTAAGTCTACATTTGCTTAAGAACTAATTTGACAGATTCTTAATAATACTTAGAGAGAGAGTTAAGATACAATTCATACCTAGATGGCGCAATACCACAACTCCCATCATAAGTTTATTAATACCAATAACATTACTAATAATATTCTGAAAATTCATGGACTTTTATAATTCAGATACACGGAATACAAAAAGATACTTTGCTTCATATGTACTTCTTCTCTTCTTGCTTTGAATCAATAATAATAGTTATTAAATATAATAAAAATAGTTATTTAAAAAAAATACTAAAAAAAAAAATAGTTAGTAACCTTCTTTAGTGACTGTTATTCCTTATAATTAGGACGAGGCAAACGCCGTAAGCTACGAGATCTAGTCTCTTCTGTACTAGGATTTACGTTCAGCTGACCATCCTCTCCCACAGATGGCGGTTTATCCGAATCTAATGGGTTTAAAGTTGGAGAGTTTGGAACTGCTTGCTCGTTAATATCTGCGTTATCATAATTGCTATTTGTGCCCCTAATCATTTGATTTACATGTCTTTTGATTAACTTATTATTTCGTGTTAGAACGCAACGATAAGTTTGTGGTCCAAGCTTTTCTTTCACCGTGGCTTCTTGCCACGAAGCCTTATTTGGGTTCGTATAATCACGAACAAAAATATTTTTACCACTATCGAAACTAATACTTCGTGCCCCTTTATGATTTCTAATATTTGACAGCTGCCTCTCCTCAATTCGGGTTTTTACTAAGGGCGGAGTGAGTATACTAAACCGCGTCTTAATCTCTTTCCCTAATAATATTTTGGCCGGAGTTTCACCTGTAGTGCAATGTTTAGTTGCCCTATAGTCAAATAGAAACGTATTTATAATCTCATCGAGATTTTCTCCATCCCGCAGATTGGCCAAAAGAGTCTTTTTAAACGTTTTAACAAAATTTTCGGCTTGACCATTGGTCGCCGGATGCCCCGGAGCAGTAAAAATATGCTTAATATTATTTGCCCTCACGAAAGCTTGAAATTCTTCCGCCGTAAACTGTCGTCCGTTATCACTTACTAACGTGTCTATCAAACCAAACCTTGCAAAGACTTCCCTCAACTTTCCAATAGTGAAACTTGCTGTTATAGTTTTGGTCTTAAATACTTCGACCCACTTCGAGTACGAATCAATAATTATTAGAAAATGAAAGTCTTTAACCGGTCCCGCAAAATCTATGTGCACCCTTGACCAAGGAGAATCTGTTGATCTCCATGGAATTAACGGACCTTTTTCAGGATTTGGTTGACTTTTCTTACACGAACCACAATTATTAATTAATTTTTCAATATCATGATCCATTTTAGGCCACCACACATAAGAACGGGCCAACGACTTGGTTTTAACTATCCCAAAATGTGAATAATGAATTTGACGTAATACTTTATTACGTAATTTTAGTGGAACGACTACTCTGTAGCCCCATAAAACACAATCGTATTCAACTGATAGTTCATCTTTACGGCCAACAAAAGGAACAAACTCCTCGCCTTTTAACGAACCAATTTTTCCAAACTGAATGGCTTCTTTCACTCTTGCCAAAATGGGATCACGTCTAGTTTCCCTAGCAATATCCTTAAAATTTAAATTAAGTCTGTTATCACTACTAATATAGTTCACGAACCCAAAATCTTGACTACTTTCTATTGCTTTTCTTTGGGGAATACGAGACAAATAGTCTGCAAAGTTTTCTGATCCCTTGACAAAACGCATATTATAGTTAAAACCTGATAGTATAAAAGCCCATCTTTGGATACGAGCTGCTGCGATCACCGGCAACCCTTTATTTTCTCCAAATATGGCTAAGAGCGGTTTATGATCGGATTCTAACGTAAAATGAACACCCAGCAAATATTGCCTTAGTTTTGTCACACTAAATACAATAGCTAACGCCTCCTTTTGTATAGTACTATAATTCCTTTCGGCCTGTGTAAGAGCACGAGAAACAAAAGCAATGGGCCTTTTGGACCCATCGGTGAAAACATGGGATAAAATACCCGCCACTGCATAATTAGAAGCGTCCGTTGAAAGCAGTATAGGCCTTTTAGGGTTAAAATGGACCAATACTTTATCCGAAGTTACGTCTTCTTTTAGCGACTCAAACGCGTTTTTACACCATTTTGACCATTTAAACTTAACTTCCTTTTTTAAAAGGTTATAAAGAGGCGTCATTTTATGGGCAAAACTAGGAATAAATTTTGAATAATAATTCAACATCCCTACAAACGCCCTCACCTCAGACACATTTTCAGGAACTGGTGCTTCTAGTACTGAAGAGACACGTTCTTTATTCAAACTTAAGCCGTGCTGATCAATATTGAATCCTAAATATGACACCTTTTCTCTGAAAAATTCGCATTTAGTACTATTAAGTCTCAACCCAACGGATTGCAACTTGTTCAATACTAACTCAATAGTTTTGATATGATCCTCAAAATTCTGACCTGTGATGATAATATCATCCAAGTAATTGATCACGTTTGGAATACCACGTAATATATTCTCTATGGTTTTCTGAAATATAGCCGCTGCCGGCTTAACCCCAAACGGCAAACGTGTCATTTTATATATACCCATGTGGGTACTCCACGCGCACAACAATTGTGATTCTTCGTCTAATATCAACTGGTTGTATGCGTTAGAAAGATCTAATTTAGTAAAAAGCACTCCACGAAGAGACGCAAACAGCTCATCGATTAAAGGAAGGGGATATTTAACGTCCTCTAAATACTTGTTGACTGTGGACTTATAGTCCCCGCATAAACGGATCTCACCGTTTGGTTTTAAAATTGGTACCAAAGGTGTGCCCCACTCAGAATTGTCTACGTGTACTAACACGCCTTTCTGCACTAAATCTTGCAATTGTTTTTCAATTTTTGCCCGCCACGCAAACGGCACTGGTCTTGGCTTACAAAATATAGGCTTCACATTTTCTATTAAATGTAAGGCTACCGCACCCCCGGTGTATGAACCTAACTCATCCTTAAAAACCTTTGCAAAACGTCTTTTAATTTTTAGTACGTACGCACTCATATCCCTTACAGTATTAACATTTGAGAGACCGATATCAAACATTGTCATGAAATCACGACCTAATATAGGAGGGCTACGCGTATTTGTAACTACAAAGCGTAAATTTTTAACTTGACCACGAAATCTTACCGTTGCTAAACACTCACCCATAACTTTAATACCATCTCCTCCATACGCACACAACTGTTTTTTACAAGGGTTTAGTCTCACTTTTTTAAAAAGTTGACCAAAAGTTTCACTCGAAATTAACGAACAAGCTGCGCCAGTATCTATAACAAAATCAACCCATACATTATTAATTTCAATTGGCAATATAAATGGATCAGCAGAATGTTCATCCGTTACACTGTATACAGAAAAAAAATCATTAGTTAAATCCTTTACTTCTTCACAAAAATTATTTTTAGATAAGTTCATATTTGATGACTGAACAACATTAATTTGATTATCGCTACAAACACTAGCTAAATGTCCAACCTTATGGCACTTGTGACAAACACTGCTTTTATACTTGCATTTATCACTTGCGTGATTCTTCCATCCGCAGTGAGTGCATTTTTTGTTTGTTTTCTTATTGCTGTTATTCTCACCCACGTTACCTTCTTTGTTGCTTTTACTGCTACCCGTTACATCATATTTTCTGTTGTTGTTATACTTCTTGGAAACTCGAGTGTATTTCTTTTGTACGTAGTTGACCTCTTCGCTTATACTTCTTTGTGCCAATAACTTTGCCTCAATGGTCATCGCTTTTCTCAATGCCGCTTCTAACGATAGAGATTCATCCTCTTCACAGAGCCTTTCAAACATTTTGCCTTCAAACCCAGTAACAAACTTGTTTAATAAAAACTGCTGCAGTTGTGACCCGAATTTGCACTGCATGGCCAATTTTTTTAAACGAGCATACCACTCTGCCACGGTTTCATCCACCCTTTTCTTGGCATCGAAAAAATTTCTGCGCTCTCTAAAAATTATTACCGGGGGCGAATAGTGTTGGTCCAACATCTCACACAATTCTTTGTACTTCTTCTTAGCAGGCAAATCGGGGAAACATAATTCCCTCAATAGGCCATAGGCCTCCAATCCAACAGCTTTCAATAGTGTTGAAGTTTTTAGACGATCTTCTTCTACTGCCGCCTCCACAAAATGTGAATCCAACACCTCTTGCCAGTGACACCATTTATCTACCACCGGTCGGAATTCCCTTATACCGGTTGCCATAGATGTAGTGAAGATACTCTCATTTTGGGCTGTTGTATCACTTATAGCTGGCATCTCTTACAACTTAGCCAAAATAAGTCCACCAAAATTCACACGATTTGTTTTTAATTCAGAAAATCTGCTTAGTTATTTATATAATATTTATTATATAAATTTCGCTCTTTTTACATACAAAATCCACCAGTAACTGGAGGAAAAAAAATTATATACAAATATAACTGTATGTATTTACTTGCTATGCACACTCTTGTTGATTTAAATTTTACAAAGACTCGTCGCCACTATAATGTATCGTGTTTGGTGGTTTGGTAAGAAGTGAAGTTTATTATCTCTTTCATTTTAAGTCTACATTTGCTTAAGAACTAATTTGACAGATTCTTAATAATACTTAGAGAGAGAGTTAAGATACAATTCATACCTAGATGGCGCAATACCACAATAACTTATATAATTCTACACCGATTAGGACACTATAATATAGTTCAGAGACAAGTTACAAGGTGCGTACCCCATCCTAGGCCATCCCCATATAAAAGTGGGTGGTCCGATCCATAGGAAGTGTTAGAACTCGGACTGGTCCCTATCACCTGGGGATCGGTCACGTGACTTGTTTTGTGACAGTTCCATTTACCGTAGTGTACTTACAATTTGACTCAATAATGCAGTCTTTACAGTGTCAGAGTTTTCGTTAAAATCTAATTTTAAGAATATGACATTTAAAACTCATATAGTATATTAAATTTAAATAAAATAAGTTGTATTTTCAACTGACCGCAGACAAAAAATTAAAAATTGTATATTAGACACCATATTTCACTTTTACGTATTGAAATCAGATGAAAACTCAGACAGTGTAATGGTAGCTTAACTTATTATTTTTGTTTTAGAAGTAAGAAAAATAAGGGATCCTTAAAAATTTATAAGTAGTCAAATAAAAAGATTAAAATTAAAATAACGCTCTATAGACATTATATATTAGTTATATTTTTCAGTTTTTTTTACCCAGCTGGGATACGAACCTGTGCTCGTTCATATTTGAGGATACGTACTTTACCCACTGAGCTATTGTTGACTTATAAGTTAAAGCGACAAAAATTAATTTTCATATACAAACACATTTTGTTTTAATAAAAAGTGGTTGTCTACTTATTTTAATAATACATATCAACAAACTCTAACTACTTTGAGATAATGAGAAAAATACGTACTAATTTTAATAAAAGCTAGGTAGTAGTTCTTATTTGAATCATAGTAATAAGATAAATAAGTACTATTCACTATTTTGTAACCCATTAATATAGCACTACTGATACAAAAAAATTCCAAAAGTTTTTGCTGGGAATATTTAAAAATCTCTTTTCTCGGTTGTTACTAAATTTTGGCGACTTTTATCTTTTTTTATAATACTTAAACAGGTCCCAAAAATAAATAAAATAAAAAAAAAATAATAAGTAAAATAAATATTTTTCCCTTTTTCGCTCCAAAGTTCGCTCTGGCTACAAAGAAGCGGTTGTTACTTAATTTTGGGCGAATTTTCTCTTTTGATTATACTTAGTTAAACAGGTCTCAAGAATAAAAAAATAAAAAAATTTAAATATACATTTTCCCTTTTTTTGAACTCCAAAGTTCGCTCTAGCTAGGAAGAAGCACTACAGAAAAGCTGCAATTTAAAATGGGGTTTTCTAGGTTGGTACTTTATTTGGGCGACTTTTCTTTTTTGATAATACTCAAAAGGTCGGGAGAATAAATAAAACAAAAAATAAATAAAATGTACATATTTCCCTTTTTTCGCTCTGGATAGAAGAAGCACCACAGAAAAGCGTTAATTTAAAATGCACTTTTCTCGGTTGTCTTTTGCTAATACTTAAACATATTTATAGTATAAAAAACGAGGAAAGTAAAATAAGTAAACAAAATTTTTAAGTTAAATGGTTTTGTTGCAATGAAACATAACTGTTGTTGGGTGAAGCTGCCAAGCTAGTAACCTCCAATAAGATTGTGAACACCAAGTATAAACGCGTTATCGTGTTTGATTAGCAGTTTATTAAATTATATTAGTTTATACAATGTATGTTTTAATTACTAAAAATAAATTATTTGTAAAGGAAAATACACAGAAATTTAATATATTTATAATACACACTCTTTTGGTTTGGAAGCCTAGCTAGCTTCTTTACAAGACAAAGTTCGGTTGACAATTAATCTTCAATATAATAAAAAATATGGCTGCTAGCTCTAAAAAATAGTATTAGTTCCCGCGTGGAATATGTATAAAATTTCTTAGCACTTTTAAAAATGAATATAAACATATAAAAGAGACGACAAATAAAAGCATAGTTACGAATAATTACATGATTCACAATAACAAATATGCTAACAAAAAGCTAAAAAAAAGCTACCACACCACTCGTTGGTGACTATAGATAACGGAAACTCGACGCGCTCCACTATTTTATTTTAGTCTAGTGAATGCGCTATGTTGGTGAGGAGAGTGGTATGGTAGCTGGTACCTGGTACTAAGTACTTATTTTTAACTTTTAGTGCATTATCTGCATCGTTATTATGTTTCATTGCAATAAAACCATATAACTTCAAATTTTTTTTTACTTATTTTATTTTTTAGTTTTTTACTTTATGTCCTATGATCTGGCATTTTTTTCGGACTGTGCCTAGGATTGAACTTTTTTATGGTGTACTGCATTCTAGTAGCCAAGCACTTTCATTTAATACCCATACTGAGATGGTTTAGAATATATGTATATGCATGAATATAGTTCCCCATTTTGTACTGGGCGCCATTTTGGGATTTGAAGTTTTTTATTGCGTACTGTCTTCTATTAGTGAGATCCTTTTATTTCATATCCATATTGAGGTGTTTGTAAACAAATGACTAATTCCCCATATCATGGCTGCGGCCATCTGTGATTTTCAATAATGCTGAATACACATAATCGTAACGTAATCAGAGGGTGATGTTGGCTGAGTAGTTAGCGCGTTTGGCTACAAACCCTGATGTCTTGAGTTCAAGACTAGTTTCAGGCAAGCCAACAACATCATGCATTTTTCTCATGTGCATTGGTGTGTTATTGTGTTGGTTGTTGTTGGACTGTTAAAGTGATCACTGATCACTTTGGCAGTACCGGCAGCGAGTAGTACTAACATAACCTAATGCACTGCACAGAACCCTCCTACGTCGGTATTGTAGCAGAACCGTCGGCGAAGTAAAAAGAACTAATAAAATGGCTATACAGTAGGGTATTCACTCGAATAATGTTTGCTCGACTAATCGAATAATTAAAGACAAATAATGGTCGATCAAACAAAAAATTAAATTTCGAGTAAAATTTTTTTTAATGGGTTTTTATAGATTTCTTAATAAAAAGTGGAAAAATTTTTTAATTTATATGAAATTTGCCATTCAATTCGAACGTTATTTCATACTAATAGTCCGCATGATCAAAAAATTAAGTAAATAATGTAGTAACAATAATAGGGAGAAAGCAAACATCAAATGTCTTTTAAAAAATTCGGAAATATAAACATCAAACAAAAATTATTTGAAATAAAGAAGATATTTCGAGAGCAATTAGTTAACTAGATGTTTCGTAAAATATCGAATGTAATGTTCGGAATTATAAAAGCCTTAAGGCCGAAAAAAACGTAACCCACAGACAAGTTAAAATTGTATTTCCTTTCATTACAATATTTTTTTAAATATGGGTTCGCATTTATTAAAAATAATATAAAAATTTTGTGATATAAAAAACAAGTTAAATCAAACTAACTCTGAGCAAAAGTAGTGGCTACGTTTGTGTGGGCAAATATTTCCAAAGTGTAACCGTATTTATATTTATAACAACAATAATGTTATGCCAATTCCGATTATTTTTTTCTGCATTGAATACAGGACAGGTCGGAATGGTATTAAATATTTCCTGGCGGAAAATTTACTCAAAGCGCGGCATTTGAATAGTGAAAAAAATAATTTTAAAGGACCAGTTTATGATCTAATTTATGTAGAAATGTTGTATTTTCTTTTGTTTTTATTATTAAAATGCATAAAAACACGAAAAAACTTGTTTTGTTTTATTTTTGTCCACAAAAATGTACAAAAAACCGATTAAATTCAAACATTTTCCGATTAACTCGAATAATTTTTAGCAGTGAAGCTTACTCGAATAACTCGAACGAAATAAAAGTATTACTCGATTGCTCGAGTAACTTAAAAACTCAATTTCGATTAGTTGATTATTCGAACAATTGAAAAATCGATTAAAATGAATACCCTACTACACAGCTTAAACAATTCTGCTCTACAAAAAAAACGCGTTGTTGTTGGACTGTTAAAGTGATGAAGGCATAGCACTGATCACTTTGGCAGTACCGGCAGCGAGTAGTACTAACATATCCTAATGCACTGCACAGAACCATCCTTTGTCGGTATTGTAGCAGAGCCGTCGGCGAAGTAAAAAGAAAACGCGCAATAGCAGGGTTGAATTAAGGTTTCTACCTCTCTCACACTTCACCACCTGTTCTTTCTACACTATCCCTTTCCCAAAAGAAGGTAACACATTAATTAATTAACTGGTAGGCATTAATTGCCTGATTGTGTTACTTCTCTTAAAAAAATGAAAACATTTTCATAAAAATTAAATGTGTTAACGAAATTTTAGATCAATCAGTAAAGAGTAAGGGCGAAAAAGTCAATATTATTTTTTATGAGCGTGGCAAAGCCCTCTTTTTTAATCTCAAAATTGTATAGTAGCCAAAGTAAAGGAAGGAATTACAACTTCGTATTACTTTTTATAGGCGTGGTGCCGTCTGAAATTTGATCATCATTCGCGAAATTTTATAGCTGTTACAAAATCCTCTTGCAATTTAATTTTTCTATAAAATGGAAAAATAAATTGCAAAAAATAAAAAATAATAAAGGCCTGTTGTAGAATTCAAAATTTGTATAAAAGAAAGAACAGTTAGAAAAGAATAACACAAATGTACTTCGAATCTATAGCAATTTTAGAAAACTTCCTAACAATTTTAAATATTACTGAATTAATGCAGAAGAACAAATTTACAGAGTATGAAATCTACACTAAGAAAACGTTTTCCTGCGAAAATAAATTAGATTTTGAGTTAGTAATACCTAAAATATTCAGATTTCTTAGTTTGAATGACACTGTAAAAAGAAGATTTTTTATATGCCTGCCTGAACAAAGGATTCAAAGTATACAACAAAGAGCACACTCGCAACACAACCGCGATGAGCTCACTGCCTCAGTTCACTTGGTCGCTTTAAAAAAAAAATTATATTGTTGCAGTGCTGGTCTTGATAGAAATTTTTTTGTTTTTTATTTTGTGCCTTTCGGCTTTTTCCCCTAGAAGAAAAAAATTTTTTTTACACATTTTGGTATGTTTGTGGTGGTGATGATGGCAGCGAATTTATTCTGTAAATAAAATGCAAATTTCTTTTGCATTGGAAAACACATCCCTCTCTTTTTCTCTGTTCATTTTTGAATGCATTTTAGTTTTCATAAAAAATGAAAACTTTTTTTGTTTTCAATAAAAAATTTCTTCTGAATTAAGCATAACGCCAGATACATTTTGCGTGAAAGTAAATATGTAGGCGCACACATGCACATTAGGGTGACCCTTAATTTCAAAAAGTTAAATTTCTCCCAGTCTTACCCCCAGTTTGGTGAATATTGATATAAAAAGTTTATCCTGCCAAACTCTCAGGCCAATCGTTTGGGGGTAAGACTGGCGCCCTCTCAAATTTAGGAATAACCATAAAATTTGGTTTTCTTGGCTCAAAATTTGAAAAATATTAATTTCAGAAAAAAAATTGTAAGAATATGTTGCTCGTGATGTTTTTTTAAAGAAATAAATGTCTTTGATGTTATGAAGCAAAAAAAAACTAACTTTTATGAGTTTTCCTAAATTTTAGCGGGCTGGCGGCACGCCTTACACCCAACCGATTGATCCAAAAAATTTGGAGGATAATGTTGTTATCATTATTTACGAAACTATGCGAAATATATTTTTTTAATATTAAGGCTCACCGTAATGCACATGCAGACCATTCATTCCCACTTGAATTTTAATATGTGTATACAATAGTGTTGCCAGAAAGGTTTTGCCTTAAGTCCAGACTTCTAGTAATAAAGTTCCCAAAATATCTCAATTATAAGATGAAAATGTTCTTCCCGAAATATTTTTATATTACTTAAGCACTACATTTCAATAATAAGAGAAAAATTTGATCATACTTAACTATGATATTAAAACTGAATCCAAAGTTATTTAATTAGTTTGGCTTAAGTTCGTTTTCAGTATAATCTTTCAAGGATGTTAAATAATAAGGGCAAGACTTACACGAATTCTTTTCATGAAATTTGTTGTATGAAACCTGTTTTATTTACCGATAAGAGGAATGGATAAATAAGTGTTTTCAAAAAGTTCAAAATCGTTTTCGAGCTTACTACTTCGGCTATGTATGTTTATCGTAACCTAATTAAAATTTACAATATTTTCAAACAATAAAACATCTTTTCCCCAATCATTTGTTAATTAAGAAAATTTTAATTTGCTGCACCACCATGTGTTTTCTTTACGTGCAAGCATACGACGTACATACATACATATTTTTTAAATTTTTTATATTGTTACGTTTAACCTTTTTAAACGTTATTTTATTTCCTATGGGTTCCTTTTAGTTGCTAAAAAAACACCAACAGATTTAACTAGTTTGCAGTTTATTTATATCCTATTGGAATAAATACGTGTTGTACTAAAAATACTGTACGACTCTTACCCCCATATTCACAAAAAAAATTATGTGTGCTTGAAGCGTAAATTATTTTTTATGAATATGATGGTTAATCTTACACTGAATTACATTCACTCAACCCCGTTTAGAACAACTATGCTAGACGCTATCTACGTTATTTGCTATGGTCATATATTTTAATAAATGTTAATGTGAGCTTGCAGTGCATAAAAAATATATCCTCTAAAGTAATATTCTTTTCAATCATAGCAACTAAAGTTTACAGTTGCTACCTATACTTTTCATTCAGTCTTCTCGAACAATCTTGTAAGTTTGTACAACTTTCCCGAAAGTACTGTCTCCGTTATTTTGAATTCTATAAAATTGTTGTTTATTGAATTGATATTGGAAACACCGTTTACTCACTGTTACTAAGTACAACACTGCGACACACAGTGGGGCAGAATCAAAATATTGAGAACAAAAATCAGGCATTTTTAAACGGATAGTTCATCAAAATAAAACTTCACACGGACATAGCAGAGGAGTATTTCCATTTATGTTTAAAATAGCAGCTCTCTTACTTGCTCAGGAGCGAAGCTATTAACCGTAGATTGAGCTTCAAAAAAAAATACATAATTCTTCCTTTGTATCATATTTGATACACACTCAACAACGAAAGAAAACAACTCTTAAAAAAGTACAAATGTTTGTTTTTTTTTATTTGTTTTTATTGAGACTTTGTTTAAATTATACAATATTTAATAAAATTTTAATTTATGGACTACTAATGCAATCTGCGCAAATACTTTTAGAGTGCTTCTCATTGCAGCATGGCTTTTTGCACAAGTAGCAGAAATAAGACGTCCATTTATTTTTGTTTTCGCCCGAAGTGTAACACTTTTGGCATCTTGCACGTTTCTTTTTAGCAGAATCATCAACTTTTCTTTTTTTAGAAGGACCAGCTTCACTGTCATTTGACTCATTAAAATTTTTATTTGAAAGTTTTGAGTATATCATCAAAGAAAATTCACTTCGAGGAAGGTTTTTACGTTTTTCCATATATGGCTTTGCGAGTGAGATTGCCAACTCATGAAGAAAACACTTACGTTTTGTATGTTTCTGAGTAGTTTTCCAATTTGTGTCTACTTCGTTATAAATAATATAGGCGTTTAAAGCAGAAACATCAATTATGTTCGAAAAAACAGCCATTGTCCAGCGATTGTTTTTACGTTTGCAGCTGTAACTACTTAACATTTTGTCAACGGTGTCAACTCCTCCTTTAGTGGAGTTATAAAACGATATTATTTCGGGTAGTTTCTTTGGACCGTTCAAAATTTTGATCATGATGCATTGTGCTAATTGCAATTGTGCATTTGTCTTTGTGGCTGATATAACTAACAAGAGTTGTATTAGGGGTAAAAGCGAATGATGACTCATATCTTGGTACTTTTTTGCATACTAACAACTTTGGAGGAATTGATCTTTTATTTTTCCGCATTGTTCCAACCATTGTTAAATTTCGTTGCAAAAGTTTTTGACCAAGACTGTGCGAAGAAAAAAAGTTATCCATTGTAACGTTATGCCCCTTAAGTCCATCAACTAAGTCAAGGACGACCCGTTCACCCTGATTTCGCTCTGGAACGCCAGATACATCTTTGCCCAAATACGGCTGTATTTTCCACACATAATATGAACGCGAATCAACAAGCAGCCAGAACTTCAGACCATACCGCTCTGGTTTTGATGGTATATACTGTCGAAACTTACAGCGCCCATGAAAACCTAAAAGTTGCTCATCTACAGTCACACAGTCATTTGGGTTATAAAACTGTGATAGACTTTCAGACCATTTGTCCCAAAGGTTCCTTATTGGCGCAAACTTATCCGAACTTTTCTGAGCACGCCTGGCTAAAACGTTATCAAACCGTATGATTTTGTGAATGTTCAAGAATGATCCTTCAGACATTATTGAACGAAATATGGGCCGTCCATAATATTCATCAAACATATCATGTAATGTCTCATTTTTGGATCTATAATGCAAAAGATATATTTACATTTTCTTTTGAAAAGCTATTATTTTTATTTACTTGTACACTCCGCCCAATAATAAAACAGCCAAATAAGCATAAAGCGATTCTTCATCTACATCAATATGGTTGACACCGTTGAGATGTTTTCCATAAATGTTAGTGTTTTCGATTATAATTTTTGTTACTTGTGGCGAAAAATATAATAAAAAGGAGTCCCGAATATTACAAACACGACTTGAAGCAAATCTTGTAACACCTAAAAGCATTGGTCTCATATTTGTTCTTTTTTCAAATTACTTTTTATTTACCTGGGCGCATATTGATGATATTTTCCGTTCCCAATCTTCCAGTTGAGCAAGGCTCTCTTTGCCAAGAAGTTCCATCTTTGGCTATACATATATGATGGATCAGAACTTGCGTTGTGAATTTCGTCATCATCAGAGCTACTTTCCTGATCTTCCAACTCGTCATCAGATATATTCGAAATATCAGAGACATCTGATAAATCTCCATCTTCTCCACCAGAACTCTCGTTAAGAACATCATTTACAAGTTCTTCCAAAGTCAAAAACCGTGAACTAGACATTTTAATAAATTAACACAATCAAATATCTTTTTTCAAATAATAAAAATGCACGAGCGGCAAAAAAATTACACTTGTTCTATACAAAATTCACAAAACTTTAGTATGTATCAAATGTGATACAAAGACAATATTATGAACTTTTTCAATTTCTCATAGCCTACTTACATTTATTTTTTCAAACGATGTTTTAAATACGGGAAATAACAATATTTACAAATTGTGAAAACAGGTGTGCCAATAGTGTTGCCATTCAGAAAAATTTTTGAAATAAAAACGAAATGTATCATTTTTGATACAAAGCTCGATCTACGGTTAAGTCTGAAAATGGAGCATTTCGGCCATGCAAAATTTTTTACTGCTTGTCATTTTTTGTTTCTGCTCCAATTTCGAAACTTTTTTGCTGTATTACAGCCCTTAATAATATCTAATAGATACATGTTTGGTTGTATATTTATCTCTTATACTTAATGAGTTACACTTATTGTAAAATTAAAGTTTCTTAATTTTTCAAAACTTTGGCCCAGTATTTTCCATATATCGGATCTAAATATCATTCGATATATAAAATCAACGATTTTATAGCATTAACAAAAAGTTGATACATATAAAAAATCTATTAAGTTCTATAGCACTTTTGCGCTAGTATGACCTATATACAGTGGTGCCAGAAATTTTCGGGGAAAAATCTTCATTAATCGAAAAAAAATCTTCATTTTAGAAAAAAAATCTTCAAAAAAATTTTTATGTGTAATATATATTCATTATTACTATTTATAATAAAGTTGCTATACATATACCCAGCAAAAAATAAGCGAAATTTTGGAAGCACTACACATTTTTCATGTTATACAAATGCGCTTCACAGTAGCCTGATGCATTGCCTGAATATAAGCAATAATGTATGGCAAGAAATGCTTGAGCTTCTTATATTTTTCTTTTTCGTCCACATAAAAAACTAGTTTTTGCACATTCACTTACAGTGGTGCATTCAAGGAAGCGCTACTGTAAGGCAGAGATTATAAAGAGCTACTAACCTAAAAAGACAAAACAATGCGCTGAAATAAGCATTTAACAAGAAATGCTCCAAAGTGGGACAGCGCGAATAAATATCATGCAATACGTAAGCATGTTTGTAAGCTACACCAACAAAACTCTCCTTTACAAACCTGCTTATCGCGAAGTACTAGTTTTTGCTGGGTACCTATGTACATATGTATGTATGTATATAAAAACATAAAAATTAATATGTAAACATCGAAACTCAAAATTCAATTTAAACAGGTTACTTATATTAAAATTATAATATATTATATGAAATTTATTTGCTGGTGTTTAAGCATTGTCTATATGCATTTCATTGGTGCTTTACCAAATCGTCAGTAGACTTCAAACAGGTGCAGTGCAATAAAGCCATGTGCAATAATGCCATATGGTCTTACTTCTCAATCAATTGAGAAATATCGCCATATGGCGTTATTTCTTAATGCTTCAAATGCTATTGAGCTGTAGGAGAAATAACACCATAATGGCTTTCTTTCTCAATCAATTGAGAAATAACGCCATATGGTATTATTTCATACATTTGAGAATTTACAAATATTTAAATAATTTTAAAAAATAAGCACAGTATACTTTGAAACTTATACAAAATTCTCAAATGAGTTTTGAAAGTATGTACATAAGATAAGGGGTTTGTAACTGTTCAAAAGTGTGTTTGAAGTCTACTGACGATTAGGTAAAGCACCAATGAAATGGATATAGACCCATGAAATGGATATAAACACCAGCAAATAAATTCATTTAAAATAATTAATTTAAAATAAAATTATAACAATATTAAATTTCTTATAATATATTAGTTATATATGTAAGTTACATTGTACATATATAAGATCAAATATATGCACAGTGCGCCCTCGGTTACTGCAACACTCAATGAGCGCAACCTCGATTATTGCAAAAACTCAAATCTTTACATTGTAGACTCAGTGAATGCAACTCGGTAACAATTTGTGACACATTAAACGCAACTCTTAAATTTTGTCGTCGTTTATTTGTTTTTTTTCTTTTTGTTGACTGCAAAGAAGCTTCTTCAAAATCGTCGTGAAACTGCAGCGCGGAAAAAAATTTCTAGTACAAAAAGTATAAAAATTCTGACTTCTTTATACACCATTTTACAAAACTATGAGCCGATACAACTGAATGTTTATTGTTTATTTTGTAAAATCAGAAAAAATCAGAAAATCTTCATTTTGGGGAAAAGATCTTTAAATCTTATTTTGACTAAAAAATCTTCAAAATTAAGGTAAAATCTTGATTCTGGCATCGCTGCCTATATATATTACTAAATATTAATTATACGCCATGTTTTTTATTAGCTCTCAGGCCATGTAAAGTTTTTTCAGTACGGGTTTTTATTTATAAATCCATAAATTTTGGACGTATAAAAGAAAAATTTACAAAATTGTGTGTAGTTTGCAATAATGTATTGAGATTTTAACAATTTAAAGCTTTTTGAAAGAGTTTTTGTAACACAAGGGGAAAAATATTGTTATGTGGTGTCTTCTGCATATTATATTTTTTCTTAGTGCTATACAATTGTAGATTGTTGATATTTTCGAATAAAATTCTGCAGTTGTATAGGAATTTATGTACTAAATACTACGAAGGAAAATAATAATAAAATTTTTCATCTGAGAATCTTAAAATTTTAAGAAAGTTTCAAGAAATCCAAAAAATTAAATTGTTAAAAATTTTACCCATAGCGTCCACACTTGATGATGAAAGCCCATCTAAAACTTTGCCAAATAGCTACGTATAGATAACGGGTTTCAGAAATGGCAGTGTTTTTGGAATCCAAGATGTGGGATTTTAGAACCTGTGGACTAAATTCAAAATTTCGATCTAAAATAGGTCGCATTAGGAACTGCCCAGGTCCAACTATATTAGGAAATTCAATTATTTGTTTCTCGTCGATTCACGTCTGTAAAGATACCTTTCAGATAAGTATACATTTTCTATATGTTCCAAACGAATTTTTTTATGTACATATATGTAAAGGAATAATGGTGCTTTTTTTAACAAAAAATTGTCGAAAATTCAAAATTTTTTAAAATTCCAATTAAAAAATTGAATATTTTTTAGCTCAGACATTAGAATTTTAAACGGTTTTATTTGAAAAGTGATTGGACCTCACTCCACAATAGAAATGACGCTTTTGGTCAAAATATTAAATGTAGGATGGCTACTTATAGTTTAGCAGCATTTATAAAACATTCATTATGTTTATTAATGTTTTTAAACATTAAAATACAAAAAATATTTGCTTGAAAAAATTTAACTCAAATCTAAAATCTAAAGATAGAAGTAAGATTTATTAATCCCCAATTAATCCCTCCCCATGAAAATATGTCCCCAAATAAATCCCCTTTGCTGGTTACACTGGTAAGCGATGTAGTGCTTAAAGGTTATTTTTGTGTGTTTCTTTTTTACTTTCATGTCAAAGAGAATTTAAAGGAAGTTCTTTTTATTAGCATGATTTTCCTTTTTATATATTATTGCTTTGTATGGAAAGGCGGAAAAACTTCATATACCTTGACGCACACATTCATAATGATATGTACATTTTTTAAAACAATACTCGTCAAACAGGTCGACAACCCGGAGCTAGTTATCGGTGAAGTGCCGATTGACAAAAATTCTTCAGTTTTTTAATGGGTCAATATTCATAGAAAGGCCGCTACACTTTGATTGCATTGTGGCGGAAAAGGAAAAGTATGGTATAGAAAAGAGCATTGAAGGAATATCGTTTGCTGCTAAGATAAGTATAAAACATTAGGGTTATTTTGTTTTAAAGTATTTTTTATGCAGTCCGCACTTGAAATTCTGTTGGAAATGTTTAAATACAAGTATCCTAAAATTTACAGCTCTCAATATTAACTTTAAGTTTTTCCATACAAAATACACGTAAAACTAATCTATTTTTATTAAAAATACTAATACTCAGCCGCATTTTATGCTATTGCATTGTACTTTACCTTGATTAACTCAGAATTCGGCTTCAAAGATGCATATGGCGACGAAGGTGTAACTTGTAGTGATAAGTTGGTATGGGTCACTGCATTTGATTTTTCCCTAAAATTTTCGCTTTTTTACTGTTATCTCCGAAATAATCAACTTTACGAAACAAAAATTGTATTAGATAATTTGTTGGAAACTTAATTGTACACAAAAATATTATGTAGACCAAATAGGTTAGACGAACATTTCTTGAGATATTAGACTTTAACTTATGAGTAGTAGAAAATTTTCGGTAAGAGATTTTCCATACAAAATGCACTAAGCTAAACAGTCTTCAAAAGTGCCTATAGCGACGAAAGTATAACTTGTACTGGTGAGTTGGTACGGGTCACTGAAGTTGATTTTTCCTTAAAATTCTCGTTTATTTTTGATTTTATCTCCGAAATAATCAACTGTACCAAAATAATTTTTATTTATTTACTAATGTTACAAATACAAATTATATCATAATTTAATTTAAACGAGAATAGTAACAAAGACCTTCAGTCGTTGTAGTGAAATAGACCAGAGTCTATGGTGGGAATCGAACCCACAACCTACACACTGATAGGCTAGCACATTACCTACTAGCCTACCGAGGCATCCACCAAAATAATGTAAATGGAAAGTTTGTTAAAAATTAAATTTTGGACAAAAATATTATATAGACCAAATTGCTTAAATTAATATTTCTTGAGATATTAGACTTTAACCTGTGACTAGTATAAACGTAAAAATTGTATACTACCCATAAGTTAAATTTTAATATCTCAAGAAATATTAATCTAAGCAATTTAGTCTATGTCACATTTTTGCAGGAAATTAAGTTCTCAAGAAATTTGACATTTACATTTTTTTGATCCAATGGATTGTAATGGAGATAACAGCTAAAAAACGAGAATTTTTGGTAAAAATTAACTTCAGTGACTTGTACCAACTCGCCACTACAAGTTACACTTTTCCATTTTCGATCGGACGTAGTACAGGCTAAAACACTTTTGTTGAAAATTAGGTCGATAATAGTAGGCAACACTTTACAGACTACTTTCGACCAAAAATTACACACGCATTATTTTTGATCCAAATGTTTTTACTAAAAAAAGCGATTGGCTGAGTGCAGGTTTGAACCGCGACCTCCTGGCTGATAGTCTGACGTATCTACCACTCAGCCATAGCCGTATTATACTTTATGTTAAATTTTTTCCACTTGGACTAAATAAGTTTAATTTGAAGTTTTTTTTTTCTTTAATAAAATAATTACAAAACCGATATAATTTTAGACAACGAGAAATTTTCAACATAAATTTAGAATATATGATCGTATCGCCATCTTAAATACAAACGGACGTAAATACACAAAAATTCGGAATAGATTTCTGCGGCTTACGATGCCATAATTAGTTTTTTTTCTAGCAACTCTAGTTTTAAAGATATGTATAGTGTCATTTAATATTTGCATAATTTACAACATTTTTTGTATTATTCGAGTAATATTTCACCAATGGTCATCAAACCCTTAAAATACGTTTTTGATTATTAACTCCACAAAAATCTCTTTCAGTTGCGTAGTCACATTGGTGATTATATCAGGATATCTTACTGTTATTGCAAGGATGCTAACAATTGCGTTTGTTTGGTTTAGTCCTTAAAACATTTTTTATTGTAAATTTTTTGAATTTCAAATAGCTAATTCTCATGTATATTACAACGCCGTCATTATTATTTTTTTCTAGAACCATTTGTTTTCGCGCTATTGTGCCTTTTTCAAAAAACCGCTTTAAATTTTATTTATAAGTATATCTTTAAAAGAGAGCAGCTAAAAAAACTAATGATGCCATCGCAATCAGCAGATGAAAATACATAAGATTCAGCTATTTTAATTTCAGAAAATTTAATAAATCACCATTTTGTTGTGTTGTGTTATGGTTTGTCCTATCAAACTACATTTTCATGCAAAATATTTAACTCCTACGATTAAAAACAGACACTTTTTTAAAGAAATTCAAACGGACGTAACTACACGTGCATGTATTTTTTTATGCATAAATGTTTATGAAAAACATAAAAAAACACATATATTGCGTGAGCTTGTTAACAACAGTGCTTTTAATTTTTTGGTTTTCGTATTGTTTTCTTTTCATTTACAAAATTCTAATAAGCTTGAATTGTACTTTTTTGTTTCTCCTATAAAAAAATAAAAGTGTAGTTACTTCCGTTTGCATTTAAGGTGACGATATGTATATGATACGAATAGCAAGGATATTAAGAAAACTGAGGCACTTGACTGCTTCTTTTGAAACCTGAAAAGTTCGAAACATCAACAACGTCTCATTCCTTAATATCCTTGTATATATGTATATATTATATCACTCATCAAAAGAGATAAAGAATCACATATGATTTTATTTCCTTATGAAAGCATACTGAAGTTGATCCTACAGATTGTGAAATGGAATTCGTTAGCGAGACCTAATTTAGAATTAGTATGGGTGTAGTGATTAACAGATATGTTTGGCTTTTTTCAATAAATACGAATGTCAAATGCGGCGATCATCTGCTAATTAATATGTCGAATTGAAGTTAGACTAGAGGGTAATTTAGAAAAATAAGATATATGGTAAAAGAGAGAATTAATATTCTTCTATCGTATAATATAAGCGCAAAGAAAGTTTCATATAAATCGAGCTCTATGTACCCATAGCTAAATTGGACGAGTAAAGAGGCCTTCTAGAAGGTCTTCGCAGCTTAAGGAAGAGAATGTGGACTGTCTATCGAATGAAAATTAAACAAATAAAGTACTACATCCACCTTCCCTTCTACAGTTTGCATGTGTATCGGTATTGCTGGATTTCAAGAAGGCCTGAAATTTGCAGGTCTGTTGCCTTTTACCGGTGGGTAAATTTATTGAAATCCCATATGCCAAACTTCTTCAAACTCTTTGAAAATATATAGAGCGACAGCATTACTTTGGTAAAAATAGTGGATTTAATAATACTATCTTTCCACAGTAGTGGATTTGGAATAGAGCATCCACTAGCCATATCAAGGATTTTATATGTCTAGTTGAATTAAAAATTTTTCCCAAGATTGAAACTGACCACTTGAATGAAATGTTTTCTTTTCTTTGAGGGACTACCGCTACTATAGCAAACTTCCAACATATTTACTGAGACTTCGCCAGTATGCTTCGTTGGCTGCGATAGCATTGAAGAGCAAAGCTTCCAGAGGTGCTAGGCATTTATGCTGCGAGTCCGTTTTTACTCCATGGAATTGAAAAAATATTTTTGGCATGGACACTAATACTCCATGGAGCATGGACAGTAGGGTGGAGAGTCGGAATTATTCTTCGATTCTCAATATTAGTGAGCATATGAACGTTGCATTTTATTCTCCGTTAAATGAGAAATATAGTGAAAACAATATTGGAAAAAACTTTTATCCATCTATCGCAAAATGAAGATTTTGAAAAAGGTCGCATTCTACAAAATAAGCCATTTTCTATTTTTGTTGTAACTCATTATATCTTAAATAAACACCAGTTTTATATGCAAAAAATCAGATTTCACTTTTAAGAAATATCAACCCGCGAAACATATCACATGCGGCTTTTTACTTCTTTACTCTCACTCGTATGTACTCACACGAATTAACTAAAAGTAAAGAAAATCAATACGTTTTCCATGAACATTCAAACAAGCAGGTTATTACTTGCTATTGCTTGATATTCACTAACAAAAACTTTGTACACAGAAAGAAAAACGCCGCACTATATTCAAGTATTTTCTACTTACTTTGAGTAGAAGTCGTACTCAAAAATTTAAGTACGAATAATACTAAAATGTACTTAAGTGAAACCGAAAACGAGAGAATCACGTAAAAAATCTTCAATCAATAACAAAATTCTTAAATTGTGTAAAAAAAATTCTTATTTTAAGTACTACTATTAGTATTAATTTTTTACACAGTCATAGTGTGTCTGTATTTGTTTCCTTGTTGATAGCTTCAATCGCATGCTGTGCTAATGTTGTTGTTTTGTTCTTGGTTATTCTGTTTGTTAGTGCAGTGCCGAATAATATCCTACAAACGTTATATTACAAGCTGCTGGTTTATACTGGATTTTAGCAGTCGTTCTTTATATACTGAGTTAGCTGGGTGGTCTTACAAACATGATGAGCTAAGTTCAATACTAGGAATGAACACAAATATTTTTAAATTAAAACAAGTAAGTAAAAATATAAAATTTATATAAGAAGTAAAAATATAAATTTCAAGTTTGTTCCAGGATTATATAAGTAAATGTTAGACTGATTGATTCGGGCTGGATTCAAGTTGCCGCCGGATTCATTAAAGTATGCAGTTAGGATTGATACAAGTACGCGGGGGATTCAAGTTACAGTGGTTTTGAATCTACTTGTAATACTACATTTGGTCTTACAAACATGATGAGCTAAGTTCAATACTAGGAATGAACACAAATATTTTTAAATTAAAACAAGTAAGTAAAAATATAAAATTTATATAAGAAGTAAAAATATAAATTTCAAGTTTGTTCCAGGATTATATAAGTAAATGTTAGACTGATTGATTCGGGCTGGATTCAAGTTGCCGCCGGATTCATTAAAGTATGCAGTTAGGATTGATACAAGTACGCGGGGGATTCAAGTTACAGTGGTTTTGAATCTACTTGTAATACTACATTTGTCAGCTACTTGTCGGCTATGCCCGAGCAATGAAAATAAACAAGCACAAAAGCATAACAGTGATTTGTGGCTATCATCAAGCAAACCAACACCAACACAGTACGAGTACGACTGTGTATAAAGTTTATAAACATATTCGTACTTAAAATAAGAATTTTTACATGAATAAAGGCTAATCAGGTTAAAATTAAGTATTTTGCACTTGAATATTCCAACTTGAATCAATCTTTCTGTACTTGATTTTAGAAAAAACCGGGACTACCGTACTTTTGACACCACTTGGGATTAATTTATGTACGGATGGACTGATTTTTATTTACTGTGTAGGAGCGAGAGTTACCGTATTAGTGCAAAATGTAATAGCATGTGTTTTGTTTGACAATTATGGAACTAAAGTCACATTATTTTTTGTTTTGCAGTATTGTAGTGATATATGATTTTTGTGAATATGATATTTCGACAGTTAAGTCATAATTTTGAATTTCCAATGTTGTCGCACTATTAGATTACTATGAGCGCTGTATTGGGAAATTAAGGTCATATTTTTGTGTACAGTATTATGGTGGCACTAAATTTTGGAAGAGTCGTAATTTTGTATTTACAGTGTTGTGGTGAGTGGTACATATTTTTTGCATAAAGTTACAATTTCTGCCTGGGTAGTTATCCTGACACAACTATAACCAAAATAAAACTCGAATGACAGGAAATTATGTGTAGATTAAGAATATATGAAAACATGTGATCATTTCGATGTCAAGATTCGAAATATATAGAGAAATATCAAAAAACTACTTTTTATTCTAAAGGTAAAAAAGTGCATATTACTACTAATTGTGACGTGACGGAAAAATTCTAATGATGCAGTCAGTTTATTTTGTTTAGTGTGGCCAATCGTATTTGCATGACGAAAAGTCAGTTTGTTTTTCAGTATTGAGTAATGTTATTAATTTTAGGCATTATTGAACCTGACCAATGGAACTTTTTAGTACTGGCACCTTGTAAGCATGGATTATGTAATATCAACATGCACAAAAGCCAAGGCCAGCTTAACTTCTGCATCAAATCAGAAGCCTGTCTATCATTCTTGAACCAAGATTTTTTGGTTTATCATAAAACTACCGCCTGGTTGTTTTTATTTGTTCTTTTTCAATCATGGAATATACTCGATTTAATATTTTTAGTACTTGAAACTTTTGGTATTTAATTCAACCCTTAAGAGAACACCAGGTCCCAGCCAGGCATTTTTGAACTTTTTTTAAATTTTTTTCCTAGATAGTATCGACAGACCCTCCAAATTTTTTATGAATTCCTCTATAAAGGTGTTTTCTGTGGAAAAAGTGAGAGAAACAAACATTTTTCTGTCTGTGGGCGTGGCAATAGTTCTCAAGAAATTTTTACTCATGTTGGTACCACCAGGGCCTGGCCAGGCCCTGCACTACTGTATATAGACTATAGTGCATAAAACCAAAACAAAATTTATAAAAAAGCACACGCAACACATAAGAACTCTTTTCTTAGTTTTATTTCGAAGAATGGAGATTTTTGATAATAAAATTTTCTTTCTGTTAGTGAGTGTGGTAGCAAAGTATGATAGTAATTATTGTGCTTCTATATAAAAAGCAAAATCCCTTTGTTTGCAACATTTTATCAATTAGTTATTTAGTTTTGTATCGGCAGTTGACAATTATAGTATATTACAATGAATGCTCGTTCCGACGACAATTGGATCTACGTTCTGGAGCGACTCGAGTCCCACTCGGCCAAAGATTGTCAACCCAGTGACAGCTGTACAAATTGGAAGTTTTCTTGTAAAGAAGTCTCGACAACAGTAGAACAGTTACACCAACAACAACAATTAGTACTGAAGTTAATATAAATCTTGTCCTAACTATTGTGAAAGGCTGGCAGAGGCAATTGACATTGTGACCCATGGAAATGAAGATAATAATATAGAAGATGAATCTTCGAATATTGAAGAAAAGTGATGAAAATAATAAAAACGAATACCAAAATCAGAAACTTTCAACTCCAATTGTTTATCATTCGAAAGGATGAAACAAAGTGCCACAAGTTGCCTCCAGGTTCCAGAAGATTTATGGCTCAACGTATTAATGTGTAGTGGTGGAGTTACAATTCAAGATATTATTGAGCTAGAAATATTCAAGAGATTTTTTTCAAATGACAAAGGAAATTATAGTGTGTGCAACACAGAAACATGCTAAAATATTTTATAAAATTTTCAACAAAAGTAATACAGATAAACAGCAAGTTTGTAATCCAATTACTATGGAAGAGTTAGCTGATTTGTAAGAACCTTGATTTATGGTATAGTAACCCAAAACAATACACACCCTACCTCAGAAGAGATTTTAAAATATCTTGGTGATTATACGATTTGATGATAGCCATAGTAGTTCAGATTGGCCCTTTTTCATTTTATATGACGATATAATTAATATAATAAATATCAATAAAAATAGTTTATCTAAAAAACTAAGAACACATTTTATTGATTTCCTTGCGGTAGCTATAAAATTCCATACAAAATAAAAGCAGTCCCAGCCAGGCCCTGGAGTTCGTTTGTGTGAGTACACTTTGGTGTTTGCTCAAGGTTTAAGAATTCCAAAATTGATTTTTGAAGTTATATCGTTTTTTCTTATTTAAGATGTTATTTAGGTTTTTTTTCTACTTAAAGTTTTAAGCATGACTTCTACTAAAATTAATAAAAAAATTTAATTTACAGCGAGTTTTTTTTTCTGTTTATAGACACACAAAAATGTTCGTATGTTAAAATATACAATTCTTAGTGCGCAAAAATTTTTTTCTATATTTGAACAATCATGTCAGTCAATTCAAGTTTCTCGTGACATTTCACACTTGATCAATATCCATATTCATGGTAAGAAACTGTGTGGAAAATAGTTGTTGAACAATTCAAATAATAAAACAAAAAACTTGTATAGCATATATTCATTATTAGTTGTCTCTTGACAAAATATCAAATATCGTTTGCATAATGTACATCTGTGTATGCAAAGTAACGAATACTAATTTTGAATACATACTTGCAAAATCTTACATACAAGAACTAGCAATAAATATGTGGTAGCATGATATTTTTCTACCTGTCATGTTAATATGAGTATTATTCATAATATTGTACAGTGGGAAGCTGAAAAAGTTAAAGTAAAGTAAAATGAAAAATACAATTTTTAATTTATTAATTTTAAAAATACTTTGACATTTCGTTACCTCAGAATACGGATGTCGTATGTCAAAATTTCCGATTTTGGAATTATTATATATCTATATTAATAAAAGAGTAACGTTATTGAGTGACTGACTGACTGTCTGACTGACTGACTGATTCATCATCGCCCAGCCCAAAACCACTAAAGCTAGAAAGTTGAAATTTCGTATATGGGCTCCCCTCAGGAAGTATAGATCCACTAAGACGGGGTTTTGGGAAATTCAAACGCTAAGGGGGTAAAAACGGGTAAATTCGGTAACCATATATCTCCTAACTAAGGTAGACATAAAATTACAAAAACAGCATAATAAGATCAAAAAATAAGCGGACGGGTGTTTGGTACTTTTTTTTAATTTTTTACATTTAGGGGCCGAAAAAGGGTAAAAATATAATTTTAGTACTTCTTTGTTAACCGTTTATCTCCTAAAATAATAAAGATAGAAATTAAATTTAAAATGGATTCTTCTATCCTTACAAAGCCGTCAAACATGTTTTGGTACTTTTTTGTAATTCGAATATATAAAGGGTAAAATTGGTGGCTCTTTTTGGTACTTTTTTCCATAGAACTATTTTTTATGCAAATTGATATATATAGTGAATGAATATGTTTGTATATTTTCACTAAGAAAGGATTTTTGAAAATTTTAATTCTTAGGGGTAAAAACGAGTAAAATCGGTAACCTTATATCTTAGAATCTATGTAAGGTATACATAAAATTCGAAAAGCATCATGAAAATATAATTTTGGTACTTTTTTGGTTAACAGTTTATCTCCTAAAGTAATAAAGTTAGAAACTAAAATTGCAATTCATTCTTCTCTCCTTAAAAAGCCCTCAAAAACAGTTTTGTATTTTTTCAAATTTGAATATATAATGGGTAAAATTGGTAGCCCTTTTTGGTACTTTTTTCCATACAACTATTTTTTATGCACATTGATACACATACTGAATGTATATGTTTGTATATATTCTCTAAGAACGAATTTTTGAAAACTTAAATTCTAACAGGATTAAAAGGGGCAAAAACGGCTAAGCTCGGTGTTCTTATATCTCCGAATCTAAGTAAGGTAGACATAAAATTCCAAAAGCGTCATAATAAGATAGAAAAATTAGTGGATAGGTGCTTTGTACTTTTTTTGAAATTTGTACTTTTAGGGGCCGAAAAAGGGTAAAATTATAATTTTGGTACTTTTTTTGTTAACCGTTTATATTTTAAAGTAATGTACTTTTTTGAAAACCTACTTTTTTGAAAATGTAGTTTTAAGAAATGGTACACTTTGAAAAATGTTTTTTGGAAAGGGTACCTTTTGAAAATGGTACTCTTTTGAAAATGGTTTCTTTTTGAAAAAGGTTATTTTTAGGGCTCTGTACACCAAAAGTGTAAATTAATCTTATTGTTTTCGATACGCTGTCCGTCAGTCCGTCTGTTTTTCTGTCTGTCACAGGCTGTTTTCTCGAGAGCCAAAAGAACTACGAGCTAAAGATTAAAGGGTGTTCTAAGGCGAGCAACGAAACATGTTGAAATACTAATGTAATATACAGAAAATTTTATATAGACTCTCGAAATTTCCAAAGTTAGTGTTAATTGGTGTGGTCTGTAGAATATTTAACAGAACAAAAATTAAAGGGTGTTCTGAAAGTTAATGTTATTTTGACTATGTAGTTTAAACAGTTTGCTGCATCTTGGAAACTGTAAGAGGCAAACATATGAAATTTTAAAAAACTCTAAAACTAAAAAAATTCCAGAATTAAAAAAGTTAAAACGAAAAATCGCCAAAATGAAATAATCGCTAAAACGCAAAAATTCGCCAAAACTAAGAAGATCCCAAAAACTAACCAATTTTATGGTTATTTTTAAATGAGTTAATTAATTTTTCTATATCTGCACAACAATGGGGTAGCGAAGCACGCCGGGTATAGCTAGTTCATAATAAAATTCGCACGCTCTTTCTAATGGTGTTATCAGTTTCTTCCTAAGCCTTATATTTTCGCAGATGTGCAGTATGCATTACATTGTATGTCACAAAATTATATATATTATTTTTTTAAATTAAATAATAAACGTTTTTAATATATGTCCATTGGTTTCTATAAAGTTTTTTTTAAAGGTTTTATCATAAAATTTCCAATTTTACTTTGGCAGATTAATTGCTTCCAGTATGTTTTTTGTCGTATGTTCAAAGAAGAAATTTGCAAGTTGTTAAAAAACGTGACATACGACAAATGTATTCTGAAGCAAAAGGCTAATAACGCCTTTCCCATTATGATGACAGTAAATTCGACTCATGCTGATGAAAACTAAGGACTCAGGTTATATTCACTACAAAACTGGAGTGAATCCTTTGGACCGTTTTAAAGATATTTGATGTTAAACATTAAAAACCGTCTCACTGCAAATGGAATATATTGAAGTAGCAGCTATAAATATCATGTAGTAATCGTATCTACATACGCATGTAAGTATGTATTTGAACGAAACTATTCTGAATTTACATTTGACGACTGTCTAAAACTTTTTATTACATACATGAAACATTTTTTTAAATATATCTATAAATCTATTTATGGCCAGCACTGTATGCACTTAGCTGAACGACAGAATAAATATCCTAAGAAATGAACACATCAAACTATTTATCTTTGCTAAAGTTGTGCGCACTTCTTTGCCATAACACATTTTTCGTATGAGCTATAACACATTTTTCATATGAACTATAACTATAACGTGACCAGAAGGTTTTTGCCAAAAATGGAACATCGTCGATTGTAAAACAGCATTATCAAGAAAACATTACCAAAGAGAAGGATTTTAAGAAATGAAATGAGGAAAGTGGCATATTTTAAATTAGAGGTAGTCAAAACTTAAACTGCGGTTATGTTGTTGAGAGAGCAACCCATCAAAAAATTCAAGCGTTTGAAATATGATGCTGCATTATATTTCCTTAAGTAATATTTCACAATTGCGAAATAATATATCTTATTTACTTAAATGGTTGACTGAAGAAAAATAGTGCTGCAGTTTTTATAAACAAAAAATATAGAAAAGTAACTAAAAACGAGATTGATATGAAGCGCTTAGTGCAATAACTCATTATATTGGCTTTGCATTCTAGAGATATTTTTGGATAAATTCTAGTATTTTGCAAATAATTATGCTGCGTATTTACAGTAGCAATTCCCAAAAACCATACAATTTAAAATTTTGTTTAAACTTAAAAGTCGGTTGATTCGTTGTTTAGGTTTTGTGTTTGCCGAATCATTGCATTTTACACAGAAAAAAATAAATTTCAGTTTCTGTAAAGAAATTCAATGAAATAGTAAATATTTTGTCTAGGAACGGACCTACAAACGAATTTGTAAATATAGACAAAAATATCTCAACAATTTCATTGAAAAAAACTTGGTTTTTTCAGTGAACAAATTGTTTAAATATATAAAACAATTTCTCTTAAAATATTTACAAATTGTAAACAAAACAATTTACTAAATCAAACAAAAAGATTTACTGGATTTTCTGAACAAAATCAAACAATATATTTTTCTCAGTTTATAAAGCAGTTAGTCTAAAAATACTAACAAAATTTAATAAAATAGTTTACTTATTTAAACAAAAATATTTACTGAATTTTTTGTAATCTATCAAACAAAATTTTTGTCTGGGTAATTTATCATCATCATCATCCATTAAGCATTTGTGAAATTTCACTTTGTTAAACGTGTTTAAGTCTGAATATTTATCTAAAGACTAAAAAATATTAATGAGAATTAACGTGACGACATTAATGAATTGATTCACTCAAAACTCTTCAGTAAACAAACTTGGTACAATCGCATTCCTTTTGCTATCATTTTTGCTGTTCTTATTTGTGTGTATGTCGTCATCGGGGCTATTTTTATTATTTTTTGGTTTTTGATGTTTGCATCCTAAATAAGAGTCAAACAAACAATTCATTGATTATGTAAAGAACATTTACTGAAAATTAAATTAATTTTTAGAAAACTTTTGTTTGAAAAAATTTTTATGATAATATTTCCTGTGTAATCCTCTCATATACAATCGGAACTGATAATACTTTGAAGCAGATTTTTTTACACAATATTAATAAAAATCGTCTATATTTATACTCTTAATTGTGGTAAATTTAACTTATTGCGTTGGTTTGAACAAATCAATTTTAGGTCCGAAAAAAATTTCTCTACAGAGGTAAGCAAAGGAAAAAATAATTTTTTTGAGTTCAACAAACTATTTTCAATTTTACTTTGTAACATTAACTTTCTCTGTAGCATTTAATTCGCCTCGAAGTATTATTAGTTCTAATTTTATATGAAATTCGTACTTAGCACCAGTGTTGCCAGAAATCCATGAGCAAAAATGGTTAAATATTGAAATAAAAGTGGCTAAAAAATGGATAAAAGTTTGCCAAAAAATGGCTAAATAGTACTGAGTGCTAAAAACTAGATTATTAAATAAAACATTAGATATAATTCATGTATTAACCAGTGTTGGCAAAACGTTAGTCTGATTAATGATTAAAAACTAACGATTAAAGAAATTAATCGCGATTAATGATTAAAAACTATCTAACCGTAATCAACGTTTTAGTGATTACGATTATCAATCATAATCAAAAAATTTAGATTGATAATAATTAATAATTATTGTAGTTTGGACCAGTTGAAATATGTATAAAAGTTTTAAAACTGGTTCAAAACTAAATTAAAAATTTTGAGAAAGCTCAAGAAGAACTCTTTTCTATTAATTTTTTGTGAATTTCGCCATTTTCGCTTTTTATTTAATTATCTGCGAGTTGTTATTTTTTACAGTTTTCCTCAAAACATTTCAGCGATTACGAGAATTCGCGAGTTTTTCGTATTCTTTACGTGATTTTAATTTTTACATATTTGCTATTTCTAATAAATTTTATGGCTTGTTTCCAATTCCTCAATCTCTCGCGAATTTTCGCCATGTTCGCAATAAAAGCAATTTTTTCTGTAGGCTTTCAGGATCTATGTAATGTTTCCACAATGCAAACAAGCGACTTGAGTAAACAATTTGTATGGAAACCGCTTAAAAAACTGAGTGCTTTTCATATATATTTTAGGCAAGCAATGCTTGTTTGCATTGTGGAAACAACACATTAGTCAATTGCGAGCTTTGATATCGAGTTTTTTTTCATATAACTTCATTTATAAATATAGATACTTTGATGAGAAAATATATATGTAAATTGCCATAATTTAATTATTTGTTTACACGTAATTAAATTAACGAGTAAAGACTAATGACTTACGATTAATATATTTAATCATTATTATTTTAATAACGATAAAATTAAACAGATTGGCAATCAAATTAACCAATCGATTGAAAAATCAATCGACTACTGTCAACACTGGATCTTCTAATAGAAGATCACTAAAATAAAATAAATAAATAATGTAATTTCAATGTATATTTAAGTTATCCATTATTATGGCAACATCATAGTCGTAATAACTACAAACCTACAAAAGCCTACTCTATAATAATTTTTAGTGTAGCATTCTTTTTAATCGACTTTTTAGTTATTGATTTAATTAAAATTTAAGGTTAGGTATTTAGGTATTAAATTAAAAATTTAAGATTTTAAACTACATACCCGAACAATCTAGCAAAACTTCAATTTCGTTCTATTTATTCGAGTAAATTTTGCTCTTACAAATTATTCGACTTAATCGGAAAACTTTTGAACTTACTCGGCTCAAAAAAAACAACATTTGTGCAAAAATTAGATCACAGTTTGAGACATGTAGTTCTTTTTTTTTTTTTTTTTTTTGAAATAAATTTGTATTCAAATGCTTCGCTTTGAAAAGTTTTTACATCGGGACAAATTTAATTATAATACTTATCATTTCCAAAGTATTGAACCAGCTCTTTGTTTGCTCTAAATTGATAAAGTCATATTCTTTGTAACAAACCTTTGATTTTGTGAATTTGCTTATTTTTAATTCCTCGATATTCATATCATTCGTTAAGCTATCGTTTATTATAATACGAAACAATCCAGTAAATTATCTGGTCTCAAATATCTTCTTTATTTCAATATTGGTTGATGGAAAGAAGTGCGAATTTTAATACAAAATAAGTATATTATTTTTTTTGATTAATCTCTATTATACTATGATGCAACAAAATGATTCAGCTGTTTTGTTGGGGCCCTTAGGGAACGAAAAATACTTTTAGTTTTTCTGCGTCACTACATAAAGTGATTTTATAAAGGCACATGTAGTGAAAAAGTGGTTTTCTTAAAGTTTCAATTTTAAACAGTCGTAACTTCTTTGTTTCGAAAAGGGTTTCTACACACGTTTTTATCTCTTACAAGATATGCTTCTTATTTTTCAAACAAGGCACGTTTTTTTTTTAAGTAGAAGTACACTAAGGCGCTTAATACCCACCAGTTAATTAATTAATTAATTATTGTGCTACCTTCTTTGGGAAAGGAATAGAGTAGAGAGAACAGCTGGCGAAATGAGATAGAAGTAGAAAGCAACTCTGCTATGGCGCGTTATGTTAATTTTACAGAAGTAATTGCAGTGCCTCTGATGTTAAGTGGATGCATTAACTTTATTAAACTTTTATTTGTAGCCATTTTATTATTTGTTTACTTCGTCAAAGATTTTGCTAACGTTACCGACGATGATGTACATTAGCATAGAATAGTATCAATCGCTGCCAGTAATATAATTATTAAATCTTTCTCGATACGAAAACTTCTCACTTGGTCACTCTTAAAATAAATTAAAATTTTCAACATAAAGTTGGAGTTATAGGAGGAGGAGTCGGGTACTCCCATACGAAATTATTATTATTTTTCTATATTTGAAGAACCACCAATGCGGAACTCTCTAAATTTGATATAGGTTAAACTGTGAACAAATGGTCTTTTAGCCTAAAGAACCACGACAGAGAGAATAGCTAAATTTGATTCAGGTTACATTGAGATCAAATTGCGCTTTTAAACAGAATGTTGATAGTAGAGGGCACTGGGGTACAAAATAAGTATGTACTAATTTTCATATATCTTCACGACAATGTGAGCTTCGCTACCACACCGGCTAGGGCTAGTTATTTAATAAAATAAAATGAATCTACTGTTTCCATTTTTCTGTTAGAAGTTTTGATCTAAACCGAGAGTACTATCGATAGTATCGGTATTTAATTATTGACTATCGATATATATCGATTGTGGTCGCTATAGTTTCCCATCACTGCCCCATGCCACAAAATCCAAGTTGACCTGTGTACTTACTTAATAATACATACATAGCAACTTTTTTTTCCTATACTGAATTAAAAAACAACGGCAAAATTGCTGCCCAAAAATATTTTGCAGCTGCATTGCTCAGAGAATTTTTAAGTACAGTAAGACGATTAAGTAAACGCAAAGACTTTAATTAAATTTTATCACAAGAAATTATGTTGGTCGTAAAAATTTATAATACTGCAGTTAACACTGAATTTGCTATTTTTTACTCGGTAAAATGGAAAAATTTTCAATACATTTTGCCCCAATCGACTTAGTTTTTCTAAAAATTTCTTTTTATTTCTAATAAAAAGCACTTTCTTTTCTATTCCTTCAGATTATTTAAAACTAATTGCGTTTTGAGACATATTCCTAGTTGTAACGGTACTAGTCAAAAAAGGACTGTCATATTACTAGCTGTAATGAGGCTAGTAACGATACTAGTCAAAAAACGACGTTTTGGAACCCCTCATAAATTTGCTCTACTTAATCAAAAAATAATGAAACTTGAAACATTAGGTATGCATATGAGGGACCTCATAGGTGAAGTTTGTATGTGGCACTTATTGTACCAAATAAAAGCTTAGAAAAAAGAACTGAGATCCGCACAATAACATAAATGTGAAAATAAGGTCAATTTCCTTCCCAAAAATTTCGGCCATAAAAAGTGCTGAGATCAAAATAGGGACCAATTTCTTGATAGGTACAATACCATCTCATTTCTAGGCAACCTGTTAGATTGACATTATTTTTTTACCTTTCTAATATGGGAAAGAATTATGGGAAAAATGTTTTCAATCTTACAGGTTGCCTAAAAATTATATGGTATTGTACCTATCAAGAATTTGGTCCTTATTTTGATCTCAGTAGTTTTTACGACCGAAATTTTTGGCTAGGAACTTAGCCTTATTTTCACAATTCGTGGGTGCATAGTGCCCCTTTACCGTTCTCTCGGGAAACAAAAAAGTGCGGGAATAAAAAAACTCTACTTGTAGTGTTGTCAATTCGTCGTCGGTGATAGATACTTGCTTTGCACATGAATCGACGATAGTCTCGAGTACTTGCCCTACGGGCTCTTAGCTCCCAAAATACTGAACGAATTTTACCAATATATAGATTGTGCACTTTGCCAGTAAATATTATTAAAATGGTATAAATTTTGTCAAAAAGGGTGCTATAACCCGACTAGAAATTATCATGAGCTCCTAATGGGGAACCAACTGGGTTGTCCAATTGGTTTCCGAGTTGGGATGTAACGCAGAAACGTATTTGGGACCCGATGGGGCAAACCTTATAAGTTTCCCACCGGGCAATCCCGATAAGATCCCGATTTGGGTGCAATTGGGTTGCCCAAATGAGTGAAAATGAACGATTTCTCATTTAATTTATTTATTATATTTTATCCTTAATATAAAAATTTATTATATTTTATCCTTAATTCAAAAATGTCTACAAATTGCATTTAAAACAATAATGTATTTATGCGTATACATATGCAAATACTTATGACAGGTATTACAATAAATAGAAACTCTTATACACACATATATATAAAAATTATACGTAATGTTAAATTATACAATATGTATATGATATGATGTCTCAGTAACGCACAGTTTCAAGCTCCATGTACTTGAATCTGAAAATAGATAAAATTTCAATACTATTCCCCATGGTATAAGTATATAAGGTAGTACCACTTTCCCTTTTTTTCTGACATATTGCCATTTGACAATAAAGGAGATCTGACGTTTCAATAAAAAATCAAACAACCATCCTAGTTTTAAAAATCCAATTTTTAATATTGTTGGAATTTTTTTGCTTCTAAAAAATTTAATTTTTTAAATTCAAAATAAAATAAAATAAAAGCCAACAAACACAACAAAAAAACATTTCGTGATGCCTTGACTAATTTGAAGATGCTGTGGAACAGCAGTCTGTATCAATTGATAAAGCTGGCATTACTATGACATTTACCTCTACATGATCTGTATTCACTGCAGAATATTCCATTTTCATTGGTTGGATACTAAAGGCGACGACAATATTGATTTTTTTATGGCATTTATTGTAAAATACCTGCACGATGAATCAAGAGATAACAATGTCCACATCTGTAAATGTTTCCGCCGAACGCGTTTGCCCCAAATATTTGTGGTGCATTTCAGATTGTGTAGGCATGTGCGACGCACAGAAAAGACGCAAGAATTTTGTCATATTCAATACACACGATCCGTGGCTTGATGGTTTCTGACCAAGGTAGATTTAAATATATAAATCTGCCTTGGTTTCTGACGAACAACGCAAAAATTTGTGCCGCATTTTGGTCTGGCGCATTTGAAAATAGAGTGCCACTTTTATTGTTTTATAATTTGCTTGAGCGGGGAAGCGCATTTATTTTCAGATAAAACATATATGTATGTATGTATTCATGTATGTTTGACATATTGAGAACAATATTTTGTTGCAGAAGTGGGCGTACCTTGTTTAATCGTGCTTGAATTTGCAAGTTCAACATTTTAGTTGCAGCTCTTTTCAGGCCTTCCAACACAGTTATCATTAGATTTCTTACAATGTATATTCTTAGCTCCCATTTCGCTACAATGAAATATTAATTTTTGATAATCATCATAATGCCACATAAATACATAAATAGATGCAAACATGCATACTTATGTACCTATGTAAGTATTTACATACTTAAATACATACCAACGTATCCTTTTTTGAAAAAAAAAATTATTTTTTATTCAATATATATTAAAAAACAAATTTTCAATTTCTTTAAAATTAATTTCACACTTTTGAAGTTTTTATATTTCAAAGGTTGCTTATAAATTAAAATTTTTTATTTGTTAGAAAATAGATAGATAGATTTTCCTAACAAGTTCCCAGTAGGTTACGACTTGGGAAGAACTAATGTTAAATCTTTAATTTGTAGGTCGGCTATCCCAAAAACTTCCCGGTCAGATTCCGAATGGGATAAACCTTTTTGGTTGGCCCCATTCATTCCCAAGTGGGCCCCAATATGTGTATTGGGACAATTTCTAGTCGGGAATGTGAACATAATCTTTAGCTCTAACCCGGTGCCCAAAGACACCTCTTATCTTTTTTTAATCAAAAAGCTGTTCGATTTTTTACAAAAACTCGGTTAACATTCAATACAACATCTACGTCAATTAAAATTTAATGCCAGGTTTTGAACGTTTCCATTTTAAGCAATAAAACCGTGACAACTCTTGCAGCAAAATCCGCAAAACAGTAGAGCGATTTCAAGCAAAACTTATAATTTTGACTTTAATCTTAAATTTGGAAAAGGACAGTTAAAGCAAAGCATGAGAAACTATATACTATTATAAAATTTTTAATGCAAAAAATATAAAATGGGCTTATAATAAATCGGAAAGTGGTTCCGGGTTTAAAAATTATTTGCGGCATTATAATAATATATTTGCTAATAAAACTCATACTTGGCCAGCATTAAAATAGAGAAATCATTATTTTTAGTGACTTTTAAGCGTTTAATGCATTATTCGCATATTGTTTAATAGTCCGTTTTCTTGTTAATTTATGCTTTGAATAAAATAAGTACAAAGAAATTCATTTCATTCATAATTATCATAATGTGTGTTCATTCGCACTTAAGTTTTTCTTTCGTTATTTTGTATTTTATTTGCATAAAAATCTAATTTGTTTGTGCCTGAATCTAATCGTGTAGTAAAAATATTCATTATAAAACTTTATTCATGAGATCGCGAAAAACTTAAATTAAACTTAAACTGTAAAAACAACAAACTTTTCACTAACTTTTCTTAATAAGAAAATTAGAAGAATTTTAATAGAAAAAAATGCAAGCACATAAGTTATTTGAAAAGTTTCAAATGTACTGCAATTAAGGAAGAAAATATTCGTAAAAGCTCTTAGGAAAGATTACGACTTGTGCAAGATTTTATGATGCTTTTGTTTCGTTTTAAGTTTTGTTTTTGAAAATTTCTTTAACACGTCTTCAAGTAGACTTTGGTAGCTTTTTATTAAAACAATACCTGTCAAAATTTGTGCAATTAAGTTAAAATGTCATAAAAAATAATTCAAAGACGCGAATTTACTTATATATTATGTAATGAATGGTTTTTCGACCTTAAACTATTTTCACCGTTTGTATGTTCTCTATTTTAATTTTTATGGTTAATTTTGTTTTAATTACGTAGAAAATGAGAAGAAACATCCGGTAAAATTTTCCACATACACATTCATGCCTACGCTCATTTGCACCTTGAAAAACACATGCATCACAATACTTAAGTACTTGTTTGTTAAATTTTGTGGCAATTTTATTATTTACGGTCATAGAGACATTCTTTATATGTACATATACTCAGTGGCATAATTTTCTGTACATGTGTATTTATACATATAATAAAATAATTACCACACTCTTTAAATTATATTTAATGTCATTTGCATTTTTTAAGGGTTGTATGTAGTATTTTTACGTGTCGTTTGTTTATGTGGAGTAGACCAGCCAAATTTCCAAAAGTATTTATTTTATTAGCTCCATCGGCAGCTTGGAATAAACTGGCCATAAAAAATAATGTGTGTGCAAAAATTGCACCGATAGCATGTAAACAGGGCAGGCGCATTGCACTTATCACCCAAAAATAACGTATGTTCACTATAAAGCGTTTTGGCACCATAACATTCAAACAAGGCGTTTTTCGGAAAAATTGTGTCTACCCCAACTATGGCCTATCATGATCCTTTACTGGAATGAAACTAATTTTTGAACGGTTCTCGCTAAAAATGGATAGCGCTAATTATAATTTGCCCAGTCATATAAGGAGAAATAAAGCGGCCAACTGCGGAATTAGAGATAATAAGCTAAAAATTCGTACACACCTTCCTTTTGGTGTTCTAAAAGTTGTCTCAAAAGACTCATAAAAAATCTCGTGTTTGCGCCGTAAGTTATTCAAGGTCAAATGTCACAAAAATCAGTTTTTCGCGATTATCTCGGTTTCTATAGCTCCAATAATGTTAACAGTTATAGTAGAGCATAGAATTTGCGACAGATTTTGTATTAAAATTTATTTCATACGCCCAACCGTTTCTGAGATAGAGGGCAGAGAGCCCACAACGCTCCGCCATACTCACTGTAATGCAAGGTCAAGCGTGAATCTCAGTGAATAGTACCTTGTTTAAAGTTACGAATGAGACATAATAAGCTGTAAACTCTTATACGCACTCACTTTGGTATTATAAATGTTGTCTCACAAGTCTCATAAAATATCGTGTCTGCGCGGTAAGTTATTTAAAGTCAAAGGTCACAAAAATCAGTTTTTCATGATTATCTCGGTTTCTATAGCTCCAATGATGTTAACATTTATTATACAAATTTTAGAATATAAAATTTCCGACAAATTTTCTTTTAAACAATTTTTTTTTTTAGATAGAGGGCAGAGAGTCCGGAGCACCCAGCAATACTCACTGTAATGCCAGGCCAACCGTGAATCTCAGTGAATAATACCTTGTATTAATTTATGGAATGAGAGATGATAATGTTTTATTTCATTTTTTATTTCTAATTAAAATCAACTTTAAATAAACTAGTATAAAATTAGAATACACAATAAATATTTCATCTAATGATTTTTTAATTACACAAAGAAGTTACACAGAAAAGAAAAATCAATCCATCGGTACTTAAATTAATCCCAAGCGGTATGAAACCCTGAAAGCAAGAACAGAAAGATTGATTTAATTACAGAATATTCAAGCGCAAAACATTTAATTTTAGCCTAATTCGGCTTTATTCATGTAAAAATATTCTTATTTTAAGTACGACAATGTTTATAAACTTTATAAACAGTCGAACTCGTACTGTGTTGGTGTTCGTTTGCTTTGATGAAAGCCACAATTCACTGATGTAATCTTGTTGTTGTTTATTTTCATTTCTTGGGCATAGCCGACAAATAGCGACAAATGCCGTATTAAATGCTTGATTCAAGCACGCTGCATAATTGAATCAGTCCCACCGCATACTTGAATCAATCCTACTGCTTACTTTAATAAATCCCGCCGCGTACTTAAATCAAGCCCGAATCAGGTTAAAGTTTCCTTATTTCATCCTAGAACAGACTTGGGAATTCATATTTTTAATACTTAGCTAAATTGAATACTGTTACGTAATTGTTTTATTTTAAAATTTATTTTTGTTCATTCATGGTATTGAACTTAAACGGTGTGCGTTTTGTGTTTTTCATACTTTCGACGCGTTTGTAAATTCAAGTTACATGCAACGCATTTTGTGCGCCAAGTTCTTTTGTTTTGATCAGCTGTAGCGTAAATTGTTTTGTAAATTAAAAATAATTTTTGCAACAATGAAATATGAAATTCAGATTGAAAAAGAATTAGTGGAATCCATTGAGTTTATTCATGCATTCATTGAGTTAAGGCTCAGTTAGCCGACCGTAACGTGGATGTAGTTGCATGTGTTGATCGTTTCAGTCTCATAGCTCTTCAATGTGAAAGAAACGATCAGCACATGCAACTACATCAACGTTACGGTCGGCTAACTGAGCCTTTATGCATCCATTGCATTCACTGAGCTTATGCATCCATTACGCTTGTTTAATAAATTGATAAAATTAATAAACCCAACAGAGATGAGATACAGTACGTAAAAGTAGTCGATAGCTACAATGCAAATTTTTTCATGAAAAAATTGTGGCAAAAAATTTATTTTCATGCATTTTATTCTTGAAAATATTTGTAAACTTTGTTATGAAGGTTTTTTTTTTTAATTAAAAAACGTTTTTTAAAGAAAAATATAGAAAAAACTAATCTACGACACAAACATATTTACCGATACGATTGAAAATAGAATATAATATGTCATCCCTGGCTATCAAAAAAAAAAAAATGCTGGAATTTTTTCATGGCGCCGGCGACGCAGACAAAAGTAAACCTACTTTTCGCGTTTTACGCTTTGTGCTATATCACAATTTGACCAGCTTGGATATATATTTTTTGAATCATAACGGTTTTTAGAAGAACCCTACTCAAAGAATCGTGTTGGAGAAAAGCTGGACAATAAAGGGTCCGTTAAGGCTCAGTTAGCCGACCGTAACGTTGATGTAGTTGCATGTGCTGATCGTTTCTGTCTCAAAGCTTTTCAATGTGAAAGAAACGATCGGCACATGCAACTACATCAACGTTACGGTCGGCTAACTGAGCTTTTACTCATACGTAACGCTAATGTAGTTGCATGTTGCTGATCGTTTCTGTCTCGTATCTTTTCAATGTGACAGAAACGATCAGCAACATGCAACTACATCAACGTTACGTATGAGTAATGGAGCCTTAAGGCTCAGTTAGCCGACCGTAACGTTGATGTAGTTGAGAGAGAAACGAGCAGCACGTGCAACTACATCAACGTTACGGTCGGCTAACTGAGCCTTTAAGAGCTAGCAGATCTACAGCGAACCCCTTTCGGAGTTGGCAATTTTCGAGCAAAGAGAGATTACATTGGTAACAATAATGTAGTGGTAATAATGATGTAGTAACAAATATTGTAGTAACCAATATCTATTAATCAAAAATATAATTTCATATTCATTATATATATATATGCAAGCTAGGAACATCAATCAGAGCAGAAGAATGAGTTGTATCTAGCGGCAAATGCAAATGTTAGAAAGTTCTCGGTTGTTAATAATGTTGCAGAGCGCGGTGTTGCTCTAATAACGCGCTTTAATGCTATATTGACGCATCAGGAGGAGTGATGACAATTTATTATCCATGTAATGGAAGAAAGCCACAAAGATATTCCTTCGAGCCACTTCTGTAAATAAAAATGTATCAAATACATACCTAAATAAATAAATAAAATGTTTTTAATAACAACGACTTATTGAGGCTTGTAGGTCCAGTTGAGTAGACCATTTTGCCAAAGCATCCTCAAAATCGGAAGCTATCGATAAAAACGATTTTTTGGGACTTTACGGACAAAAAAATTCAGCGCGTTGTTTCTGCAGCGGTTTTCAACTTTTAAACGCTGTCGAATAGAGGAGGACTTAAGCTTTCGGTGTATATTTAAAATATTTTATTTTTATTTATATTTTATGGAAATATTATCAAAAGAAAAACTATTTTTTTCCGACTTTTTAAAAATTTTGCGTATATTTTTTTGCAACACTTTGCTTGAGATCCTACTCATTTTTTATACATGCAACACAGCAGCATTGTCGAGCTCCTCACAAAATAAATCTTAAAAAATATATAACTGCTAAGCTACTGGTCAGAGTTATTAAAAAGTTGATGTACCAACATATTAGGAGCTATATCTGCACAATATTGTTTATAAAAATGTGCAGGATCGGAACTTCATCCTATTCTTCGTCATTATCATTTTCGATATTCTCAGAAGGCAATCAAATAGGTTAGATAGGATACGCACGTCTTACGATGGGAAAGCAAAACATCTTAAGCTATAAAAAGCAAGATCACCTTCTAGTTTTGTCCCTCTATAAAACAGTGCACCACAAAATTGGCTACAAGTCAAGTGCTAAAATGTGAACGACTAAAATATTTTTCATGAACTGATCAATTTGGTTTTAATATGCTCAAATAAATTTAAATTCAACAGTTTACCGTTATGAAATCTTTTCAACTTTTAAATTCATCAAACATTTTTTACCATGTTACAAGTTTATCGTTTGACAATGTTGCTTAGCTTTCTTAGCAGCTCAGATGTACACAGAAAAAACTAATTTTTCACTTCAAATACCAAATTCCCTGAATCAAATGTAAATTTGTTCACATTAGGTCCCATAAAGACATTTTTAAATTCAATTGCAAAATTTTGTAATAATTTGTTTGAAAAAAAATTCTGATTTTTTCAATAAACAAATTGTTTCAATCAAAAAATGTTTTATAGAAATATAATAAATAAATCAAAGAATTTCATAATTTTATCAGGTTGACAACATTGGCGGTAGGTAAATGAAATGAAATAATAAGTCAAACAAAAGTATTTATCAAACTAAATAGAGACAATAATAATGATTTCAAATCAGTTTCAAAAACATGTTTGTCTAAAAAAAGCTATCATGATTTTTTCTGTGTAGCCAACTTATGTGCTGTTTACGCAATGCAAACAAGCACTGCTTGTCTAAAATTTGTGTGGAAATCACTCAAAAGGCTGAGTGCTTTTCACATAAATTTTAGACAAGCAGTGCTTGTTTGCATTGTGGAAACAACACATTAATGTGGAGTGATTTTCTGGATTCTCTTATAGGGAATGGGAGAGCATTAGTTGCCGATAATTTTTTATAGTTCATCGTAAACGTGAATACCCTAATTGTTAAAAAGTCACGAATGGTGTTTGCAGAAATATAAGTACCATCTTTTTCAGAGTCTTGGTATGACAGATTGAGTTATTTTAGTTTCACTATGTTGGTGACCATAAAGCGCATTTTGCCATCTTAAGACTAATGTGTTGTTTTCACAATGCAAACAAGCACTGCTTGTCTAAAATTTATATGAAAAGCACTCAATTTTTGGAGTGATTTCCATACAAATTTTAGACAAGTAGTGCTTGTTTGCATTGTGGAAACAGCACATAAAATTTTAATTTATTTGTTTGAGTTGAATTATATATTTTTTAAGTTAAAAGATTTAATTTAAATTACGAAATGGGCGTGGTTTTAAATAAAACAATTAATCAAATACGTTTTTTTACTAAAGTCAGCATTAACTGAAACATTAAAAAACAACTAAAACAGAAAAAAATTTCAGATTTAACGCAAAATTCTGTTTATTTCTCTTGCGCGTGCAAAACTGAGTGAATAGGAAGTTATTTTAGTTAAATTCAAATTCAACTCTGAATTCATTAGTTTTGTTTTTAATTTGAAAATAGTTTTTTTAACAACTGAATAACAAATAAAAAACAGAGAAAAAGCTTCATTCCATTTTTTAATACTTATATTTAGAAATGCAACATACAGAAACATGCACTCACTTTTACTCGCAACTGTATGTATGTATACAGCACTTTTAATTTGCGCCGCGATTTAAAGCCCGATCTTAATTTTTGACTCTGGTGGCTTTTTAATGCGACATCAAATTCTGAGCACCTCATATGCCATCTCGGATCCTTCCCTTCTAATGTAGAATTTGTTGCAAATGGCACGAAAGCCCTTCTAAAACTTCATACGTCTATCCTTTTATAAACTCACTTTATAACACGCCCCAAAATGAAGCCGATCTTTTTACACATACATGTTACATCACCATTTGAAGTTTGAGGGGGTGAACCTCTCACTTTTACATGACGTTTTTATCAGAGACAGTTTCTAGATCCAAGCTTAAGGTAATTGTTCTCTCTTGGTTTCTTTAATACTAGCCAAATTACAAAAACTTTTTTGTTCCATTTAATGGATTGATATGTTCTCTTTCCACCGCTAACGGCTCGAGAATATATTGTACTACCGTCATTTTGACCAGTAAGAGGACAAGTACGTTGAATACAATTGGTACAAAATGTCCCACATGGGAGTAAACACAGAAAAATTAGAAAAATATTTTTATATAAATATTTTATTTTTGTGTATTATTTAATAAATTTCTTCAGAAGGCTAAGATATCTTTATCTTGAATTATCGCGCGGTTTGCTATAATTTTACACCTGTGTGCGCTGTCGAAGAGAGGAGAACATAAGCTTTCGGCGTGGGTATACCAGAGTTTACTTTGACTAATGTTTCGTGGAAGTATTATAAGAAAAAATTAAAATTTTTAAATGTTTTCCAGATTTTTTTCAATTCTGCAGCGTTTTGTGCAACATTTTACTTGAAAGCCTACTCATATTTTTATTTTCTTAAAATGAGTCCTAAATTATTCAAATCGGTTGGAAGTTGGCAAAGGTTAAATTTTTTAATAAAAATTTCATGCAAAACATTCCCAGTGTATTGTCGAACTACTTACAAAATAAATAGTAAATGATATATAACTTCTAACCTACTGTTCAAATATATTTAAAACTTGACATTTTAATGCTCTGAAATAACTTCGCTTCACAAATCCAATGAAATGATATCGTTAGACTTTTTACAATCCAATTGAAATATTTCACAATATATAGCTGTGTTCGTTTACTCGAAACTCTTGCTACTTTTACTACAATTGGAAAAATTTGTTTACTTTTGTATTGAAAACTTCCAGCTGTAGTAAAAATAGCAAATTGTAGTTAGTAAGCGAACAGACATTATGTGAAATTTCACAAATATTATGAAATAATTTCATTGGAATCGCTTCATTAGCTTTTATAGTTTCGTTAGAAAATTTCAAAAACATTTTGTCATTTTATGGAAACCCCTTTCAGTTTTGACAAAATGTTTTAATGGATACATACTTAAAAAGCTGGAAAAATGTACTCTTGTAAATTAAAAAAATCCTTGGAAATTTAAGTTCTTAGTACCATAATTAATATAAATGAAATTTATTAAATGAAATAAATGTGTTACTTAAAATTACCAATAAATTAAAATATGTATTCGAAAAACCAATTTAAGTTAATCAGCCTGCTTAATAATGTAATAGTTTTATTAAAGCAATGAAATAATTTTATTAAAATATTGACACAGTTTCATTAAAATCACAAAATAATTTCATTAATATAATGAAATGATTTCATTAATATGTAATGATTTCGTCAAAGTAATGAAATATTTCCATTAGTTTATCAAAATTATTACATTGAATCAATGATATCATATCATATATTTAGTAGGGATGTAACGATACGCCGTTTTGCCGATCCGATACCGATACCGATATTTAAAAATAAATATCGCCGATACCGATTCCGATACCGATACGAATATTGAAATTGAGTTCAAGTTTAGATCAACAAAACTCAAGTGCAATTTTTTTATTATAAAAAATTACATTGTAAGAGAGAATATTTAAAATTGATTTTAACCCAGTATAAAAAATTGGAAGTAATTTTTAAGGAGCTACATTTTCTTTACTTCCAAAAAATCTATATTAAAAATATGCAGATAATTAGTAAAAAAGCAAGAAAAAATTTTTAATTCCTTTGTAATTTTAAAAAATACTCGCCATGCTTTTTAAAAAATCGATTTTTTAAAGAACATTTATCAATCAACTAATATTCTTCTAAATAACTTAATAGCTTAATTATTAAAAGTCTTCTAAAAGTTTATATTTATTCACTTAAATTTACATGAAAATAAAGTTTTGAGTTTAAATTCGCATAAAAAATTGTGAAAATGGGTAATTTTTTATCCTTTTTCCTTGAGGAAAAATCATTATAGAGCACAGAAAAAGAAATTTGTCCTAGCATCGCTTCCAATTCGGTGATTGGTAATCGAAAAACAGAACTTCTTGCAATGGCAAGGATATGTAAAACTAATTAGAAATTATCAAAATTTGCAATACTTCTGGATCGCGAATTCTACATTTTCATTGGAGTGTATTTTTTTGTTGGAATAAGATTTAAAAAACAACGACTTGAATTTGAATTCATGGTAAAATTAACAAAAAATAAATAATTTTTTTTACAAAATAACAGCATAAAATATTATTAATTTTTAAAATTGCTATTAGTAAAATTTAAAAAATAACGAAGTGAGTTTAATTCATGGTAAAATTGAACAAAAATAAATTATTTGTTAAAAAAAACTCTGAAAAAAATTTTTTAAAGTATCGTCGTATCGACAGTAAAATATCGCCGATACCGATGTATCGGAAAATCTGAAGTATCGCCGATATATCGGTATCGGTATCGGTATTCGTTACATCCTTAATATTTAGTATAATTTTCATTAAAGTAATTTTAAAGAAACTTGTTTCATTAATCCAACGAAGCGTGACGACGTTACATGAGCTTTATTGAAGTTCATTTCATTGGATTAATGTCGGAATTTACAGAATTTATAAAAAACTAATTCTTTAATTTTTTTGTGTGACTGAGCACTGTTTTTTTTGTGTTTCTTCACTATGACGAATCACACAAAAATTTTTGGGCATGTCTTCATTTTGCTGTTTCGGGCGATTTTACTTGGGCGATTATTCATATATCATTTGCTGCCAGTATGAATATTTGCACAAGTAAAATCATCTAAAACACAATAATGAATGAACGTCAATAAATATTGTTCATAACTGTAGTGTCGTAAGGTCCATGGTCATTATGACACTTTTTAGAAAATATTTATAAGTATGTAAACTCATTTTATAGAACACTTATAGAACACTTATAGAACAGGCTCTCTGACCGACTTCGGACCGAAATCCGCAAAAATTTATGCTGGTCTTATATACATATGTATATATATATATATATATATATATATATATATATATATATATATATATATATATATATATATATATATATATATATATATATATATATATATATATATATATATATATATATATATATATATATATATATATATATATATATATATATATATATATATATATATATATATATATATATATATATATATATATATATATATATATAAAAGTTTACTTACCTAATTAACGAAATTTGCCAGTTAACACATACAAACACATAAACAATGTGTTATTGTAGTGGTTGTGTTTATTATTGTTGTTATCGTTGTACCGTTATTTGCACAATTGCTGCAATTGACTTGTTACAAAGGACCCTTAAAGCAATTGTTTGTTCAAATTGCCTGAGGTTTCTTAAATGTTCACAACGAAGATAACATGCAGGCTCTCATAAACTATAAACACACACTGTCACTTACACATACCCTCGTATGTATGTATATTCCTTTACAATGACAATTTGCAAGTAAGTAAATATCTGCAACTGAAAGTAGATAAATGCATACAAGAGCAGTTGCTGCATAAAACACCAGTTAAAAAATATATTGCAACAATGAAATTTTCCTCTAAATGTGTAAATATGCACGGGTTTAAATACATACATATCTGTGGAGTTTTGACAAAAGCGCTTAAGTCGACTTAAGAAAATTTTTAGTTTATTTTATCATTAAATACAGATTTTTAAGGCGCGTCGTTTTGTTTAATCGCCATATTCATACAATAGCTGGCAACGAAAAAATTAATGTTTTGAAAATTATGCCCTTCGCGGTTTTTCCTAATTTGCGACTGATCAATACAGAATTTCAAATATGTCGGAAAATGAAAGAAAAGTATACATAAAGCTCTAATCAAAATCACTCAATTATACTTAATTTTCTAATTTCTTTAAACGCAGTAAAAAGTTTTATTCAGCACTTTAACAGCATTTTTACTTTTCTGAAATTTTTAGGAAAATCATACTTAAGTTGTTTTGTCAAAAGTTCACAGATATGTGTATGTTAAAGACTGAGTGAAATATAATTGGTACTGATGTTGAAGATGATGATGGCGATTGTGTTGTTTATGCTGATGTTTTTGCTCTAGTTGCTTTTGTTGCTGTTTCGTTGTTCCAAGTAAAAAATTTTGTATAAATATATTCTAAAAAGCCGCATTCATGCAATATTTGCGAATTACGCTGAGTACCTGGCATCGTTTATATTTCCTTTAATGTCAGCTATGTCGTCGTTGTCTTCCTCTGTTTTTTTATTTATTAAAGAATACTTATTTCGCGCTTAAAAACATTTTCCACTTTAAAAATGTTTCCTTTTGAGGCTACAGGAGGCCAGCAGTTGTTTGTTGACATCTTCTCTGGTAAGTTAAAGTTAGATTAGAACAAATGCAACGCAAGCAAGAAAGTTGTCATTACCACAGTGATACAAATTTCCCTAAAGAGTTTGTTGGCGCTTTTCTCATTGTAAAGATTTCTTTGCACTTCTTAATTTTAAATAAGATTAAAGTATATGCTGAAAAATTAAACAAGACTCTTTAATTGCAGTTATCTTACAAATCAACCGTCCGGAATATTTGTATATAAAGCAAAGAGAAATTGAAGAAAACGTATTTGTATATACATATATGTTTACCATATCTTTTCTCTGCCTGTATTTAGTTTTCTGTATTTAATTTCAATTTAAAAGACTCAGTTTCTAAAAAAGAGAAATTGAGACTTGAAAATTAAAACTAGATTTTTATTGCTGATTTACATTATACGTTTTTTCCTTGCATTTGGAGTCAATAAATCATTAAATTTTCAATAAATCGCCAAATTTTGAATAAAATCAAATAATTATGCCTTAAAGCAATTTCTCAGGCTTCTTCGACATTTTCTTTGACTAGAACTTAAAACGCCTTTAAAATGCATATGCATAAGTTGTCAATTATTCGAGTTTATAACCGTTTAAATAAAACTTCATCATTTTATTTCTCTGGTTCGATCAGCCGATAATTTTAAACTTTTATTCGAATATTCGAACGAATTGCTACGACATTTTAAAGGCATTAACAGACATTCCATCTTCAGCCAAAATCCTTCCTACATATTACTTCTTCGATTGCATTAAGATAACTTATCTTTACATGTCTTCTCATTGGGCCCATATTATTCATTTTTGGATCTTCATTGAAACTATCAATTTGTATAATGTGTACTTGACGCAAATGGTAAAAGAGTGGAAAAGTTGTTGATCCCTGACATTTGTAAGCCTTACAACACTTTTTGAAAACAATTTGGTTTTTCTAATTGTCTTCCTCAAAATACTTCTAAGCTAATTATCAATGATAACTCATACTAGAATAGAGAAATAATAAAAAGAAGCTTAACATAAGACAAAAGAAAACAGTAAATATCAATAACTATCAAATGAAATACAGCTCTAATACTGACAGTATGAATTGATTAAAAGTAGATGATATTCAACTCTTGACTGCAAACCACCGACTTTTATCGAGTGGTCTAAGCGGTAAATAACTCTGATGAGATTAGCGGGAGTTATCGAAACGTCAGTTTAACCCTCCGCGCAGTCAAAATTTTCTTTGTCTGCATGCTTCACGTTTATCTCTAAATAAAACTATAATTTAATTGAAAAATTAAATTAAAACCGAACTCAAGATAAAAAACTATTAAATCTCTTTGGATATAAGCCCATACAGTTCGACTAAACTTATAACTTAAATGCTAAGATCATGATGAAATTTAAAAGAAATGTTTAACGCAGTTGCGTAATAACTCAACAATCCATTACACCAGTATTTATAATTTGGCGCAATTTGCTTACTTAAGACATTGTTAACAACTTCATAAAGTAATTAATTTGAAACGTTATTTTACATTCGTAAATGTAAATTAGTTTTTATAAAAAGTAGTTTAAAAACTGTTAGAATATTCGAACATTCGGCAGAAACTGTTCAAATAATTTTTTATTCGATATGAATCTATTTAATTTTTCTACACCTTTATACAATTAGAAATCCGTTGGATGACAATAAAAGTATTTATAAGACAAAATGAAATCTAAATTAAAGCTTTAAGAAATTTATTATATGACATATTGTCATACATTTATCCTAGATGAAATTTATTTGCTGGTGTTGAAGCATTGTCTATATGCATTTCATTGGTGCTTTGCTAAATCGTCAGTAGACTTCAAACACAATTTTTGTTCATACCGAATATAACTTATTTGCTGGGTTTTGTATAATTTTCAAAGCCTACTATGCTTATTTTTAAAAATCATTTATATATTCGTGAATTCTTAAAGGGTTTTTAAAAGTTTGTACATAAGATAAAGGGTTTGTAACTGCTCAAAATTGTGTTTGAAGTCTACGGACGATTTGGTAAAGCACCAATGATATGCATATAGACAATGCTTAAACACCAGCAAATAAATTTCATATAGAATAAAATTATGACAATATGTCAAATAGTAGTTTTTTATTTTAAATTGAAAAATGTTCTTCGTTCGAACAAAAATGAAAAAAGTACAATCCACTCTTAATAAAAATAATTTGAATTTACATTAATTCAAAATATTGAACTAGAAAGCCGAAATAATAAAAATTTTCAGACTCAGTTCAAAAATAATTCAGTTCAAAAATAAAAAAATTATGTAAAAAGAAAAAAAAAATTTTCGAATATTCAAATAATTCGAATGAGAACACTAGTATTTCAAAATAACTACCCAGGATTGCCCAGCTTTTTTATGCTTGTCCAGTTTCATGCTGAAATTAAATTTGTCCAGCTAAATGAACATTTTAGAAAAAAATGTATATAACATATTACTTTATATTTTTAATTAGACTTATTAGTTAGTAACTTTTGCAAAACTGTCATCATTTTTATTTTCTCTTTGAACTGATTAAATTTAAGTTTAATTATATTAAGTATTATTTTATGTAAGTCCCACAAACTTTAAAAAAGGAATTGAAAATTGCTGACAACAATTAGGGATCAATACGATACGGATATATAGGTGATACTTCAGAATTGCCGGTATATCGGTATCGGCGATATGCTAAAACAACGAGTTACAATACCAGCTTGTCTGCATCGTATAAAATGCAAAGTAGAACTTACAGTTGAAAAATAGATAATGATGGAAAAGTTTGTTAAAATTGTGCATTACATCGAAGTCAATTATCAAAGCCGTTATTTAACACCCTTCGAAAATCATAAGTAACCATAAATCTGTGAATAGTAGGGAGAATAGATCGAAATCGCTAAAATTCGTGACTGACTTGGTTTTCGTTAGGATTTGACGGTTTGGTAATGATTCCTATTGTTTATCCACAATGCTTGATCCTCGGTAATAAAGAACGAATATTTCATTTGCACTTTATGACTTCTATATTAACAAATCGTCTTATCGAATTAGTTGGCCTTGATGTAGCTGTATATTCCTGAAATTTATTTATAGAATCCTTAACAGACAAGTTCCTGTCCATTCTAAGCTGTAGTTCATGTAATAAATAAGTGGAGAGATGCCTAAGACCTTCCAGTATATCTTTACTTTAGTTTTCAAATGAGTTCTGTCGCATCTTCGAGACTATTTCCTTCTGCAGGTCTTGATCAAATAGACTTGTGAAATCGTCTATCTTCTCGAAATTTGAGAATACTTTGTTTTAAACAAAAATCTATACTTTTGACGAGTATCGGTGTAGTATCGGCCAGAAGGTTTACCGATGCTTTCCTAATAAAAACACAAAAAATATTTTTAAGTTACGAGTTTAGTCGAACTGTATGGGCTTATATCTAAAAAAATTTTAATTAATTTGGCTTGAGTTCGGTTTTAATTTAATTTTTCAATTAAACCTCAGTTGAAGCGCAGGCAAAATTTTCTTTGACTACATGCTTCACATTTATCTTTAAATAAAATATAATTTAATTGAAAAATTAAATTAAAACCGAACTCAAGCCAAAATAATTAAAATTTCTTTGGATATAAACCAATACAGTTAGACTAAACTCATAACTTAATTGTTAAACTCTAAAGGCACATAGCAAAGGGGTGTACATGCTCAAATAAAAACTGAACGAACAAACATTCACATACACTAGTACTTGTCATTATCAATTATAATTCATACTAGAATAGAGAAATAATAAAAAGCAGCTTAACACAAGACAAAGAAAAAACTGAATACCAATAACTATCCAATGAAATACATCTCTAAGAGTGACAGTATGAATTGATTAAAGGTAGATGATATTCAGCTCTTGACTGCAAACACCCGACTTTGGTCGAGTTGCCTATGCGGTAAAGAACTCTGATGGGATTAGCGGGAGCTATCGAAACGTCAGTTCAACCCTCCGCGCAGTCAAAGTTTTCTTTTCTACTTGCTTCACATTTATCTCTAAATAAAAATATAATTTAATTGAAAAATTAATTTAAAGCCGAACTCAAGCCAAAATAATTAAAATTTCTTTAAAAAAAATATTTTTTTTTATAAAATTTTTTTATGTTAACAAATATTTGTTTATTGTGGGTTAAGTTAATATATATTTGGAACGATTTTCCGTCATCCCACCTCAAATTTGGTTTGTAAACAGACCGGTTTCGGCTATGTGCCATCTTCAGTGTTCTATTGAATATATATGCCTGCGTTACGTTGCTGCTCATACCGACTCATTAGCCTGGTCTTTAATAAGCCTGTTTGAAATTTTTACACAATTTATTTATACAAAACAAAAATTAACAATTTCTATTAAACTTTTAATGTCCAGCTTTTTGTTGGTTTGTCAAGCTTTTTTTAACACCAATGTCCAGCTTTTCGCGAATCTGGATCTGGCATCCCTACCCGCAACTGATTGCTCTAAAAATTTGGCAGGATTGTCGTTTTATCAATTCTCACCAAACTCTGGTGCGAGACTGGGAGAAATCCTTTTTTTTTAAATACACAGGAAAAACTAAATTTTACTTTCTGTACAGCAATTCAATGAAATAGTAAATATTTTGTCTAAGAACGGACCTACAAACAAATTTGTAAATATAGACAAGAATAACTCAACAATTTTATGGAAAAAATAGTGTTTTTTGTAGTCAATAAATTGTTTAAATCTATAAAACAAATTGTCTAAAAATATTTGCAAGTTGTAAACATAACAATTTACTAAATCGAACAAAGAGATTTACTGGATTTTCTAAAAAATATCAAGCAATATTTTTTTCTGAATTTGTAAAACAATTAGTCTAAAAATACTAACAAATATTAAACAAAATAGTTTACTTAATCAATCAAAAATATTTACTGGATTTTTTGTAATATATCAAAAAAAAAATTTTGTCTGGGTCGCCATCATTACCATCATCTATTAAGCATTTATTAAATTTCGCTTTGTGAAATGTTTTCAAGTCTGAATGTTTATATAAAGACTCTAAAAAATTAATGAGAAACTTTCTTCAATGAAATTCCTTTCATTGTTGTTGTTGTTATTTGTGTGAATGTCGTCACCGGGGTGGTTTTTTTACGACAAAGTTTTTCTAGTTGTTTTTGGTGTTTGCGCCCTGAATAAGAGTCAAACAAACAATTCATAGATTATGTACAGAACTTTTACTGAAAATAAAATTTATTTTTAGACAAACTTTGGTTTGAAAATTTTTTGGTGATGATTTTTTTCTGTGTAAAGGTCACCTAATATACAAACATATACATGTACATAATAAGAGTACTTTGTGAATCTGCTATATGATAAGCTTTTTCAATCGTAATTGACTCATATATAATTATTATGCTAATATTTATAACAATACTCTGTTGAGCGATTCTGCTTGAATACAAATCCTAATAATAACACAGAGAACGTTGTTTCTCGTTTTGTTGGGGCAGACATACCATGAAATTGTATCATCACAGCCTAATATATGCAACTTCTAAAACACATCAGTGAAACCCCATAAATTAATAACAGAAAAAATCTAAATTTATCGTAGATCACTTCTATAGTAACATCCGAATTTTTAGCACCTTCGGAAAAATCACTTACGTACTTAGCGAAAATTTCCAAAAAAACTTATAAAAAATTTAAATTCAGGAAATCTTAATTCAAAGTCCTAATATAAAAAATATGAAAAGTTACAAGTAAAAAATTCGTTAAAAGTTTGACCAAAAAATTATAAATAGGGGAAAAAATACAAAATTGAAATAAATATTTACGAAATGTTCCAAAGCTGCGAAAGTGAAATTGTCTTGAAATGACTAGAATTAGCAACAGGATCATATGACGAATGATTAAAAACAATATTTAGCGAAAAAAGCAGACCTGAACCGTTATCGAGTAGGCTTTCGTATCGAATAAAATTTCGTCACGTATCGAATGGATGGATTACCTCATTCGATAGCTAGCGTACCGAAATTTTTAAAAAGTGTACCAAGTTTGTTTTACCTCGAATGTTGAATCGACTAGGAATTTGTAATACCACTACGGTAAATGGAACTGACACAAAACAAGTCACGTGACCGGTCCCCACGTGGTAGGGACCAGTCTGAGTTCTAACACTTCCTATGAAGCGGACCAGCCACTTTTACATGGGGATGGCCTAGGATGGGGTTAATTGATACTTTGCATGCACCTTGTAACTTGTCTCTGAACTATCTTATGGAGTCCCAATCGGTGTAGAATAATATAGATTATATATAAATATTATTCCGAAATACAGCTGTAATTATCGATTAATTTATTTTTTTTATTATTACAAATCCAAGTAGAAATTGTATTTTATTTTTAAGCGGTGTCTTTGATAGGATTCGAACTGACAACCTCCGGCATGACAGGCTAGTAAACTACCCACTCGACCACAGGGGAACTTATATTTTAATGTTATAAATACCAGCTAAGCTCTCATTGAAAGGAGACAATTAATATTATAAGGATACTACGTGGCAGGCCTTGGATCCAGGTGCATAGAATTTGTTCAGTGCCGTTTCCTACAATACTAGCCGGAGTACCAACTAAGTTGACTGAAAATTGTTAATATGTGACCATTTACACAATATGTCTTTTTCACAATTCATTACTCCTTATTTTTGGTACCAGTCTCATTTTCTTAAGTCATAGGGCGAGTACTTTTGACTCAATTTTCACCAAATTTTCCGCAGGGACATTAAAGAAAAATTTTATGTTTCTTTGAGTTAATACAACAACCAAATCGATTTGACAACTGTAATAAGGTTTATTGGTAATGTTTCATGCTTTTTTACAAAACAAACATAATAAAAGAACATATTGGCCCTTATCGTATTTGGCGAGTTTCGCCTTAAACTACGACATTTTTGTAATAGATTAAAGAAAAATGTAGCGTGTTGTCTTTAATCTATTACAAATATATCGTAGTCGAAGGCGAAAATCGCCAAACACGATAAGGGGGACTGTTTTCGATCGCTCTAGTGCTAACGAGTGGAGTTTAAGCAGCAGGCACTCGATCATCGTATGCCGGAATAGCGGAACAGACTTTTTGGTGCCCGAAGTTTAACCTCCGTTTTGTAAGTGGCTATGAACCCTCATTAATACATTAAACTAGTTTTTTCCAGTCAGCTCCCGCGTTTTTTTTATTCGCATTATATAGCGCATTGTTTGTGCTTTTCATTTAAATTTTAAGTGCCACAGCTTAAAATGGGAAAATTTTTTCGTCTATGCTGGTTTCTCTTGAGCATTATAATTCATTCATTTCTAGATATCTATCTTATCTTTCGTAATAAACTTGTTCATCACAAAAATTCCCGTAAAGAAATTTACACACCATGGACAGGGAACAAAGTTTTTAATTAAGATAAGAAATTAGCTCAAAATGTAGCGACAAAAAATGTAGGCAACAAAATAAAATACTCCGTACGATTACAGCAGCCCCATGGTATGTCAGAAACAAGCGAATTCATAAAGACCTAGATGTGCCGCCGGTTAAGACAGTGTTTTCTAAACACGTGACAAGCTACATAAAAAGACTTGAGTTGCACCCAAATCCCCTAGCCCGAAATATCATTAACTTTAGAGGCCACACTCGGCTGAGAAGGAGGGACACTCTTGCTCTCAGCCGAACACGAGAGACGTAAATAACCAAACAACCAACCGCTGAAACAAATATTTTTGTCTGGCACTGGCTGGACTTAAAAATTAAAATTTTAGAATTAAGATTTGATTACTTATTGTTAGTTCAATTTTATTGAAGATACAATAAATAAATACATATAAACGAAAAAAAAAATGTAGCGAATCATTTAGAGATTGTCTCAAAAATTTAGTTTATTTTCCGCATACTAAAGATAAAAAGGGTAAATATCCTTTTTTAAATAATAATATTGTTCGTCTTACTTTTTAATATTCATTAGTATCCTTGGTCCAAATACAGCAATTTGCAGATTATCAAATATCGCGAATTTTATATTAACGTGATATACCCCATTTTTTATTTGAGTAAATTATCTTTCTTTCGAAGGTTTTTTAACCAATTACTAATTTTAAGGTTAAAGGTTTGTTTGATATGTTGCAAAAATCCAATAAATATTTTGGTTTGATTCAGTAAACTATTTTGTTTAGAAATCGTAAGTATTTTTAGAAAAAATTGCTTCATAAATTCAGACAAAACTATTGTTAGATAAATTACAGAAAGTCCAGTAAATATGTATTTTTGTGATTCAGTAAATTATTTTCTTTAGACTTTGTAAATATTTTTAAGCAAATTATTTTATAGATTTGGACAATTTGTTTACTAAACAAAAAACGAGTTTTTTATATAAAATTCTTGAGACATTTTTGTCTGTATTTACAAATTTGCTTGTAGGTCCGTTTTTAGACAAAATATTTACTTATTCATTGAATTTCTTTACTGAAATGAAATTTGTTTTTTTTTCTGTGCAACTCAAAAATCAATAATTCGTAATATTCTAAGCAATATTTTCTAGACCTGTTCGTGGACTCCCTGCATTCATCCCAGCGATACGCGGACCTCTATTTGATAACAACCTCTATGTGACAACAATAATTTCTCATAGCAACGGCTAGAAAACTTATGACTCTCCGCTATTTTTCTGTATTTCTGCGGCAGTGAGGTTTGAAGTTGGCACAAAAATGTTCACTGTGTTGTCAAACCCAAGAGTTTTGCACATCAATTTAATTCAAAATTTCTATGTAAATAAAACACGTCTCTTTAATATTATTAGCAAAAAACTATAAACGCAAAATGACATGTTGTGTTCTAATGATGTCAAATATTGCAACCAAATTATAAGCCCCAAACGTATTAAAATATATTTTGATTTGCCGAACCATCTCTTTGGCAACATGCACGCAACTACATGTGACTACATGTTTATATTTGTTTTTAGATGAGCGCTGATAGATATTCATGTATATGTAGAATTATTGAGACATCAGTAATACAATGCTAATGAATAATTTTTATTGTTTCAAAAATTTATGAAGTAAATACTCGTTCTGATAAAATTTGTTTTATTTTATAAATTCACTATAAAATGTATTGTAATATATTCTGGTATGCCTGGATTTATTTTATAGGCTACATAAACAAAATATAACTACATCTAGTGTGACTATTTGTCGATTTTTATTTGTCTAAAATTCGTAAAATGTTTATCCGCAAAGAATTTGTCATGATACAAATCAATTATTAAGGGCAAAAATAAAGTGAATTAAATGCATAGCCTATACGCAGTGAATCTATATAATTAATAGACTAACACGTTTTCTTATATCCCGGGCGTAACCGTATAACTGAACCGCTTTTGAAATTATATATAATTTTATATGAATCGCTTCAGTACTTTTGGAGTAATACGACTATCAAATTCTTACTAACTCCAATAAACAAATACATGTATGTTTTTTTCTCAGCTACACAATAATCTCACAATAATCGTTAATTTGTTTCATTATTTTAAGGCGGCACAAAATAAAGCCCAATCAAAAAAAAAATTAAATAAGGCCCACTGAGCTACCCTATACTGTAAAAATGATAACTCTATTAATTTTATTGGTATTTTGCGCCTCGAATAATATCCCGCATTATGGAAGGTTTCGTTGACTATCATGATACCTAAGCCAGGCAAAGAGCATAAGAAAGTAGAATCCTATAAGCCCATTAGCCAGCCTATTGTTTAACATATCAAAACTATTAAAAAAATTATTTATGAGTAAGCTAACACCCATATTGAATGGTACTGGATGCATTCCTGATCACCAATTCGTTTTTAGGAGACAGCACAGCACGATCGAACAAACACATAAACTCGCGAACATGGTTAGAAAAACCTTCGTGGAAATGAAATATTTTTCTGCGCTCTTCATCAATGTTTCTTACGCATTTGAGAAAGTATGGCACGAAGATTTAATACATAAACTAAAGCAAAACCTTCCCGCAAGCACCCTTAAGCTTTTAGTTCTTAAGGAAGGCAATTTTCTAGGCCCTACGCAACCGATTGAAGCCGGAGTTCCTAAACGCAGCATCCTAGGTCCTGTATTATATCTGATATATGCCTCTAATTTGCTGGTATGCAGTAACGTACACATGTCAACATTCGCTGATGATGCAGCTTTTCTTAGTGTGCACGAAAGCCATCAAGAAGCTTCCCGCAAACTGCAAGAATGTGGCTGTTTTCCTAAACGTATATTTACAACATGTCAATACCGCATTAGTACCCTATTGATTCATTGTAAAGTTTGTGTGTCTCTTGCTTTGCATCCAAATTTTTTATACACATTTTGTTCTTCTATGCGTATCGACAACGAAATTGATACGTTTAGGAACAGACCACATTGTTATAATTTTAAGTATTATGTTTACACAGAAAAAATTATATTTCATTTTCTGTAAGGGAATTCAATGAAATAGTAAATATTTTGTCTAGGAACGGACCTACAAACAAATTTGTAAATATAGACAAAAATATCCCAACAATTTCATTGAAAAAACGTGTTTTTTCAGTGAACAAATTGTTTAAATCTATAAAACAATTTGTCTAAAAATATTTAAAAATTGTAAACAAAACAGTCTACTAAATCAAACCAAAAGATTTACTGGATTTTCTGAAAAACATCAAACAATATTTTTGTCTGAATTTATAAAACAATTAGTCTAAAAATAGTAACATATATTAAACAAAATAGTTTACTTAATCAAACCCAAAATTTTTACTGGATTTTTAGTAATATATCGAACAATATTTTTGTGCGGGTCATCATCATCCACACAGAAAAAACTAAATTTCATTTCTGCACAGGAATTCAATGAAATAGTAAATATTTTGTCTATGAACTTACCTACAAACGAATTTGTAAATATATACAAAAATACCTCGACAAATTTCATTGAAAAAACGTGTTTATTTCGGTGAACGAATTGTTTAAATCTATAAAACAATTTGTCTAAAAATATTTACAAATTGTAGACAAAACAATTTACTAAATCAAACAAAAATATTTGCTGGATTTTCTGAAAAATATCAAACAATATTTTTGTTTGAATTTAATAAAAAATTAGTCTAAAAATGTTAAAAATTATTAATCAAAATAATCTACTTAATCAAACAAAAATACAAAAAAAATTTTGTCTGTGTCATCATCATCACCCATTAAGCATTTGTGAGATTTCACTTTGTTAAATGTGTTCAACTCTGAATGTTTATCTAAATACTCTAAAAAAAATTAATGAGAATTAACGCAACGACATTAACTAATCGATTCACTCAAAAATCTTTTGTAAACAAACTTGGTACAAATGTATTCCTCTTGATATGATTGCTGTTGCTGTTGTTATTTGTGTGTATGTCGTCATCGGGGTGGTTTTTTACGACATAGTTTTTATTGTTGTTTTTGGTGTTTGCGTTCTAAATAAAAGTCAAACAAACAATTCATAGATTATGGACAGAACATTTATTGAAAATTAAATTTATTTTTAGACAAACTTTTGTTTGAAAATTTTTGCTGATAATTTTTTCTGTGCATTAAGCATTTATGAAATTTCACTGTATTAAATGTTTTAAAGTCTGAATGTTTAACTAAAGATTCTAAAAAAATGAATAAGAATTAAGGCAAAGACATTAACGAATCTATTTACTCAAAAATCTTCAGTATACAAACTTTGTACAATCGCATTAATTGTTGTTGTTATTTTTGTGTATGTCATCATCGGGGTTGTTTTTTTACGACACAGCTTTTCTTGTTGTTTTTGGTGTTTGCGTCCTGAATAAGAGTCAAACAAACATTTCATTGATTATGTAAAGGACATTTACTGAAAATTAAATTTATTTTTAGACAAAATTGTTTTTGAAAATTTCTTGGTGATAATTTTTTCTGAGTAGGAACAAGTTGGAATGTATTACTACAAATCAACATGCGTTTAGGAAAACAGCCTATATACCTCAGCTACAAAAATGGCTAAAGCAATGGCGAATAAAAATTAACGAACAAAGATTTATACATATTACGTTTACATTGCGCAGAGAAACGCGTCCGGATATACAAATCAATAACCAAACTATTCCCCCAACACTCTGAAGTTAAATATCTCGGTGTTCATTTTGATCGTCGTCTGATACGGAAATCCAACATAGGTTCAAAGGTGATCAAAATGAAATTAAAAGCGGCTCAAATGAATTGGCTTAGTGGAAGGAACTCTACACTAAGCCTGGATTGTAAGCTTCTGTTGTAAAACTCTATTCTAAAACCAATATGGTTCTACGGCATCCAGTTATAGGGTACGGTCTCGGCATAAAATGTAGAGAAAATTCAAAGGTGAAAAAATAAGATGATCCGTAGGGGTGCAGCAGCACTCTGGTATGTCAGAAACCAACGCCTTAATAAAGATGTTCCGATGGTTAAGACTGTGTTTTCTAAACAGTTGACAAGATATATAAAACAATTTAAGTTGCACCCAAATTCGCAACGTTATTAACTTTAGAGCTCACACTCAGGGCTGCCAGGTCATATTTGCCGCTATCCCCACACAAATTTGAAAAATCCCCACAAATTTCCACGTATAATATTTATTAAAATTAACATGAAATTTGTTGTTTTTATTTTGTACTCCTATTTTACATGAATTTATTATATGTATATGTACAAGAATTTATAGACTTCAGTGTCGGTACTGCATGAAGAATCTAAATTGACATATGTACATGTTTTGCCGTCAAGCATTTGAACCAGTGTTCGAAAACTTACCTTATATAATGTACTTTAATGTTCTGTACGGTAGAATATTGTAATACACAAACGCAAATAGTAGTTGTGTAGGAAATACACAAAAAAAAAGAAGAACGGTATTTCTGTTAGTGATCTTGTACCCAACGAAAATACTGTTTTTTAACAAACTCAATATAAAGATAAGAAAATTTAATAATGTTCTGTTTTTCGTTGAAAAACAGTACACTTCGTTGTGTTCGGCACATAATATTATTCTTAATGTATATTTTGTGTATTTAGCATTAGTATTCGCTTGGCTCTCGTGCATGTATACTTGAATGCGTAGTTGGAATGATGAAAAAAGAACACTATAAAACGCTAAAATATAATGTATGTAGTACGCAACCACTACAATTGTACTGTTTTTTGTGGCAAAAAACAAAACTCTACATCTCAGCAAACCAAAACATTCGAAAATAATATCGAATTCGAATGTTGCGTACACATTTCTCGTACAAAACACTCGAGAACGGCTATCGAAATCGGAAAGAGAAAGAGCTGCTAGAGCTCACTCGTCGCTCAGTTTGTGGCAGCAAATCTTTCGATTTCGATGTTTCGTTGACAAATCAATAGCGAACCAATATCGAAGAAATATCGATACCACAAAAATGCAGGAAAATGTAATTTTTCAAGATTGTTATCTCTATTTTTTAATTTATCAATTTTATTGTAAATGGAATAATTATTTATTTTAAATTTTAACTTACGCTGCATTCAATCAGATTCGAACACGGTACCTCCAGGCTAACAGATTAGCACACATCCACTAGGCTATCGTGGCAAATTTTTTTCTATTCAATTATTGCACACATGAATTGCATTAAAAAATCGCTATGTGTTGTGTTCGGGTTGTGTAAATATATACATAAACACTAACAGCTACATTCATAAAAAGATCTTATTTTAGGTTTAAGACTCACAATTGTTATTGAACAGTTTCACGCTAAAAACTGTTTAATATAAAATTGCATTCATAAACCCTACAATAGACATTGTGTGTTTTAAGGAATTTTAGATTTCGGTACTGGCAACACCACCATGTTTTGTAGTTAGTATTGCAATAAAAACAATATGATTTCATCTGGATATTGAAATAAACAAATAGCTTTTTATTGTTTTCATGAAAGTTAAGATTTTTTTAACTCTCTTAATAATATATTTCTCAACTTATTTGATACAAGTTTTCTATGAAGTAAAAGCAAAAAAGAGAAATGATTACAAAAGAATTCACACGACTCTGTTAATCGTGTATGCAAAAGGTACTCGAATAACGAGCCTATGTGCATTTGTGTTGATTGTTTCTGCATCACTAACATTTCTTTTTGCTTTTATGTGTTTTGATGGTGCTTTTTTGCTAATTTTGCTGCGAATTTTGTTTAACTTAAATAATTTTGCGGCACATTCTGTTAAATTTTAAGAAACATACTTAAATGCTTATAGCCAAGACTTCAAGCTTTAATTTAAAGAATATCATGTATTCCTGTGTGCAAAATTTGCAAAGATATTTGAAGTTAAAATTGATATATCGACGATATGAATTTGTTAAAGGTTTATAGAAGGTGCATACCATCTTTAAACCTATTTTAAAATTTTCATGTTATAAAGATTTATGAATGCAATTTTATGAAATTTTGCTTAAAAGTAGTTTATTGCCCTGTTTGAAATATTTATGAATATGACTGTAAAAAAATAGATATCGTTTCTGCTTGTGTATACAGCACACAATTTAACGTTCGGTTTATTTTCGAACACTGATTTGAACACAAGTTCAAATGCTTGACCGCAAAATTTATTTACGTTAAGATATTCATAACAGTGATTCTAGTAATTCGTATTGCATTTATAGAAAATATTCCTTCTAAATATATAGGCATTACTTGTTGGAATAATAAGCATATTGAGTAGGTAATGCTTCAGAAACTGTACACCTTTGACCAAAATTCATATAGATATCCCAATTAGTGAAAGGAAACTAATTTCAACTAAAACATACTCATTTCTTTTGGAATATATTAAGCTACATGATACTGGATAAAAAATGGGATCGTTTGTGTGTTTTTATTTGTTATGAATTTTTAAACACAAAAATGTGTACATTTTTTATGAAATTTTTAATTTTTAGGCTCAAAGTTTTACGATATCTCTGAAACTAATAAATGTAATTTAATCAAACTTCAACCGCAAGTCCGCACTGAAAGGCTTGGTCCCAGTGGCGTGAAACTTTTTGAGAGTAATTCTTGCATAAAGCCTCCACCTTTTGGGGGAGTGAGACCAAAAATATTTCCCCTTTAAAAAATAACGGACATCCTAATGCCCATGCAGCACAAAAAGCTACTTTTGAGAAAACAGTTGCGTATGCGAATAGTAAATTTTAAATAAAAATAAATTGAAAATAAAATAAAACTATCGGGGATGTTTTAAGCAAACTTTATGTAAAACTTCTTTGTCGTTTTTCTCAGTTCAGAGCTTGTGTCATATGCACCAAGCCAATAATAAGCTCAAGATATATAGATTTAATTAGATGTCCCTTTTGTTTAAAAAAAGAACAATCAACTTGCATTTTTTTAATCAAAAGAAAAAAATTTTTTTGGGCGTCTGGAAAAATGTAATTTTAACGATAACCCTAATGTACATTGTACATTGTAAAAATGTTTAAATCATTTTTATTAACGTTAGCAGAAATTTTTTTTATGTTAATTTGCCTCGAAATATGTTTTGATTTCAGACCAGTGGTTTTTGAATTTTCCATAAATTTTTATGACGAAAAATATTGACCATAACCCTACGTCTCCACGAGCCATCGGCTTGAACATGACATGAACATGACGCCGGCAGAGCAACTGCAAAAAATTCATCAACTTCTTTGTTGTGGTAAATACGTGCGATGTCCATGTTCTGCCTTATCAATGTATTCGGTGGTAGTGCAATAGAAATAGAATATTTAACAATTTCTTTCTGTCTCTTTTCTTTCTATTAAAAATGGTTGTTGACAGCGAATCTCATGGCGAACATTGATGCTCAGCCATATGTTCGGGCATCGATGGCAGAGCATGGACGAAACATGGACATGAGCCGTCTACATTAGCCATATGCGATGTCCGACATGATGTTCATACCAACTTCATGGCTAATGTAGACCCCCAGTAAGCGAATTTTTCAACTATAAAATTTTCGGAAAAGTCATATTTTTAGCAGTTATGCAAAAACAAACTATTTAGAAAAAATAAAAATAAAAAGCCGTTATGTTATAAGTTACTATATAGTTATCGTAATAGTATGTTGTCTATATCTTTTTATGTCGCCACTATTGTTTTTTTACGTGTATTTTATTCTTGTCTATATTGTTCAAATTTATTTTAGCCAATTGTATGAACATATGTATGTAAATATACGTGGTGGTGCCTTGTCTATAGTTTTTCATTCGCTTTTCGTGCTTTCTTTTTTAAAATTTTTTTTAATTTTACTATTTATAAGGTTCTTGTTAAAATTTTTATTTTCTTAATGCTTTTTGGTGTTCATCGTATTTTTGTGCATTTGTAAAATTTTTGTTTTCAAGTTTATTTTACATAGTGGGGTATGTCTTCATTATTTTTATCAATTGTGTGTAAATTTTGTTTGTTTGATTTTATTTTTATAAAAAGTTTACCCTTAACATTGAAGACAGCACTTTAATAGAAATTAGAACAAATTTCAAACGAGCAATAAATTTGAATAATATGTGATTGTTGTCAACTATTGCGTTCGGCTTCGTAAACATACAGGCACTAACATATTAACATTAGGGGGGCAATCTGTAGTACGAAGAATATCATTATTGCTCTCTAATAGTACATCATTTTTTGCCATTAATCGAAACATATAGATTCGGTTTCTCTCATGTATAAATATTATAGTGAAAGATTTAAAAAATTTCTCTTACATCGAAATAGCGAAAATCTTTTGTCTTTAATATATACCTGATTTTTTTTAAATTTCTCTTAATTTTTTAAAGGAAATACATTAAAAAGTTTCTGAAAGATATAAAAAGGACATACATTTTATCTAATTTTCCACATACTTCAAATAAAAAAAACTTTGTTCATATAAAAATATTTATCCACTTTACATTTGTTTAAGAATTTTTCAAGCCAAATTTAATTTTATCTCAACACAAAGGTACAGCCGTTGGCCCTATACAGTTTTATAATAACACAAGTTCACAAATTCCGGCCATCTTTTAGACTGAAGTGCCTGAAAGTTGTCTCTTATGTAATATGGGGTGCTGAGCTGGAACTGTATTCGGTTTTTTTTATTGGTTTCAGTTTTCGAAGCAGTTGTACGACAATAATTGCATAACTGGAGATCAGTTTGTACCATTCACTGAGATACAAAATCCCAAATTCTACAACAGTATTATCTTTAAGCTGTCGCAATATCGATTTATAATCTGCTCACAGAATCGTTGAACTGGCGAGATTTCCGTCTAACTCAGTTTCCGTGAAACTCAGCCTTTCCGGCAGCCGCCTATTTGAATACAAAACAAAAATACAACAAAACCAGAACGAATAAACTAAAATCACGATACCACTTGATATAGTTATAGGAAACTGATGTGGTGTCTCCTATCATGCCCACCCAACCTAATCGTGACAGATCAACAAAAAATACTTCTAGCGATCCACATTCCTTCCACCTGACATTTTTCGCCTCTTACCTTTCCATGAAGAAATTTGATTTTTTACTTTTTTAAAAATTCACCATTTTAAGTTAAGTTAGAGGAGGAATACTATCGATGGCACTGTCGATAGTACGATATTTAATATTTTTTGTGACTGACGATGTTTTTATTCTGCAATCGATATTTATTTGAAAACAAACGATATTTTTTTGCCGCAGTCGATAGTAAATGATCCACTACTATTGTTGTACGAGACATTTTTTTCAACAAACGTCAGCCATTAAAATTTGATGTAAAAGTCATTAATCGATCTCACACATTTTTCTTACATTGTAATGTTACAATGATTTTAGTTTTATTATTTATTGAACTTTGATATAATGTTCCTTTTTATTTAAAAACATGTTTTATTTTTCACTTTTTACATACATATTTAGTTTTATCTCTGAGAACTATAAGACTGATAGTATCACGATAGTATCGTTGATATATCGATAGTTCTTCTAACTTTTGATAGTCTAAAATCGATATACCGATACATTTTTTCAAAATATCAAACATTTTCAATGGTGACACTATCGATAGTTTTCCACCTCTAATATATATGCAACAGTAAAGAATTTCTATACTTGAAATGCACAATTCTCAAGCAAACAACAACATGTCATATTCGTGTTTAGCAGCCACAAATTAGCTTAAAAATTATCTCGTCTCTAAGTTTAATTTATTTTGTTAAGTAGTGTAATTCTTAGCAACGATAATTCTAAGCTACGATTTTTTATTTATTTTTTTACATCCATACAAATCGACCTCCCTAATGCTCATACATATAAGTGGGATAATCGAAAGAAATGCTACACGATTAATTTATTATTGTTACAGGACGCCACCTTCTTAATGTCTCTTTTTAGCATTACAAATTTTAAGAAGAGACAGCAGATATCTATAGATTTAATTAAATCTAGAAGAGGGAAATCAAACGAAACTGTTTTTCTTAAATACTGGGGCCTGGGATCTTGTATAACCAGAATTTTTACGGACTCCAAATACAATTTATTTAACACATATAACTTAAATTTTTACAACTTAAAATGTTAAGCGTAGAAATGTCATTCTGGTCGTGGCAGTCATCCTTAAAATGTATTCTGTGTTGTCGTCATCTAAAGTCCCAACATAAATTATTTAACGTTAGTTCGCAATTTTGCTACAAATGCTTAAAAAATACAAATTGAATATTTTTAGTAAAGCATAAAAGACTTTGGATAATAAAGCATAAAAGTTATCCTTTAATTTGTACATATACGTAGTTATACATTTATTTATTAATAGTTTTCCACCTTAGGTGTATTGTGTTCTGGTTCAGTAACTAAGATTTTCATATTAATTAAACATTTTAGCTTATAATAGATATTTAAAATATGAACTTGAAGCTGTTAGTATTTTAATTAAAAAATTATAAAATTTATTTGAGATATTCTCCCAATTAATTGTTCAAAAAAATTATTATATGTTGAGCGTTAAGCTACTCTTTACGTCTGCACTTCGTTTTGCTTATGAAGATATGATTTTATAACAATAAGAATTTTTTTCCAACATTTTATTCTTATAATAATTTAGATCCCCTAGCATTTTATTCAGCTCGTAGCATTTTATTCAGAAAGAATGTTATCCCAGCAAAAACTTGATAATGAGTTGTCATTACCAAACAACATACTTTTCAACCACAAACTACATACCGTCTGAAGTGCATTACAGTAGTTGAACAATTACTTACTAGTAATTAAATAAGCCATTTATTTATCATTCAGACGATAAAAAGTTCAGCCCCTGGGGAAGCAAAATGGATTTCTTGTATTCTGTTCATGTTTGTGAAAACAAGTTTTAACCCAGTAACAAAATAGTTGTGCAGTAGTAGCCTAGAGGGTAGAACAATTGGCATAATATAACACAGTAACTGAAAACGGCAAGAGTTCAATGCTTAGCAGAGACATTTAAATTTTATTGTGTTTGGTGTATTCAATGCCTTCTAAATATTGAAATTTATAACTTGTTATTTGTAATCAAATCTGGTAAGTACTTGCTTTCAATGACATCGCCATGTTAAGTAATTGGTTAAAATCAGGTGGGGTCTTAGACTATAAGCAGTTAAATTGCAATTAAGATATGCGATTAATCGCAATTACGATTGTAATCGCTGTGCAAACCCTAGTTATGTTAATATCGGAATTTGCAATAAACAATCTATTTGTTACATATTAAACCCTGATATTTTAAAATCTCAAGGCAAAAATTAACGTTAGCTAATTCCAACCTACACAACAGATCATAACAACGATGGGTTTGAAGTACTTTCGAATAATTAATAATTCTCTCATTATTTTTTCATTCATGATTTGTATAAATAAGATTTACATTTATATACAATCGGAGCCCCCTTAAAAGTGGGAAAATAAATTAAACACACACAAATACTGACGGTGGGTGTAGCAGCATCCAAAACAGCCTTGTTTTCATCTGCCGTGTAGACTGGAATTAATTAATTTTTGACCTGTTTGGATTCAATGCAATATATGTATGTAGATCAAAATAATCACATGAATAAATTAAGCAGTTTTGATGTAGATCAAAAATTAATAACGGACCACGAAGCTAAAACATAAATTGTTAGTTCAAAAGGCTAAGCTAGCAACGTTATAATTATGTAAGTCAGAAAACTGAAAAGTTGGATGTAAAAACAAGATGACGTATTTCAATTGTACAGTATTTTTAAAAGAAAATTGTAAACGATCAATTCGACATATCAACTATATCTGAAGTCCTCTTTGTAACTTAGTTTGCATACAGATTTTTTAACTTACCGCAATCAGAAATGGAAAATTACTGATTTCACCCCGATTTTCGAATATTAAGTAGATCTTGGTGTTTTGGGACCTAGGAAGTTATTGATATTAAATATACAATCATTTCCGTATGGCTGCATGTATGTATATATGTATATGTGCGTGTGTGTTTGTGTGTATTAAATATAAGTATTACTACCCTGCAGACAAAATGACTAGTATGTGGTTAGATATATACTAGTTTCTTTTTAATTAAGAGTAGTTGCGTATCTGTCCTTTTTTCATATACCGAGAACTATCGATTTTAACATTAGGTTGTCATGGGAGCCCAACTAGTTCATTTGTATATAGTTATATGCTAGTTGAAATACTAGTTATTGTAGACTAGTGCGCTTACTGTATGGGTTTATATCCAAAGAAATTTTCATTATTTTTGCTTGAGTTTGGTTTTAATTTAATTTTTCAATTAAATTATATTTTTACTTAGAGATAAACGTGAAGCATGTAGACAAAGAAAATTTTTAATGCGCGGAGGGTTGAACCGACGTTTCGATAGCTCCTCTAATCTCATCAGAGTTCTTTACCGCTTAGACTACTCGACCAAAGTCGGGTGTTTGCAGTCAAGAACTGAATGTCATCTACTTTTAATCAATTCATACTGTCACTCTTAGGGCCATTATTACAACTTGGCAATACTTAAAGGCAGGATTTTGTCGGACGTTTAAACGGTTTATCTTTATGGCAACTTTACTTTAACTGAAACTGAGCGATAAGTTAAAGGCAAGTTCATATTACCTGCTAGGTTAAAAAAAATTTTTAATAACAATGGACTGTTTATTCGTCCGACAAAATCCTGTTTTTAACTATTCCCAAGTTGTAATAATGGCCCTTAGAACTGTATTTCATTTGATAGTTATTGATATTAAATTTTTTTCTTTGTCTTGTGTTATTTAAATGTTAAAAAGCATTTGGCTCAACTGGGGTATGAACATACAGTCCTCATATTTCAAGACATGTACTCTATCCACTGAGCCACTTTTTACTTTTTATATTTAAAGCCAAAATTTTCTTTTATGTACTTACACCTGAAAATATGTCAATTTATAAAAAAAGAATTTAAATTACTAGTATCCTTACAACTACTGAAAAGACATATATTTAAAAAATCAAAAAACCCGACTGCGCAAAAAAAAATAAAAGATAACAACTTTAAACCGTCACAGATCCTAAATGGTCATTCGAAATTAAAAATCATAAGAGAAAGCTAAATTTGATTTTCAAATGCCTGTCGATTGATACCCATTTTGATATAGTTCGCCGACTTTTTTTCGTATAAACAATATGGCGTCTGTTAGCAGGCATATTCAATTTTGACTACTGTCATATCTTTAGTGATACTCCCCGAATTAAGACGAATCGATTGACGTAAGAATCGTCAAAATCGGTCAACGCGTTCGGTTTATATAGTGCCGCAAAGGAACAGACGTCTAAGATCCCACCTAATTTTAACCAATTACTTAACATGGCGATGTCATTGAAAGCAAGTACTTACCACATTTGATTACAAATAACAAGTTATAAATTTCAATATTTAGAAGGCAGTGAATATACAAAACACAATAAAAATTAAATGTCTCTGTTCAAAAGAACATGGGAAAATTGATAAGCAAAACGGTCCTAAATAAACACAAGTGTTTTCTTATATTTTTGTAGATAAAATATAGGAATGCCGGCGACTAGTTAATGACAATTAATACATTTATCTGTAGCCGTTGTCTCCTGTATGTTCGATAACAAAGAAGTGGTAACACATGTAGACGGTGGTGTGTTTATTTAGGATCCGTTCTGAATAGATAATAAGCGATAAAGAACACTATTAGATGCAAAACCTGAATTCGTTTAGTTTTAACGTAGTATTTAAATACCTCAGTATGCTATTTAGAATTTAGTATTAAAATTGTACTCAAAAAGGAAACTAATGCATTTTTCTTTACATTGGTCAATCGAGCCATTAAAAAAATATATAATATATAATAATTATTAATTAATAAAAGCGTTGTCGTGGCTAAACAGCGGCAAGTTGTGAAAATTTTTCAAAAATAATAAAAGCGTTGTCGTGGCTAAACAGCGGCAAATTGTGAAATTTTTCTAAAATTAATGAAAGCGTTGTCGTAACTAACAGCGACATATTAAAAAAAATCATGTCGACCAGCAGAATCAAATATTACACAAAGCAGAGTGATTTAAAATCTGCGATTGAAAGTATTGAGGCTGGTATTGAAACCACTAGACACTGTCAACTAAAACCAAATTTGGAAAGGTTGGAGAGCTTATGGAAAGATTTCGACAGCAATCACCAAAAAATTTTAAAGGAGCATGGGGTAAAAGATGACGAATATTTCAAATACAAAACATATGAAAATATACAAGTCATGGTAGATAATATATCAAAAAAAATAAAGTGGTTGTTAAGTTCAGAAGCGATGGACTCAGATGCTATTGCTAAACAGCAGTTAGAGACAACACAACCACTTAAATTTCCAGAATCAATAATATTAAATGATGTAAGTAAGCAGACAAGATCGCTGATGTCAGAATTTTTCAGATGTGTGCAAGAACTGAAAACTAATTTAGAAGAAGCTGATTTCATTAGCACAAAATTATTGCTGGAAGAAGTTTTAGTATCCTGGAAAGAAGAACTGGATCACGTTAGTGACATGTATATGAAACTTCTCGTTGATCATACTGTCTCAAATAAAGAAGTAATCGATGCCTATAAAAATATAAAAAGCCAGTACAGATCAGCTAAACTTAAAGTACTGCAAAAGTTGAACATATTGTCTGCAGAGAAGAAGGTGGTAAAATTAAATGATATTAAAATTCCACATTTTAATGGAAATATTGAGGAATGGTCTTGTTTTCATGACATGTATACAAAATTAATACATGAAGACGAGACAATCTCGAACGTGGAAAAGATGTGTCACCTCAAATCTTTAGTTAAAAATGAGGCATTTAAAATTATTAAACATTTAGCAGTATCTGAAACAAATTACGAAGCAGCATGGGATATATTGAACCAAAGATTTAATAACAAACGAGTATTATTCCAATCTTTTATGTACAAAATATTGGATCAACCAAATATAAACAGTAACAGCGCATCGATGATTAAATCATTACACGACACCACCAATGAGTGTGTTCAAGGATTAAAAGCAATGGGCTACAATATAGAAGATGCAGATGCAGTTATTGCTTGTATAGTGACTCGAAAATTAGATAAAGAAGGGTTAATGCTGTACGAACAACATACAAGAAAATCAAAAGAAATACAAGCGCTTACTGATGTGCTCGAATTTTTAGAACAACAGTACCAAAGCCTAGAAGCGTCGAAAAACAAAAAATCGTACAGTTTCAACTATAACCACAATCATAGCGAAAGAAAACAACAATCAAAAGCTATTAATTTTTTAACGGAAAAAAATGTTTGCTTGTATTGTAAGAAATCAGGACATACTACAGATATTTGTAGGCAATTTCTAGCACTTGAAGTAAAAGAACGACATGCCTGGGCTAGAACTGAAAAGGTATGTTTCAAATGTCTTAAACACACATTTGCTTCAAAATGTGAAAGTAAACTAAGATGTACCACTTGCGGAATGGCTCATCACACAATATTACATTTAACATCATCAACAAAATCATGTGTTACAAGAGCAACTAAAAATGTGTTATTAGCAACAGCACAAGTGCAAGTAAAAAGTGCAAATGGAGAAAGTGTCGTATTAAAAGCACTTATTGATCAATGTTCACAAACAACTTTCATTAGTGAAAAAGCTGCACAAACTTTGCAGCTAAAAAGAATGAAAATAAATACTGAGCTACACGGAATTGGAAACATTTTACTTGGCGTAGCTAAAACCAAAATGGAAATAGAAATATGTCCTAGATTTAAAAGTAATGAGAAATTTAAAGTTGAAGCATTGATTTTACCAACTCTGTCGTATGTTAATCCAGATCCTTCACTAAATTTCCAAATTAAGGAATGGTCTAAATATAAGTTAGCTGATCCAAATTTCGATAAAGCAGAAAGAATAGACATCGTAATAGGTGGAGATTTGTTTGCTGAAATTCTACAAGGTGGCATTTACAAAAAGAATGGATTACTTGGACAAAAAACTAAGCTCGGTTTAATCTTATCAGGCCAGTTGCAATTTAAGAAACCAAAAAATAAAACAATTGTAAATATGGCAACTAGTATTGAGCGTTTTTGGGAAATTGAGGAAGTTCCATATAACGACGACACTTTACTTCACGAAGACGAGATATGCATGAAATATTTTAAGAATACTACAACAAAAGACGATGAGAACAGATTTGTCGTTAGACTGCCATTTAAAAATGAAAAAGCGCTTGGAGATTCCTACAAAAAGGCAATGGCGCGTTTTATGGGGTTGAAAAAAGACTTGATGCAAATCAGGGTCTGAAAGAAGAATATGTGAAGTTTATGAATGAATATATATCCCTCGGACACATGATTAAGGTGCCGAATAATAAAAACGCTAAATACTATCTTCCACATCAGCCAGTAATAAGAGAGTCAAGCACCACAACTAAATTAAGAGTTGTCTTCGATGCTTCATCGAAAACATCAAACAGCAAAAGCCTAAATGATATTCTATATGTAGGACCGAGACTTCAAAAGGATGTTTTCGATATATTGATTAAATTCAGGTTCCATAAATTTACAATAATAGCTGACGTAGAAAAAATGTATCGGCAAATTAAATTACATGAGGAAGACCAAAAATATCAACATATTATATGGAGAAAATCAAAGAAAGAACCTATCGAAGAATATAAATTAACTACAGTTACTTATGGGACTGCTGCAGCCCCATTCTTAGCAGTTCGATCATTATTTGAAATTGCCAATGAATGTACCAACGAAAATTTGAGCAATATTATAAGACAAGATTTTTATATGGACGATTTACTAACAGGAGCGGACACAATACAAGAGTGCCGAAACATAAAAGAAGGTATTTCAAAACAATTGAAAAAATATGGTTTCCATCTTCGTAAATGGTGCTCCAATAGCAAACAAATTGTAGAACAGCAACAATGTACAGGAGAAAATGAAATAATAAAGAATCAAGAAAGTGACAAAATAAAAACACTCGGAATGTATTGGAATCCCTCAAAAGATGCATTTTCTTTCAAAATCAACTCCAAAAATAAGGTAAAAGTAACAAAGAGAATGGCGTTATCATATTTAGCAAAAATATTTGACCCGATTGGAATTTTAACACCTATAACAGTCACTGCTAAATTATTCATTCAGCAATTATGGATGATGAAGATAAATTGGGACGAGGAACTTAATAATAATTTACAAACAGAATGGAACAAGCTCATCGACAATCTGTATGCGGTGGAAGAAATAAAAATTTCGAGATGGGTTAATACAATATCTCTAAGTAAAGTTCAACTTCTGGGATTCGCAGATGCATCAGAAAAAGCGTATGCAGCGGTGATATATATAAAATCTTCCGATAAAATATCACTTTTAACTGCTAAATCGAAAGTGAACCCAATAAAAAACAGGAAAACACTTCCAAAATTAGAACTATGTGCTGCTCAACTTTTAGTAAGGCTTTGCAGGAAAATTAAAGAAATAATCAACACCGACGCAGAAGTTAATCTATGGAGCGACTCAATGATAGTGCTTGCTTGGATAAAAAATAACAAAAACAAAGATAAATTCGTCCGAACAAGAGTGACTGAAATAACAGCAACAATTCCAAATGCAGAATGGCGATACGTTACATCAAAAGAGAATCCAGCTGATTTAGGCTCTAGAGGTATTCCAATAGAAAAACTTTGCAAAACAACTCTTTGGTGGAATGGTCCAGTATGGCTACAAAACCCAAAGAATCAATGGCCAAAAGAGCCAAGTGTAATAGTTACGACAGCGACTGTAAATACAATACAAGAAAACCAGATGCTGGAAATTCTGAAAAAATATTCATCGTTTAGAAAACTAAGAAGAGTATTGGCTTATGTTCTCCGGTTTATCACAAAACTCAAAGGTATAAAAAATCTTCCAGAATATTTGACAAAAGAAGAAATCCAAAATGCAGAAATATTAATAATAAAAATGCATCAAACAAAAGAATGGCTTATGGAGTTAACAGAACTACAACATAAAAAACAACTTAATCATCGCCATAAATTAGCACCGTTGCATCCATATATTGATGAAGATGGTATTATGAGAGTGGGAGGACGACTTCATTTTTCAAATTTAACCCAAAATCAAAAACATCCTGTATTGATACAAAAGTCATCATTGGCATACCAAATCATTAACGATGCTCATAAAGAAACTCTGCATGGTGGGAACCGTCTTGTCGAAAGTACGATCAAGAGAAAGTTCTGGATAGTAAATGCTAAAGTTTGTATAAAGAAGTTCATCAGAAGCTGCGCGATCTGTATTCGATATAAACAAAAAACAAGACAACAATTGATGGGTAGTTTTCCAGAATGTCGTGTAAATCTTTCTGCTCCTTTTGATCACTGTGGAGTTGATTACGCAGGACCCATACAGATAAAGTTTTCAAACGGAAAAGGACAGAGGGCGTACAAAGGTTACGTAGCAGTATTTATTTGTATGACGACAAAAGCTGTGCATTTAGAAGCAGTTAGCAGTCTAACATCAGAATCATTTCTGACCGCGTTGAAAAGATTTTTTGCCAGAAGAGGTAAAAGCAGTCATATGTACTCCGATAATGGCACTAATTTTATCGGAGCTTCAAGACTGTTAGATAAAGACTTCGTAAAAGCCATACAACAACATTCAACTCTGGCACCATTCCTGGAGGAACAGAAAATTAAATGGCATTTTATTCCGGCGGCAAGCCCTCACTTTGGAGGGATATGGGAAGCGGCAGTAAAATCAATGAAGCATCATTTAAGACGAGTAATTGGTGACACAAAGCTAACCTTTGAAGAGCTAAGTACTTTGCTAGCTCAAATTGAAGCAATATTGAACTCAAGGCCGTTACAAGCATTGGGTGAAAACGACATTGATCATCTCACTCCTGGTCATTTTTTGATCGGTCGTCCTTTGATAGAATGTCCAGAACCATGTGATGATAGCAGAGTCGGATGTTTAGATAGATGGAAGCTGATTCAAAAACTAAAACGTCACTTCTGGAAGCAGTGGACGGCGGATTATTTAACATCTTTGCAACAAAGGTATAAATGGAAGACAGTTCAAGAAAATTTAAAGGAGGGCCAAATTGTCATCGTAAAAAATGAAGACACATGCCCTGCAAGATGGCCGCTTGGTAGAATTACAGAGGTGCACCCCGGTAAAGATGGTCTAGTAAGAACAGTAACGCTAAAAACAGAAAATAACATAATAAAAAGGCCAATTACAAAAATATGTCCTCTTGAAAACGCCGATAGAGAAGAAAGTCAGCCAAATGCTACAGCAGTAAATGTTGTGAGAAATAAGCCGAAAGCAGCCTATAATATGGTATATATGTTGACAGTTATACTAGCTATAATAGCAGCGGTTTCAACACAACCGACGAAAACTGGATGCACAATAAACGAGCTCAAGCCCAGTACTGTATATTTGGACAACATAGGTTTTGTCCATGTTACGTCTTCGTATTGGAATTTAGTCGTATATTTCAATATGGAATCTTTTTTCGAGGTTATAAATAAATCAGAGGAGGTAATGGGTACTATGACGACAACTTGCAGTAAGCTAAGAGGTTTTGAAGATCAATGTAATCACTTCCTTGATGCAATGAAACGTCAATTACATAGTATGAAAACCACCAATCAATATATGTTCCCCTCCGGAAGCAAAAGAAGGAAGAGAGCACCCTTTGAATTTATTGGATCAATGCAGCATGTACTTTTTGGTACAATGGATGCAGAGGACCGAAGAGAGTTAGAGAATAATATGAAAAATATATTGGACAATCAATACGACTTAAAGTTTCTGATAAAAAAACAAACTTCTGTCATTGATTCTACATTAAATATACTTCGACGAACGACAGAAGAGATTAGTAGTAAATTCAGTAGCATTGCTGACCGCGTGAATAACATCTCAGAGACAATGAAAGAAGTATACTTTGTTTATCGAGAATCAATAAAGTTTTTCATGGTTACTAAAGAGCTGCAGATGGTTATTGAAGAAAACGATAAAGTGCAAACCACAATGATAGAAATGCTGATAGACATTAATCATGGAAAATTGAATCCAGCGCTCATAACTCCAGTACAACTGCAAGAAGAAGTTATGAAAATAAAAGATCGAGTTCCTGAAGATCTGAAATTACCCGGAAACAAGCATAATCAATTGCAGACAATTTATAAGCTGATGACAGCTAAAGCAACAATCATAGAAAACCAGCTAGTAATATCTGCTACAATACCTCTATTTAATGATCATGTTTCCCAAATTCATCGCATTGTACCTATACCAATCGATATAATGGGAAGCAAAATGATTATACAACCTAGAGGGCACTATCTGATATATAATTTTAATATGGATACATATCATATAATGATGCAATCAGAACTTAACAATTGTCAAAAAATCCTCAAAGACGAGTTCGTGTGCGACGGAGGTTGGCCATGGATTGATGCAAACGACCAATCATGCGAAGTTTCAGCACTGAAGCCACAAATAAAACCTCACTGCCAGTTTCAGGAAATAAAGATAGAATATCTTTGGAAAAAATTGCATCAAGCTAATAAGTGGTTATTTAAACTGTTTAATAAAACCTCAGCTCATATTCTCTGTCAGCCTGGTCGGCAGGAAGTGTTCGAATTACCATTGCAGGGTACAGTGCTTCTGGATCCTGGTTGTACTATCAGAGTGCTGGGAGCTACAATGAACGCTCCATACATGATGGAATCGAGAAGAAATGAAGAGGTAGTATCAATGCTAACAACTGACATCACTCAGATGTCAGAGCTAAACATAATGCCCTTGGGTACGATGATGATGAATCATTCCAACCAGATTGAGGAACTGATGAACCAGCTAGAAGACATTAAGAAGGAAAATATAGAACTTCGCGGCTTAAACTTTCATCATACCAGCGGACATTTATCGTTAATCATAGTTTTGATTATTTGTTTTGTACTTATTATTTTATCATTAAGAAAATTAATAGAAACAAGAAGATTGAGAGCGTTAAATTTTGCACATTAAAATGTTAAGAATTATCATGAATTAATAATATTTCATATAACACTGATACAGTCCACTAATCTAAAATTAATGCCCTCTGGAGAATGTTCAAAAGAACATGGGAAAATTGATAAGCAAAACGGTCCTAAATAAACACAAGTGTTTTCTTATATTTTTGTAGATAAAATATAGGAATGCCGGCGACTAGTTAATGACAATTAATATATTTATCTGTAGCCGTTGTCTCCTGTGTGTTCGATAACAAAGAAGTGGTAACACATGTAGACGGTGGTGTGTTTATTTAGGATCCGTTCTGAATAGATAATAAGCGATAAAGAACACTATTAGATGCAAAACCTGAATTCGTTTAGTTTTAACGTAGTATTTAAATACCTCAGTATGCTATTTAGAATTTAGTATTAAAATTGTACTCAAAAAGGAAACTAATGCATTTTTCTTTACAGTCTCTGCTAAGCATTTTACTGATACCATTTTCAGTTATTGTGGTATTTTATGTCAGGTGTTTGACTCACTAGGCTACTATTTTGTTACGGTTTTAAAACTTGTTTCCACAAACATGAACACAATTAAAAAAAAATCCAGTTTGCTTCCTCTGGGGTTGAACTGGTTATCGTCTGTATGATAAGCATATACACTAATACTCTGCCAATAAGAGAATAAATGGTTTCTTTAATTACTAGTAAGTAATTGTTCAACTACTGTAAAGTAATTCAGACGGTATGTAGTTTGTGGTTGAAAAGTATGTTGTTCGGCAGTGACAACTCATTACCAAGTTTTTGCTGGGCAAGAAAGGATGTGAGTTTATAAGAAATTATTGTGTCATCCCTTACAAATGTAAATTTTGCTTTAAAGGAATCCCAATCTAGAGTCAATTATATAAACCTACAACATTTTTTTTAAATCCGTGAAGGGGGTTCGGAGATTAGCGTGAGCGAAAACAGCGAAACGACACACAGTGCTGTGTCCCATAGACAAACATACAAAAAAATTTAAGTTCTTATATTGTAGATAAAAATGTATCGATCGAGAGATAAAAATATAATTCAAACGAATTTTACAGAATTGCTTAGATTTAACTCTTTTTAACGGAGTTAAAATAGTTAGAATAGTTGAGCATTCTAAGAAAAGACAGTTAGTGGTGTTCCGAACATTTAGAAAAAGTTAATTAATAGCTGCGACTCGCCACAAGATGGCGACAGTGTTAATTGAGCTTACTAAAATTGGTAGGATTTTCGCTACAGTGTTGTTGCCACTGTCAGTGGTAGTGTAGGTAAAGGACTCTGACGAGTTGACTTGGTAGTCACGAAACAGCTATCAGTTCAACCCTCCATACATCCAAATTTTTCTTTGAATGGTCAATATTCACATGCTTTAGAATTTTTTCTTAAATAAAAAATAATTTGATCGAAATATTAAATTAAAAACGAACTTAAGACAAATTAATTAAATAACTTTGGATAAAAACCACACAGTTCGGCTAAAAATTCATAACTCAATTATTAGAGACTTTACACAATATTTTGGTAGTAGTATGTGAGCTGAACTCGGCAAAACAATTTAGTTCTACTTCATTAAAAATTGTATATAAATTGTTTGCTTCCTTCCTTTTAGTGGATTTTTACTTCAATGAGCTTTTGTCTAAGTCATATATTATACTACTCAAACACTAGCCAATAATATTTAAAATGAACCCCATTTAAAAAGAAAATAATAATATCAACGATAGTATGCATATAAGAACTTTTACAACAATAATAAAATCAATAAAATTGCAAATTTAAAAATCGTGTTTTTTAGCTCCTCTTGATACTGAACACTTGATAGCTGTTATATTCATTACAATTCCTTTTCTTCTTCTTATCAGCATATTTTTGTATCACCTGTACTCCTGTCTATCACATATCAAAAAATCATCGGGGAAAAAAGATCGGGGAACTTTCTTTTTTTTTACCACCAAAAGTACAAAAAGTAACAGTGTGCGACTTCGGACCGAAATCGGCAAAAAAGATTTTCATAATTTGCCTGTTTCGAATGTTCTGCCATAAGCAGCCGAGCAATGCATGGAGAATTTTAAACGTCATTTTAATAAATTTCTTATTTTGGCTCCGACTTTTTTTCGACATTAATACGACAGGACGTGAAAAGTATCAGATAAATCGCAAAATTTTCTGATGTTTAGGCAGACACTTTTCGAAATTGTTAAGACATCTCAAAAATTCCTTTAACATTTCCGTAGAAAATTCATCAGACTTTGTACAGAATTCTCTTAGAGGTCCGGTTTCTTATGAACGACTCATATGATTTTCGGTACGTTTTCTGAGCGACTTGGGATATGAATTCGGCATCTACTTGAGACTTTCTGAAGGCCGTCTACACAGAGAATCTCTAGTAATAAAAGTAAAATTTCTTGAAATTTATAATTAATTTCCAAGTTTTTGTTGACTTTTGAAAAGGCAATAACGCTAATTAATGTTATTACTTGTCACCGATTGCAGAAGTATAAATAAATCATTAGTAAGTAGCACCGTAAGCCGCATTCCAGGCATAAAACACGAGACGCGATATGAACAGATCGGACTTCATATGGCGGCACTATATATAAAAATTAAAAGTGCTGTATTTTGGGCTGTGGCAAACATTTTTTATAGCTCTAGAAACCTCATTGCTATACCTTTTTTTCTAGAGGATGACTGGTGCAAATTTGTTTGTTTTGTATTGGGATCGATCAATGTAATAAGTAAGTGAAAAAGAAACAAGAGGCTTAAGTTTTGGGCGTGGTATAAAAGTGAGTATATTAAAAGCTAGATATACTGTAGAACTATTGACTAATAAGCTTTGAACTATGAACACATCTAGAACTCGAAAAATAAAGGACTGCCTAATGTACATAATAAAGATTGCATGAAATACATAGCCACAAATGTCCAGATTAGGGTTGCAAGATTCAAATAGTATACCAGCTTGACATTTGATTAAAATCAGCTTGATTTTTAAAAGAGAACTTGACACACTAAAATGTGTAAAACAAGCCAAAACACGCCATCAACAAACTATTTTCTGAAACAAAAGAACGTTTTCTTGTAAGAAAACTAACATCTAACTACTTTTTAAGTGCTCCAAAGCTTGCGTCTATCACTTAAAGTGGCTTTTGTAAGAAACAAGCTCATCGAAAATAACTTACCTCTCAGAGTTGGTTTAAATAGTAAAAGAGCTAGACAAAATCCGCTTATTAGTAAGCGTAATCAAACCATACGATCAAAATTTGCAAAATAATATGAAAATAAAGATTTTTCTAGATAAAGAAACGTTAAGTTCACCGGCGAAAGCAAGTTTAAAATATTTGGATCGGATGGTAAACCAATAGTATAGAAGGGATAAAAAAGAAGAAGTACGTTCGAATAACTTAAAATCGACAGCAAGGCATGGGGGTGGTTCAGTGATGGTCAGCTCAGTTTCTGGAGCAGGACCAGGATATTTGCATATTATTTACACAATTATAAATGTTCATTTAGACATTTTAGCCTGCTCTGAATAATGGATAATGATGCCAAATACAAGGCCCACAAAGATTATGGCAGCTATATAATATACCTCTTGTCATGGAAACAGTGTGGAAAATTTATGATATTATCTCAATAATAAAGACAAGGAGCAGATGGTTTCTAGCAAATCTGAGCCAAAAAGGGTTATATGAGAAGAATGGGGAAAAATGCCAGATGGTTACCATCAAAAAGAGGCTCCAAATGGTTATGAAAAATAAGAGACTGCATACAAAATATTAATTTTAGGAACATCGTTTTAAACTGTAAACAGTTTTGAGGTATTTTTTTATAAAAATTTAGAAGTTATTTTCTTTTAGCATTACTAAATCAAAAATATCGTTTCAGCTTGACAAATTATATTTGATCTTGTAACTTGACAACACCTAAAATATCTTGACAATCAAGCTCATTCAAGCTCGTCTGACAAGTAGGGATGGCCAAGTGCAAAATATATTGATATATATTGATATCGATATATTTTTAAATATCGATCGGCATCGATATATATCGAATAAAAAATATCGATATATCGAAATATCGATATTTTTTCAACAATGACAATTCGTACGTAGTCCCCATTTTTTTAATATAACAAAAAAAATCCATTTCTTAGAAATAATTAAGCTGGAAAGAGTTAATTTCCAAGATCCTTACTGTTCCAGCAATATTTCATGGAACATACATCAACAAAATTACACTCAAAGAATGATAATTTTTCGAATAGACAAAATATTATAAATAAAACAAAAGATTTTGTTAGTAAATATTCTATTTGATGAAGACTGTGCCGAAATGTTGCTTAAAATTTCACGAAAAACAAAACCAAAGCTAAAAATATCGATTTTGATACTGTCGATATATTTGGAAAAAAATCGATATATCGATAATTAAAAGTTAAAAATATCGACGATATATATCGATATATTTTTAAGAAAATATTGATATATCGATATATCGATATTGTTTGCCCATCCCTATTGGCAAGCCTAGTCCAAATGCAGATGCTTTGCAAAAGGTGCTTAGAAAAACTGTGTCCTTTAAAATTTGTAACTCATAACAAATTCATAAAATTAAAAATTTTAAATATGTACAGTTTTGGAAGTTCATATTCTCATAATGAATTAATTAAAACAAAACAAAAAATAATAGTTTGCCGCAAATGTAAAAAACGCGTTGTATTAAAATATGTCAATAAATGATATTGAGACAATGTTCTTAAATTAATTTCATTGCCAAACTAAAAAAAAAAAACGCTTAAACAAATGCAAAACAAATAATGTTTGCAATATACTAACACATTTATAGTGTACAAGTGTTACTTTTCATGTTTTTTAATTTTTTACTCTTAAATCTCAGATGATTAATAAAAAATACTCATACGCTTCTAATTTACTAGAATGAAGCCAAAAAATCAAAATACATATAAATTAGGGACGTAACGATACGCCGTTTTGCCGATCCGATACCGATACCGATATTTAAAATTAAATATCGCCGATACCGATTCCGATACCGATACGAATATTGAAATTGAGTTCAAGTTTAGATTAACAAAACTCAAGTGCAATTTTTTATTATAAAAAATTACATTATAAGAGAGAATATTTAAAATTGATAAAACATTGGAAGTAATTTTTAAGGAGCTACATTTTCTTTGCTTCCAAAAAATTTATATTAAAAATATGCAGATAATTAGTAGAAAAGCAAGAAAAAATGTTTAATTTCTTTATAAAAAATACTCGCCATGCTTTTTCAAAAATTGATTTTTTTAAAGGACACTTATCAACTAATATTCTTCTATAGCTTAATAGTTTATTTATTAAAAGACTTCTAAGATTATATATATTCACTTAAATTTACATAAAAAAATTTTGAAAATGGGTAATTTTTTATCCTTTTTCCTTGAGGAAAAATCATTATAGAATACCGAAAAAGAAATTGTCCTAGCATCGCTTTCAATTCGATGATTGGTAGCCGAAAAACAGAACTTCTTGCAATGGCAAGGATATGTAAAACTAATTAGAAATTATCAAAATTTGCAATACTTCCAGATCGCGAATTCTACATTTTCATGTCTTCTTTGGAGTATCTTTTTTTTTTGCTGGAATAAGATTTAAAAACAACGACTTGAATTTGAATTCATGGTAAAATTAACAAAAAAAAAAATTTTTTTACAAAATAACAGCATAAAATATTATTAATTTTTAAAATTGATATTAATAGGATTTAAAAAATAACGAAGTGAATTTAATTCATGGTAAAATCGAACGAAAATAAATTATTTGTTAAAAAAAACTCTGAAAAATTTTTTTAAAAGTATCGGCGTATCGACAGTAAAATATCGCCGATACCGATGTATCGGAAAATCTGAAGTATCGCCGATATATCGGTATCGGTATCGGTATTCGTTACATCTCTAATATAAATATATATAATAAAAAATAAAAACACCGAAAATACAAAATGTGCGTACCTTGCCTGCCACTAAGTGACCGTTAAGTAGAGAAATCAACATTCGTGACCGTCTGTCAGTGAGCTCTCGATGCAACCATGAGTTTGGTTCTCTTTGGGATATGTATGTATGCGTGTGTGAGCACGATTAATTCATATTGAATGTGCAAATTTATGTCTTTCTGTAAATGTAGGAAAAGCTTTCCCGTGTAGTATGCGAATCAGGGATGGAATATGAGGTTGTAAAATTGTACCAAGTGTTGTCCAAAATTGTACTTTTTTGGACCTAATTGTACCAAAACAGATTTTTGAAACCAGAAACCTGTATTAAGTATAGCAAATATATAATTTTTCTATACATACATAAATATATGGTCATTCAAACAGGAAAGTCCACTCTTTGGTCACGTGCGACATCAAGCAATTAAGCTTGTATTTCAGAACCACGTATATAGTTGGATTTTTACTAACTTTTTCTTACACAAATATATAAAGTAGTAAAAACAAATTTACGTTTTCTTTAAAAAAAAAATCACAATTTCTTGGTGTCGCACGTGCCAAAAAGTGGACTTTCCTATGAAAATGCTCATTTAGTACTATCTTTGGCAAAACGGAAAGCGTACTTAAGTCAGATTTAGCAATTTTCAATCGAAAATAACTCATTAATTTAGACATATCCGCTATTGGAAGGTAAAAGAATATATTCTCAATAAAGTTCCGAAATATTCCCATTTACTACAGTGCAAATAAATTTATAAAAAAAAATTTTTTAGACGTTAATATGTATCGCTATATGCAAGAGCAGGGGCTACGTTTTATGAGCTGGTCTTATCTGCCCACTTTAAATATTCTTTTTTTTTTAAGTCGAACTATGTTTCCAATACTTCGCAAAATTTAAAAATGAAAAATTATTAATTGTACTAAATAAGCCATTGTTGTACCATTGCTCGATTTGTACCAAAAATGGCACAATTGTACCGATTTTGCCATCCCTAATGCGAATATATTCGTAATGCATAAATTTAACAATAAAACACCACACTTCAAGCCAATTCAAATGCAATTAAGTTAGGAAAATAAAACTTGTAAAATGTACGAAGTATAAATTATACCTATTAAAATCATAATTGTACCCTGCTTTCGATTAATAGAAAAACAATAATATTCTATTTACTGATCGACTTCAAAAGAGAAGGAGGTTATCAATTCGTGTGCATTTTTTATGTTTGTATTGGCATAACTCTGTCATTTGTGAACCGATTTTCAAAATTCTTATTTTGTTTGAAAGGTTTTGTCTGCTGTTTGGTCCCATAATTCCACCCCATGCACAACTCTGTCATTTGTCGACCGATTTTCAAAATTATTTTCTTGTTTGAAAGAGTTTGCCTGTAGTTTGGTCCCATAATTTTTTTTCGAAAATCGGAAGGGGAAATTCGTTCCTCCCATGCACAACTCTGTCATTTGTCAACTAATTTTCCAAATTCGTTTTTTGCTTGAAAGGTGTTGCATACAGTTTGGTCCCATAATTTTTTGTTTTTCAAAATTTGGAGGGGTAAATTTGCTCCCTCCATGTAAAACTCTCTCATTTGTCAACCGATTTTCAAAATTATATTATTGTTTGAAATGTTTTGCTTGCAGTTTGATCTCGAAGATCGGTGAGAAATTCGCTCCACCCACGCATATTTTCAAAATTGGTTTTGTTTGAAAGAGTTTGTCTGCAGTTTTGTTGCATAATTTTTTTTTAATCGGTGAGAAATTTCCTCCCGCAAGCATAAATCTGTCATATGTGAACCGATTTCTTAAATTCTTTTTTTGTTTGAAAGGTTTTACTTGCAGTTGGTCCCACAAGTTTTTTCTTTGAAAATCTGTAGGGCATGCCATCCCCATCCCACTCCACCGGAAATATTGATTATCGAATAATCCTCCATTTATGGACCAATTTTCAAAAATTTTTTCTTGTTGGAACTGGTTTGCTTGCAGTTTGATCCCATAGAAGTGAAAATATGACAGACAAAGTGGTAAACCGGTATATTAATTATTGCATAACTCCGCAATTTCTTGACCGATTTTCAAAATATTTTATTTGAAAGGACATGGAAGGTTTGGTACTATGAAAAATTGTGGGCGGACACCCCATTTGCAGACAAACACACTATTTGATCGCGTTCGTTTTTTAATGTATTCCATAAGATTTTTGCATTGAAGTCGATTTTTTCAGAATTATCTAGCAGTGTTTTAAAGAAAACTATTTTATTAAAAAACAACATTAGACGAACAGAAAAAAATAAGTTATCGTTAGAATAATTAGAATATATTATTTCCTCAACATTTTCAAAACAAAATTACAGAAATAAAAAATCTATATATAAAAGTGAATGTCTGTTTATATTTTTGAAAGCTATGGACTTTTAAGCCAGTAAACCAATCAATCTTGCTGCAATGTCCACTGTACATTACTGATGGTCTGAAAAAAACAATATTCGATATACTTTTTTTATTCTTTAAGTAGCCGAGGCACTTCCCACATGTACGAAATTTTTATTTTAGGGTATTTTTGGAACTAATGCAGTTACAGACTTATTTTTAAAGAAAAAGTATTAAAAATTGGGCAAGTGGGCGTGGCATCTCATATATGTAGCGAATATTAATTTTGAAATATCCTTAGAACTAATACGGTAAGACCCTTTAGATTTTGTAGAAATTAATCAGTTGATTTTATGCATTGCTTTACAGAAAAAAAGTAAGAATAAGATAAGTAGACAAAATTTTATTTTTGGAAGGAGCTCATGCAGCAAGAAAATATTCTGGATTGTACATGTGGATGTGGCACCTCACATAAAGAGCAAATATTTAGTTTGAGATATTTTAAAAACTAATATATGAAGAAAGGAAAGAGGAAAGGAAAAAGTTTCAGAATTGAAGAAGTAGTTGTTGCGCCTCTTATATAAAGCATATATTATTTTTGAGAAATCTACAAAACTAATACCATTGGACCGATCTTGCTGAAATTTTTGCTACGTGTTGCTATATTACTGATGATCTAAAAGATTTAATAAGCTATTCATTTTTTAATGTCTCATGAGAGCAACATTTATTTTAGAATATCTTGAAAACTAAAACCTTAAAGATTTTATTGTATTACAAGAATAGTTTAAAATATGTAATTTTAAATAAATTAAATTAAAAATAATTTAACTGAAAAGTTTTCTTTCTTGATCGCAAATGAGATATGGTGTAACGAACCACAAGGGTTGCAACTAATTTATCATAAAAATAGCACAGACTTACAGTGAAATTCCGCTTTGACCAAAACTAAAAATTTTCCAATCAATTTAATGCAGTAAAAAATACTGTCTTCAGTTTTTCCTATCACTTACAGATTTTGTATGGGTATATTTAATATAAAATTAATTAGTTTCTATTAAAATACGGAAAATTGAGATTTGTTTTAACGGGCTCAAAATGTAAATCACATCGGTTTGAGTGGACATTTTATACTAGATTATTTATTTTGATATGATTTTAATAGTTGCAATAGCAATGCCGTAATAAGAAAGAATATAACAGAACAGAAATAATTGTTCCGAAAAATCAAATATTTTGTCAGAAGATTAAAGAAACGTCTTGGTATATCCCGCTGAACTTTTCATATATGTAATTTAATTACTTTACGAATATAAAACAGCGTGATAAATTTATTACTTTTCTAAGTTGCTAACAATAGGATGTGTTAAGTAAGCAAATTACACCAAATTATAAATAAATACATACTTATCTTACGGGTTGTTGGCATATTACGTAATGCCGCTAAAGATTTCGTATTGAATTAAATTTCATTTTAAATTACATCACGAGCTTAGTTGGAAAGTATTTGAGGAACACAATTAGTAAAAACAAACGTGTACTAGGGCTTACAACTGTCACGAACCATTCTCTTTTCTACTGTTGCACCATTTGACTAAATTAAACAGTAAACAATATGATAGTTTCAATGAAGATTGAAACATATCTGACATGAATAATATGGGCCTAATAACAAAATATATAAGGGTAATTCCATTTCAAATTGACCAACAATTAGACACGACCCCTTTAGATGTTGATGAAATTTAGTCAGATGTTTTCCTTCATCCTTTAACGAACTTACGCTAAAGCAAAAAAGTTAAAAATGTTCATTTGTACTATAGTACAGATGCTATCTGGGGGCGGTTACTTACGGAATCACTTGAACAAAATGCGGAAAAAGAATTCCCCTTTCTTCATTTACAAGCAAAAGGAAAATATAGACGATGCTGAGCTAGGCTTACCCAATGTACTGTTTTCTGTCCCAAAGAAGTGCCCTCTGGTACTTTTTCCCCTACTTGTAGCTTATTTTTATTATTATTCGCTACCCAATTGTTGTGCAGATATACTTAGGAAAATAACAGTTACCTTGTATGGGGGGTACCCGTGCCTCCCCTCTAATACCACCAATATTTTTCTGGAAATTCCATATTATTTTAAGAATAACATACATCGAATTTAGATAGCCTTACTCTTACAGATATAGGAAAATTAAGAATTACCCCGTAAGGGGGTACTCGTTTCCCTCTCCTATATCACCAATATTTTGCTGGAAATTCTATGAATAACACACATCAAATTAAAGAGCCTTACTCTTATAGTTGTACAGATATAGGAAAATTAAGAATTACTTCGTATAAGAGGTACCCGTTTTCCCCTCCTATACCACCAGTATTTTATATAAAATTGCATGTTATTTTAAGAATAATACGCATCGAATTTAGAGTGCCTCACTATAATAGTTCAGCAGATATAGAAACATTAAGAATTACCTCGTATGGGGGGCATTCTTTCCCCAAAAGGTTTCCCCAAAAATTTGCCTATTTGAATTTCCCTGTCATCTATTGATGACAGGGAAATTCTTTTGTCTGTTGGAACATTTATAATTTGTAACATCTCTAACATATAACGTCGTTTATAATTATTCTCCGTATTTAAAATTGAAACATTACTAAAATCAGGATAGTGATTTGAATTGGCACAATGAGCTGCTAAAGCTGTCTTTTGTACAGAAATTATCCCTATACCTTTGATCCGATTTATGACCAGATATTCTAGTTTTTAATTTATTTTTTGTCGTACCTACATATACCTTATTACAATTTTCTCTATCATTACCATTACATGAAATTTGATAAACTAAATTATAGTTTTCTAATCTCTGTACTCTGTCTTTTGTCTTACTAAACAATTTACCTACAGTTTTATACATCCTATGTGCCATTCTATATTTATCACTATCATATATTTTCGACTTTTCTAATCTTTCCGACATTTTAGGTACATATGTCAAAGATTTATAAATTTTAGGCTCATAAGCTGTGTTTTGATTTCTTCTAATACACCTATATTGTCCTATTAATTTGCAAACTAAGGGAATTGGGAAACTATTATCATTTAAAATATTCATAATTATCCTTTTATTTTTCCTATGAAATTCCATATCACTAACTGACAATATTCTTTCTATAAGATTTTTGGCTGTATTAATTATTATCCTTTTTGGATGTTTCGAATAATAATTAATTATTCTGCCTGAAGAGGTCGGTTTTTGATACAAATCTATTAATTACCTATTATTTCTCTTTATTATTAACGTATCTAAATAAGGCAACTTTGAACCACATTCTTTTTCTATTGTAAATTTAATGTCGGGATGAAATGAATTAAATGTTGATAACATAGTCTCTATTTCGCTTTCTGAAATAATGCAAAAAAGGTCATCTACATACTTTGTCAAAACTTTTGGCCTAATGTTCAGTTTTGCAACACATTCATCAAGTAATTTTTCCATTACAATATCAGCCACAACTGGCGAAGCTGGAGAGCCCATGGGAAGTCCTTTTAGTTGTACATATATTTTATTGTTATATTGAAAATATCTGTTGTCAATAATACAAAATCTAATGATACGCAAAAATAAATCCTTTCCTATATTTGTATGTCCCTTTATCAAATCCCATTTTTCACTTATAATATCTATTTTCACCTATAACGACCTGGTAGTTAGTACATAAATTCCAATATAACTGCAAAATTTCATTCGAAAATATCAACAATCAACGATTTTGTAGCATTAAGAAAAAATAATATGCAGAGGAAACCACATAACAACATTTTTCCCCTTGTGTTATAAAATGTCTTTAAAAGAGCTATAAATTGTTCAAATCTCTTTAGATTATTGAAACTACACATAATTTTGTAAACTTTTTTATGTGATATATCTACCTTTCTCTTTTATACGTGAAAAATTTACGGACTTATAACTAAAAACAAGTACTGAACGATAATATTAATATTTAGTTTAAGTATAGTAGATTTATTATTAAATATATTTCATATGTATTAACTTTTTATTAGTGCTATAAAATCGTTGCTAGGTGATATTTTCGCAAGACAACAATTTTGCCCATAGCGTCCACACTTGATCCAAGGCCCATTTAACACTTCGACAAATAACTACATACTCACAAAGGTTTTTTAGAAATGGCAGTGGTTTTGGAATTCCAGCTTTGGGATTTTAGAACATGTGGATTAAATTAAAAACTTCGATCTGAGATAGGTCGTATTAGGACGGTTCCAGGTGCAACTATATTAGGAAATTCAATTATTTCTTTACCATCGATTCGCGTCTGTAGAGATGCCTTTCAGATAAGTATACATTTGCTATATGTATCAAAAGAATTTTTTATATGTTAAAGAGTGATAGTGCTTTTTTTACCAACAATTTTCGAAAATTTAAAATTTTTTCAACATTTGAAATGAAAAATGAAGTATTTTTCAATTCAGATGGCAGAATTAGATGAAATTTGTTGTATGTTCTTTGAAATTCTTGAAAATTTTATAAATCGGATGAAATTTGGATCCGATATCTGGAAAATACTGAATCCGATATCTGCAAAATACGGAACCAAAGTTTTGATAAATTGAGAAATTTCAGTTTTCAATTGAGTATAATACGAAATTTAGACATATATGTTAATTGAGACAATGAAGTTTTAATTTGAGTTATCGACTTTGGTGTTCACAAATATGCAATTTAGCTTACTCTATTAGAATTGGACAACTGAAAATATTTCAATTTAAAAATTAATTATTTTAAACATATTTTCAGAGTCCAAATTGATTATTAGGCTAAGGTTCGTAACGTTATATTCAGAAAGAATTGGGCATGATTAATATTCCAAGGAACAAGGAAAAATTAACATCAAATTAACTTTTCAACGTACACAGCAGAACAGAGTAGCGCCACTTTCGGAAGCCGCTACACTTCCATCGTCAGTGCTCACGTGTATTTGCTTATCACCACTTGTCAGGTGGCTCTGTTGAATGTGATTTTAATTCTTATATATACAACTTTTTCGTGAAAATTGAATTAAATCACTCTCAAGCTGATATTAAAGTGCACTTTCCCAGCGTTGCCATCGGTTTATTTTTCTTCATTCCCATTTTTCTGATTTTTGTTCTACTCAAGACAAACTTTTTAGGTTTGATTTTATACTTAAGTATATGTGAAAATGTAAACATGTGAAAAGCTCAAGCCAGTAGCTAATTATTTATTAATATGATTATTTCGAACGTATTTGCTTTGTGAATCCAAATTGATTATTAGGCTAAGGTTCGTAACGTTATATTCAGAAAGAATTGGGCATGATTAATATTCCAAGGAACAAGGAAAAATTAACATCAACTTAATTTTTCAGAGGTTTTTTTATGAATTAAATTAAAGTATGAATGAGTTCATAATGAAACAAAAATTCTTGTATGCATGCACTTCGTGCAAATATATGGACTGATTTAAAATCTTAATTAACTCAGTGGTGTCCAAGCATACACTTTCACATTCAATGTTTTTGTGTGTGCTTCGTGGCTAAATAAATAGACTGTGAGTCTCATACAGAGTGCACATGTGATGATGTTGATAAAACAGCCTATGCACGAGTGCTTAGGAAATTGAGAGAATGCCCGCCACTACTGTAAATATACATACATATTCCATATGCGCATGAAATTTCAGGATGAGCTCCAAATCATAAAAATACATTTATTCACGAGCAAATTTTAAGCGTTTTTGCATACTATGCATATTAAGATTTTCTTAACTTTGCAGTTTTAACGATTTCTTTAATACATTTTCAAGCTTGATACCCATTTTGACAATTTTTCTCAACCATTCCAATATTTGCGATAAAAATAATTTTTTGCTGGTTTTTGGTCTAACAGTTTAAGCGACTTTTAATAGATTTTAGACACTGCCTTAATTTTCAATGTGCGCAATTTTTAGCGAATTTTCATCATTTCCGCGATTTTTCCGCGTTTTCGTCATTCCCACTAGCATTAACGATTTACAATTAAGAGCTTGTTTTCAATTTTGCAATTTTCCGATAATTTACGCTCTTTACGAGACAGAAGTGATTTTTTGTAAGCTTTTGACTTTTTATAATTCAAGCGATCTTTAAACAATATTAAATATTCGCCATTATCGAAATTTCTTCATATTTTTCGACATTCCTTACAATTTTAACGGGCTTTGAATCCATTTTAGAGCTTGTTGAAAATGTTGCAATTTCTCGCGAATTTTCACTATTTTTATGTTTATGATCTTTACACAATTTCAGCTGTATTAATTCAAAAGTAGACTTTCATATCTTCACAAGGTTAGTAAGAAGTTGTTGGAAATTTTCAAAATTTACGCGATTTGTTGCGATTATCTTTTAGATATATTTCCCAAGCTTTAATGAGCTGCACATTTATTTGTAATGGTACCAATTTTCGCAATATAAAAATTTTTTTAAAATTATGAATCGTTCTTTTACAGCTATTCTAAGTGGTAATTTTACCTGCCGTTTTTTAACATTTTTCTCTTTTTCAGAATTTTCTCTTCAGACTGAGATAATTATACAACTAAAAATTTAGCTTTTAGATCTTGTTAAGGGCTATAACACAGAAAAAACGTTTTGAAATTTGATGAGAAACAAAAAAAATGGCAACCAGTAAAAAATTTTACATGGCCGCAGCGCCCTACTTTGAGACTTTATAGCTCCGCTCCTGAGCAAGGAAGAGAGCTGATATTATAACATAAATAGAACTAATCCTCTGCTATGTCCGTATGGAATTTTCAGGCACCGTAAATAATAGTTATGCAAAAAGCTTAAACTCTCTATGTTAGAGTCAAAGGAAACCTATACTGTCATATACCAATAAATTCGTATCGACGTGCTCCTTCAGAATATATGGCGATCTTAAAAAACGATCTCATCTCCACAGTTTTTCAAGGCAAAAATAAAGATCAGATGAAACTCTCAAAAAGGGAGTTTTAGTTTGCCGTCATAAAATAAAACTCATTTTACAAGTTTTACTTTTCCCGTCAGAAAAGAAAACTCATATCATGAGTACTTTTATTTTTTTCCGTCTAAAATAAAACTCATTTAGTTTATTTTCACTTTTACTGGTTTTTGTTTTTATTGAGTCTATTTGATACAGGGATGGCAAATGAGATTTTAAAATTGTACCAATTGTTATCTAAAATTTTACTTTTTTGGGCTTAATTGTGCCAAAACAGATTTTAAACCCAGAAATATTTCTTAGGTACAGAAAATACATCACTTTTCAGTACATATATCTGTGGTAAAAGGGAAACTGTGCTTAAGTCGGATGTAGCTATTGCAATTTCTAATCTAAAGTAGCTCACATACTAGCTATTGAAAGATAGAACGATATACAAAGTTTCAATAAAGTTCCGAAAAATTTATAGAAATTTATTTTTTCCAGACTACTTTGTATCATGATCAGTAACAGCTTGAAATTATAGAGACGTTTTGTGAACTAACCTTATTTGACCACTTTTAAGCCAAACTTTGTTTTCAATACTTCGAAAAATTTTAATTTAATTTAGATAAAAGTGGCATATATATGAGCGGACGAAAAGGATAAAATTGCGAATGTTCTGCATTCCATGCGGAAATAAAATGTGCGGAATCAGCAAAGCATTGTTGTTGCAAATTATTATTTATAGCAACAATGCTTTGATGATTCCAAATACTTTATCACAATAAAAGAGCTGCAATAAAAAAAAAACTTTAAAAATGATTACAACTTCAATTATTAATTGTACTAAATAAGCCATTGGTGTACCATTGTACTTTTAAAATCCGAATTGTACCAAAAATGGTACAATTGTACCAACTTTGCCATCCCTGATTTGATATAATTGTGTTTAGCAATTTATTTAATTAATTTAACGAACATCATTTTTTTTAAATTGTTCACGAAAAAATTTTAACGCAGGTCGCTTATTATCAATTTAAGAACAGAAAATGTTCTTTCCACAATTACCTGTGTTGCAAGAATACACTGTACAATTTACATAAAATAAAATGAGTTTTATTTTAACGTGAAAAACAAAACTCTTCAAAAGAGTTTTATTTTATGACGGCAAAATAAAACTCTCTTCTTCAGAGTTTCATACGACCTTTTATTTTTACGTTGAAAAATAACTATCTTCGATGGACTTTTTTTAATTCACAAACTAACTGTAATAAAATGATTTTTTTATATCGGTAAGTGCTAAGTATGGTCCCTGGAAATTTTATTCTGATAGAACTATCTGTTTAGAAATGCCTGATCTCTGCCCCACTGTGCAATGGACATAAGTATGTTATTGGATAGCGTAAAATAGGTAGGTCGTTATATCGCTACTAATTTAAATCAATTTAATTACTTTAAATAAAAGCGTATATATTAGTATTTTTAACTACATATTTTTATTTTGTATACATTGTGCAGACATGAACATAGTGTTTAATATTTAAATTTTAAGTAAATCCAACAATTGAAATTTTTGCTAACTAAAGCTTGATGACCTCTTTTAAGACCTTATTACGGTCTTAAAAGAACCATAAGAACAGATCAGAAAAGAAAAAGCGCTCTAACTCACAGATGTGTGCTATCACGATACTCTAAGCGGATAATCTACAAAAAAGAAATTTAGCAAAGATATTTAATAAACGAACAAAACACAAAAATAAGAATTATGAAGTAAATCTTAATTTTACTATATCTGTGCAACTATAAGCGTAAGTCTCTTTAAATTCGATATGTGTTATTCTTAGAAGGATTGCAACGGGTACTCCATATACGACGCAGTTCTTAATTTTAACATATTTGTACAACTATAACAGTATGTCTCTTTATTCGATATGTATTACTTTTAAAATATCATGCAATGTTCAGCAAAACATTGGGGGCATCGGAGAGGGGAAACGGGTACCCCAATACGATGTAATTCTTAATTTTCCTATATCTGTACAACTATAAAAGAAAGGATCTTTAAATTCGATGTGTGTTATTCTTAGAATAGCCTACAACTTCCAGCAAAATATTAATAGTATAGGATGGGGGAAACGGGTATCCTTCATACGAGATAATTCTTAATTTTCCTGTATCTGTACAACTATAAGAGTATGGCTCTTTAAATTCGATATGTGTTGGTGGTATACGGGGAGCGGGGGTGCAACGGGCACTCCCCATACGACGTACATAGTTCTTAATTTTCCCATATCTGTACAACTATAACAGTAAGGATCTTTAAATTCGATATGTATTACTTTTAAAATAACATGCAACGTTCAGCAAAGGAGAGGGGGGACGGATACGTTGTCTTATTCTTAGAATAACCTACAACTTCCAGCAAAATATTAATAGAATAGGATGGGGGAAACAGGTACCCCTCATACGAGGTAATTCTTAATTTTCCTGTATCTGTACAACTATAAGAGTAAGGCTATTTAAATTCAGTGTGTGTTATTCTTAGAATAACATGCGATTTCCAGCAAAATATTTGCGGTATAGTAGGGTAGAGACTGGTACCCTCATACGAGGTAATTGTTATTTTTACTTTATCTGTGCAACTATCAAAGTAAGGCTCTCTAAACTTGATGTATGTTATTTTTAGAATAACGTACACATCTTGGTGGTCTAGGTGTGAAGAAATGGGCACCCTCTATACAAAATAATTAATAATATTCCTATGTCAGCACAACTGCAATAGTGAAGATCTCAAAATTTTACGTGTGTTACTCTTAGAACAAATTGCAATTTTTACCAAAATCTTTGGGGTATCAGTGGGAGGAGAAGTGTTCCCCGCATACAAGGTAGTTATTTATGTATTTTCCTATATCTACATACATATATAACTATACGAGTGAGGTTCTACATATTTTATGTGTATTAATCTTAGAATAGCTTGCAATTTTTGGAAAAATCCTAGTGGCATAGGAGTGAGGAAACAGGTACCCCTATACAAAGTAATTTTTAATATTCCAATATCAGCAGAAGTACAATAGTGAAGCCCTTAAAATTTTATATGGGTTAATCTTTGAACACATTGCAATTTTTAAAAAATTCGCGGATATCACAGGGGAGTGACGGGTACCCGCATACAAAGTAATTATTAATTTTTCTATATCTGCATAACAATGGGGTAGCGAAGTACACCGGTTGGGGCTAGTTTTCTACAAAGCATTACTCATGCATAGACATTATATGTACCAAGCTTCAATTCGGTATCTGCTTCGGAATGATAGTTATTAATTTTGGCCACCGAAAATTGAGAAAAATTACACTGTGAGGCGCCCAAATAGTCAAGTGAAATAATGTGGGATTTTAGCTGGTAATCTGATCTGATTGAGTCCATGATGATCCACCTTAGAAGTGAAATGCATTTTCCCATCTCAAGCCCAAAAAAATTATGACGTGACAGTCGCACGTATTCAACATGAAAAAAATCAAACTAAGGTCCAAATATTTTTTTCTTCATTTAGGTTTTTGGGAAGCAATTTTAGAGCTCTTTATTTAGTGGAAAGCATGGGTGCTGTAAAAGTCAGGGTCCTGACATATTGGTCAACAAAAGCTGTTGCGTGACGTGACAAAAAGTAGAAGTGGTTTTTTTCGACATTTGCTAAAGTGTAAAAACCAGCGAAATAAGTAAAAAACTTTTATGTAACTTATTTGGATATTATTAAGGGATAGTTAAGCTTTATTTTCATAACTTTTTTTTATGATTTTATGTTTAGTTTTATTGATACAAGCCATAATATGAAGCGTGACGTGACATTGCGTTACGTGATTTTTTTCCCCTTATGATAAACTCGAATAATTTTTGATGTAGTTTGGTTTTAAAGTTTTAATTCAACGAAAATAAATGAAAATTCAACTTCAGGTCAATGTTTGAAAAGGTACATATGACAAAAAATTATGCTTTTAAGATGCGCATGTGACATTAGAATATAAGGAAAACAAATTGAAAAATAACAGTTAGATTTCTTTCGCTTTGCTCTTTTCGCATTTTTTTTTAGTTTATTGTTATTGTAAACAAACTATTTTGTAATTAGTGCAATCGTAAAAAATGCGTTTTAAAAAAGTAACCATTAAAGAGAAAATTTGATTAAAAGTAATCGAAAGCAAGTAATATATTATTTAGAATTTTACTAAAATTTTCCTCATTATGGGTGTTAAGTTAAGGTATAAATTCTTTAAAATAACAAAATTTGAATGTTTTTCTCTCATAATATTGGAAAAAAATAATTGCTTAATAACTTATAATTTTTTGGCCGCGGTAGACCTTTCTGTGGAAATACCCATATGTATGTAGCAGCAAGAAAATGCATTTTAGTCTGCATGGGTCTAAAAAGTTATTTTTCCTATAAGTTTTATCTTTTCTTCATTACCCAAATTAGCTTAAAATTAGCTTCTGATTAAATATGTAGCTTTTTTAAGCAGGTTTTGAAAAACATTTTAATAAGAGAACTTAAAGCTGAACTTGTTTTTTAAATTGGTAACTTTTTTAAAACATTAACAGAGAGTATAAGTATCTAGGTATGGTATAAAAATACTAAGAAAAATTAATAAACAATTTTCAATCGTACCAAATTAAAGTGCAATTATGCCAAGTTTTTCACATCTGAAAAATATATAATGCGAAGTACCATAAGAGAAAAACTAAAACAATTGCACACAAATACTAAACAGCTTTTGAAAGTGACATAGTCTTCGTTGTTGTGTGGCATGTAAATATTAAAAAGGCATGTTGTATAGTTCAACTATGCAGATCTTTGCATTGGCATGTCTAGGGTTATTTTTATTTGTTAGAATCATTACATTTAAATATGTATATTTAGGCATGTATTTGTGTACTACAAACCTATATATAACTATATATACATATATATTTATACATACATAAACCAAAACAACGAGTATTGCGTGTAATTCGTAATTTGAAGCAAATATGGGTCGCGACTAGGAAACCTTGATACCGCTTATGCCATACATATATGTACAAGAAAGCAACGTGCACACATACATACAAAGTATAACTTCACCTTTCTCAAATAAAAAAGTTTGAATGTTCGTGCAAATTTAAGGACTCGTGGTCTAAACGAAAAATTATAACAAAAAAGCGAAAAATTAAAAAAAAGCGTGTCTTAGTTCATTTTCAATGGTTTGGAGTGGCCACAAGTGTGGTTGGTGACGGCAACAGCTACAAGAACAACTTGAGCAACAGCAAGCTAAAACAACAAAATCCAACAATCTTAAATGGTGATTGTTCGGTGAAAGTGGTAAATTGCTGGTATAGATTTATTTTAGTGAATCATAATTTATAAAAAAAAATATTTATATATATTAGTTTGTTCTCTTACATTTTTTCTACGGGTTGGATAGTTGTAGTAAATTATATTCACTCACAAGCTTGTTATTATGTACACACACATACTCACACAGTTAAAGGAAATGCAGGGAACTACTCCTAAAATTGAAATTACTATATTATAGATTAATATATTTGTTGTTATTATTATTATTATTTTTAATTAAAGCCTTGGCACAAATTTTTCAAATCAAAAAATTTATTTTTAGCATTTTTCAACTGTAAATTTCTCATTGAATAAAACAATGTACGAAAAACCCCAACAAATTACACTTGCATATATAATTTTACATTTAATTTCTTTATATATTTATTTTTTATTTTACTTTTCTTTATATTACAACTTTTGTCAATAATTAGCTAACGAACAGTATTTCTTCATAGTTGTTTTTCTTGTCGTAAAATCTTTTTTTTTTCTTTGTAGAAAAGGAGTTCGTTCTTTTCACACTTTACATAACCGCCCGAAGCTCATGTACTTCGATTAACTTTATTTTTTATTATTAAATTTTTTTCCACATTCGTTTAAATATTTTTTTCGATTATATTTTTTTAATAATTCACTTAACTATTTTATAATTTTTGCGAAATTTATTATTTGTTTCTAGTTTTATTATGAATTAATTTAAAATTTTCTGTAATATATTTTAGAAAAATTTACTGCATCTATTATAGAAATCAGTTGAAATTTTTCATTTCAAATAATATATGCTATGCCACCAGAGAACATATAATGATGATATTTCTATTATTTATTTTTGATTTTTTTCCTGGTTCTTCTTCTTTTTCACAATTTGTTAGTTTTCCGTTTTGAAGTGTTGTTGAATTGCAAACCCGTCCCGAACTGAGACGAAAACTTACCAAGTTTTCTTTTCATACAGTAGTGCAGCACGCATTTTGGCTGCAAATCGTAAAAGCTTTTTCGGAATGTTTACAAAAATATCCCTTCATAAAACTTTTGTGCGTGTTTTTAAAGCTTAAAGCTTTTTGGCATATTCAATGAATTTTAATGTTTTGGGATTTTCATAGTTTAACATGTGCTTACTCTGCCGCATTGTGCTGAAAAGGCATGTGCAAAAATACAGTAGGCACATGCACACATACTCGAACAAATACATGTGTTCTTAGATGCAAAAAATTAAAACGATAAAGACATTAAAAGAAAACCATTAACCGTAACACCAAAACATAATATAAATATGTAGTGCGAAAACAAAAATAATATTTATTTGGACCAAGCGGAATATATGTATAAAAAGCTTAAAATATAATATCAAACATATCAATGTAGAATAATTTATTTCATAAAGTTTATGCTTTTAACGTAAACAAACAAATTATTGAAGTACAAGGGCTATAAATATATAAAGGAGCTTGTTGTTGCCTTTCTTACGTTGTGCAAACATTCACTTGACCAACAGTATTTTTTTGCACCGTAGCAAATATTGGAAGTAGCAGAGCTATGTCTGTGCAAATTGATCTCAAAAATATATCCTACAATCGTAAATGCAGAAATGATGCGAATATATAAAGCGAATAGTAAAATTAAAAATAAATAAAATTTTTTAAAGTTGGCAAATTATTTTGGTAAAAAAGAATGGCAAATTATGTTTTCTTGTAATAAAATATTTTGTATATTAGTTACTAGCACTATTTTTTATTAATAAAGGAGTGATATGTAAACAAAATAACGTAAATACAGCTGTCCAATTTTTCGTAAGTGTAAAAATACTATGTGCCAAGGCCCATTAATAAGGTCCGCAGCAAAAATAAATTTGGCACAAGGAAGCAGTAAGATTACATAGAACGGCTTCGCAGATGCGCAAAAGCACACAGTGCATCTCCTCTGCCTTACAAGGATGCAATAACGTAAGCGAACAAAGAAGTTTACCGCACACACGAGAAAGGTGGTCGGCTATTTATATTTTTTCATGGTTTTTACACCCGAAGATTTTTTATTCAGCTCACTATTGAAGACACAACACGCACATTTGATCATTTCGATGATATGGCTTGTGGTTGGTGGTATATAAAATGTTTTCTTGGCGCAACAATCAAGCTTGACAGCGAGAGTCGTTTGGTTTAATTTGCCGATGCGTGTATCATATTATTAGGTCTGTTCACTTACTTTCCTAGCAGAAACTAGCAACGAGAGAGTAAAGCAGATATTTGTAAAATTACTCTCCCAGATATGAAAAAGTAAATGAACGCTTTACTAGCAAAAATTTGCAAGTACGTCCAAAAAACTTTTCATTAGCTGTTAGTACTTTGTATGAAAAGTTAGACATATCGTAAAAAATATATGAAAATTTTATAATTTTAAGGTTCATGAACACAACTTAGGATAAAAAAGTGCTAACTTTTAGCTGTCCGTAAATAAAGTTTTGTGTGTTAAGTATTTAAATAGCAGAAATAAAAATACAACTGTTTATACATAAGGATTTTTTAGTTAAAATATCTGTAAACAGTAGAAATAAAGCTAATTTCAATGTAATTGTGGAGTTTTTTTTTATTAATTTAGTTGAATTTGCTCTTTGCAGGAACTTGCCAGGTTTTTTCTTATATTTGACTCACACAATATTTCGAGTGTAACCTTTATGACTAAGCCTTAAGATGGAAAATTTTCTGCCACCCAATTCAAGCGTTTAAAACTCTTTTAACGGCCACTACTGCAGTAAAATTAATGAAAAATATCCAATCTTACCGTATTTATTATTTTTGACTTTTTAAAAAGTATTAATTTCTTAATAATTCATTAAAATTAGAAAAAGTTGAATTTTTCATAAATTTTTCAAACATTTATTTTGTAAACAAGAGATCTAAACAGCTGTTTGGGTAATTCCTGCTAATAAAAATTTTACTAACAAAAACTTGCAACCAGGGATGGCAAAGTTGGTACAATTGTACCTTTTTTGGTACAATTGTACCTTTTTTTGGTACAATTGTACCTTTTTTGGTACAATTCGGATTTTAAAAGTACAATGGTATACCAATGGCTTATTTAGTACAATTAATAATTTTTCTATTTTTTTAGAAAACCTCCTTATTGCAGTACTTTTATTGCGATAAAATATGTTATCCTTCTCGCTCGTACATATGCCACTTTATTCTGAATTAAATTTAAATTTTGCGAAGTATTAAAAACAAAGTTTGGCTTAAAAGTTGTTAAATAAAGTTAGCTTACAAAACGTCTCTATAATTTCAAGCTCTGAATGATCGTGATACATATTAGAGTCTGGAAAAAATTAATATTTATAAATTTATTTGCTTTGTAGTAAAGGTAAATTTTTTGGAACTTTATTGAAACTGTTAGCCAATTCATAAAGTGTACTATTGCGTCCTATTTGTAGTATTGCATATAATTTTATGACTGTCATAAAAATGTTGCTGATATTTTTCATATTAAAATAATTTATGACAATACTATTGTCTTACCTATGTTTTTTCAGTGTGCTATTTAGTCAGCTGTTTTTGCTTACGAATTCAATGCAAGGTTTTATTTTCAATATTAGCTCCGTTCGAAAAAATTATTATTATTATAAAATTTTTCGCTTCTTAACACAATTATATACCTTTAAATAGAAAATAAAATTTTTAGAAACCAATTGCTTTGGTTTATTTGTATTAATTACTTTAATTATTTTGTGTTGTGAAAATGCTAAGTACTTGACTACTTGGTACCGCACTTGTGTTTAAGGTAATCAATTAAAAAAACCAATGATTATGTACTCTTCAATAAATTTAAAAAACAAATGGAAAATATTACGCAAAATAAATTATTTATATATTTCTATAAATTTCATGTTATAAAAATTATTTTATCGAAATGCATAAGAAAGAGAGTTAAATAGTCAAAAGTGCCAATGTTTTTCAACTCTACAGTTATTTGCCATCAGTTGTTTCCCTAATCGTACTAGTTTGAGCAATTTTTCCGTTCGCGTACTTTTATGGGCAACCGTTTTTTTGAAAGTAAATTTTCAGCTTATTCAGTAATTACTCATTTACTGCATTTTAGCGTAACAGTAAACAAAGGGACCTATTATTTTATTTTATTTTTAACGTTTATGACAATTTTCATATGGTATTACAAGAGGCCGTTCACAGTGGTGCTATTTGGACTTAAATAGTAATTTATTCCCTATCACTTTAGAACACCTTGTGAATTGGCTATATCTATGTATGTATGTCGTTCTACTAGTATGTGAACTATTTTAGATTAGAAATTGCAATAGCTAAATCAGACTTAAGCACAGTTTCCCTTTTGCCAAAAACATATGTAGAGAAAAGTATGGTATTTTCTGTACTCAAAAATGTTTCTGGTTTCAAAAATTTTTTTTGGTACAATTATGTACAAATATTACAATTTTAGATTACAATTGGTACAATTTTAAAATCTCATTTGCCATACCTGCTTGCAACAAACTCTTTTCTCTCAACTTTTTATGCTCTTTTTCACTCTCTCGTTGCTAGTTTTTCGAGTACGTGAACACAGCGTTACCGTTCGTCGACTAAAGTCGCAATTTGCGACCTTTTTGATGGCCAAGGACTTTTTGTGCGACTTTTTCAGACTCATCTTATTTTACGACTTTTTTCGTGAGTTTCGTTTGGCTAGCAAGTGCGCAAATCTCTAGTATATTGCGAAAAACTGGTACAGTTCCCGAAAAACTGCAGTTTTTCGCAATTTACGCTGAATTTCGAGGCTGTACGAACCAAACGGACTCCAGATTCGGATTCAGCGCGTCAAAATACATGTAGGTGAATGGTACTGGTGAAATGTAGAGATCACTTTTTCTTTTTTGTGTGCCGGTGTTACTAAAAATTTTAATAATAACTCAGAGTACCACATAGAGATTTAGTGACGACATAGTGGAGTTGTTAAACATTAATATATATTTTTTTGAAAATTTTAAAAATACCATTTTTTTAGTTACAGCAACATGAATTGTGGTTTGTGAAAAAAACACTTCTATAATTTTGATAATTTTCTTATTTTTAAAGCTAGTAAAGCACTATTATAATACTAATTAATAGTCAATAATCATTTGTCTAGCTTAGATATTAAAAAAATTATAACCAGTTATATGAAAGCAGCGATTTTTCATATATTAAAAAATATTAAATTTTGCCTAAAAAAATTTATTCCTCATCATTGCGGTTTGAATAATTCCGAAATTATTGAAATTGTAAAAAAAATTATATTCAAACATAGACCCTTTTCAAAGTTATGATAAAATAGTTGGCACAGCGTCTCCAAAAATCATTTAGTTTCACTTTATTGTGAATAAAATTAATATTTATCCATCGATTTTCGTAAAAGAAAATTTATTTTATTTGTGGCATATGGGGCTTTATGTTAAATTTGGCCATTTTCGTTTTTTCAGACCTGCGAAACCATTGAATATATAAAAATATAATGTTGGAACGGCTTAAAGGTATTTTAATTTAAAATTTTTTAGCACTTTTTGTAATAAAATTGGTCGACTGTTTTTGTAGTTAGAGAACCATAACATATCAAAAAAATATAGTGGTACTCCTTGGCATTTTGCTTGAGGTATAATAGTGTTATAGGTAAAGATGTAGGCTACAAGGTGTGTAAAAGGTTAGGCCGCTATTTTCAGCACAGTGGGCGCTATATGTTGTTATATAAGACCCGTTTTACCGATAAAGTTCTTTTGTCGTCAAAAAACTCATTCTTCTAAATTAATAATCAGATCCACAAAAAAATGTGTGGCTGAATTAGAGGCAATGATGAAGTCCTTAAGGCCTGTAAATAATTAGGCATTAAAACTTAATACTGTGTTCAAAACCTTTAAAAACGTCTACTTGTTAAGCATTTTAATTTAATAACTTGTTTCAGCAGCAAATTACAACAAAATCATTTAGAAATACAAACAAGTAGGAAATTTTGATAAAAGTGTGTAGTTTAAAAAACATGTAAAACTCGCAACCGCAAGTCTGAACTGCCTTTACAGATACACTTAGAGTTGAAAAAAAGCAAACCAATTGAGGCGGATGGTAAAGAATATAATGCACATGATTGACTATTAATGCTTTAATATTGCTTTGCACTCCTTATTTATGTATATGATTTCAAGTTACACATAATATCTCTAGTTTTTTATGAGATTTTTGGTAAAGGCTCCGTGATGATTTGCATTAGCCTCAATGAAATGCGCATAGAAACTAGCTAATTAATACCGCTCCATAATAAATTTTAATGTAATTTAATAAAACTTTAATATTTTACTGAATAGTAATATATTAAGTTGAGTAAAACCATGTTATAATATTAAGATTAATTTCACTCAATAAAAATGGTCAAAAAACTATTTAATTGGAAATATTTGCATTAAGAGTAGACCAACTTACCTGTTATATATTCTTAAAAGGCCAAAATTAAAATAAAATAGCATACTGGCAACGTCGATTTGATTTACTATCTCAGCTATTTTCATTATTTTATTGCCTTCCACTTTTTCTTTAACATACTTATACACAAACAAATAAAAACTACGGCCAAGCAACAAGCACTTTAAAAAAACGACACAATAACAATAACAAGCTTAAAATTAAGAACTTTTTTTTATTTCCTTCCTCTTTCTTTTTCTTACAAACAAAAACACTCTTACTAAAAAAAGAGAGTGAGTAACAAAAATAAATGCAAGCAACAGAAGCTGCGCCGCCGTCTTTGTGGCTTTGACTTTTAAACAAACCACAAATTTTTTTAATTTCACCCTCTCCCATTCGATTTCATTAAAAGATCAATAGATACACACCAAACACTTTTAATAAACGAACGACACTTAGATTTTTCTTTAACAAAACTATGTATTTTTCATGTTAAAACGATTGCGCTTTAATAAACAATTCTTATTAAACATTAATTTAATATATGTATATATTTTTTAAATATAACACTTTCAAAAATTTTTATTCAAATTTTAACTTAGACAATATATGCAAACGTACACGGTACCGAAAATTTACAAATAAACTGTTTAAAGAAATGAGGTGGGAGAAAAAGTTGAAAAAACAAAGTTGTTTTTGTTCTTAAGCTAAAGACCAAGGCCGAAATATAAGGTATATGCATCAGCAACATGTCAAACTTTATTATATTTTACAAAACACTCCCATTTTAATATTCACTTTAACATTTTCCTATATACATTTTTTGACATAACAGTTACGAAAAAAGTAGCTTTTTTGTATAATGTCGCCGATCATTCACCTTATTAATATGCATTGGCAAAAGACAAAACGGAAAAGGGCTTCATAAACAGTGTTGCCACGACGTAAAACTTTTCGTAAGCAAAAGAACCAAATGAGAACAATATATGTATTTAAAATATCTATTTATTAGTATGTAGTAAAACAAAATTAAAATGTTAATACTACCACAACTAACATTAATTAATACTGCAAAAGTAATTTATAACACAGGTTATGTCGAAACACGTACAAGGCTTACTTATACATGCTATCAGAAATATGTATATATATAAAATACATTAATAATATGGGTATATCAATTTTGATAATTTTGAAAGTCACTGCATCAAAACTATCATGTCTTATATATAATAGTAATGTGATATACTGTCCTTCACCAACGATTATAGCCAGAGAATTGAAATTTTGTATGTGAGTTCCAATTGCGATTTGTATATCCATTAACAAGAAATTTTTGATAATTGAAATATAAAGGGCGTAAAAAGGGGAAACATTGGTAAATTCGGTAACATTATATGCCCAGATCTAGTTGAAATCAAAAAATAAGGGGAGAAAAGTTTGGTAATTTATTTTTTGAAATTTTTACATTTAGCGACGAAGAAGGGGTAAAAATATAATTTTGATATTTATTGGTAACCCATTTTTATGCAATATTAATAAACCTGAAAATAAAATGTAAACTATCGGAGGGAAGACGAAGAAGCTTTTTTGGAAATTCGAGCACAAAAGGGCAAAAATCTTAGTACTTTTCGGTACTTTTTCTCCGCAACTATATCTATAGTAATTTTTTAGAGTATGTAGTATTTTTTTAAAATTATATTCAGGAAATATACACTTTAAAAAACTTTTTAGAAATGAAGATTTTACGAAAATATCTACGTTGTATGACATATTTTTTTTAAAATGTTACTTATTGAAAAAGTTTCTTGTCAATAGTACCTATTACGAAAATCTACATTTTGCTATTTTATGCGAATAGTAACTTTTTCAAAAAGAAAATTTTCCAAGAATACCTTATGCATTTTTCAAAATGCACTCTTTCCAAAAAGTCCATTTTTCAAGAAGTTCCTAATATTAATATTTCCAGTTTTCAAAAGAAATTAATTTCCTAGAAGAGAAGTACTCTTCAAAATGCTTTTTTCACGTGCCTTATTGAAAAATATCTTCTTCAAAAATTTTCTGTTTCAAAAATAACTTTTTTCCAAAAATACCTTTTCCAAAAGTAGCTTTTCCAAGAAATATAATTTTTTAATTATACTATATATCGCGACCTTAGTATTGTTTTGGCCCACCGACCATTTTTAAAAAAATTGAGTTAAGTATGGGGTATATAATTTTGAATACCACCTTTCAGAATCCAAAAACTGTTTCGCGAAATTGTTCCTGGTTTCTGAGATATCAAGCATTCATTGTGCTCGACATCATCATTTTTGATACATTTTTTGTAAAAAATTTTTTTTTTAAATAAAAAAATAAAAATCAGAAATAAAGTAAAATACCAAGTTTCATCAATATTAAGTTTTTATTCCATGTAAATATATTTTCTAATAACATTTATACGCTTATTTTAAATAAAAAGGAGAAAATTTCATCTCAATAACAAGTTACTCAATACACAGCAGTTAGTATACACATGGAGCAACAAAAGCTACTTTTTACAAATAAAATAAAAAAAATTGGTTACTGGAGCACAAAACAATATATATTACTTTCAGTAAAAAAATTTTAATTTCTAATGGAATTGATGAAAGTTTACAAAAATGTACATTTTTCTTCCAAGCATATGCCTGAAGCAGTGGTGGGAATACAAAAAAGTTCTATCGGATATATTTTGAAAAAACTTTATGTAAATCTTTTTTGTTGTTTTTCTCCATTCCGATATTTGGCATATGAGCCAAAACAATACTAAGGTCGCGATATATTTAAAAATATCTTTTCCAAAATGTACATATATTTTCCCCATAAGAAAATTTACAAAAAAAAATTACCTTCTGTAATGAATGCTATTTGCTTAAGTTCAATTTTCAAAGTTTTGTAAGAAAATTCAAAAATACAATTGAAATATGCGACTTATATTCTAGAATAGTATGGATCCTTGGCTAAAATTTTCATATAGTCCAAATGAGCTACAAGAAAAGATGTGCCCAAACATGGCCAAAATCTCTCAGAGATGGTCAAAACTTTACTTAATGGATATACAAATCGGAGTTGGAACTCACATACAAAATTTCAAGTCTCCAGCTATAATCGTTGGTGAAGGGCAGTAGGGTGATCGATTATTCGACATTTTCCAGAAACCGGTTTTCGATAGTTCGACTATTTGAAATTTCAGAAAAACAGGTTACGGTTTTTAAAATTCAGAAAAAACCGGTCGACCGCTTTTTTTTAAGCAAACATGTTCTTGAAACTGATTTTAAATCTTTATTATTGTCTCTATTTAGTTAGATAAATAATTTTGTTTGACTTGTTATTTCATTTCATTTACCAATGTTGGCAACCTGGGCTCAAATCGTCACATCCGTGAACGTACAACTCGTCACGTAAAAACGCCATTTTCGGATTATGACATACGTGAACGTACTGTAATCCCATACATTTTATACGATTGACGTGTCACGTAATTCATTTTAGTACGATTGCAGATACGATCACGGATGTGACGATTTGAGCCCTGATAAAATGATGAAATTCTTTGATTTATTTTTTAAATTTCTCTAAAACATTTTTTGATTGAAACAATTTGTTTATTTGAAAAGTCAGAATTTTTTTCAAACAAATTATTACAAATGTTTGCACAGATTTACATTTTCTTGTTGTTTATTTCGTTTTTTGTCTATGATGGATGTCGAAGTCCATATAAAATATGAAGTTCGACATACATTCTACATTACAAGGCCAATTTAATTCGCCCTGATACCACATTATTAAATTATTTCACCTTAATTGCATGCTTCAGTAAATGCTCTTGAACAAAAATACTTAGGAAAATCAACAGTAAAAGTTCGTGTGAGTTTTAATATAGTAAAAACTAATCAAATATACGAATCGAAAAGTATTCGACTGGGCCGGTTTTTTTATTTAAAAAAAACCGGACATTCGAAAAATCAACATTTTGAAAAAACCGACAACCGTATTGCGGAAAAACCCAGTTTAAAAACTGGTCGAAAAACCGAGTCGATCACCCTAGAAGGGCAGTCAATCACGTTACTATTATATATAGGACATGATAGTTTTGATGTAATGACTTTAAAAATCAGCAGCACATATTATCAAAATTGAGATACCCATATTATTAATGTATTTGATATACATGCATATGTATGATAGCATGCATGAGTAAGATTTGTACGTGTTTCGACACAACCTATGCTATAAATTACTTTTGCAGTATTAATTAATGTTAGTTGTGATAGTATTAAAATTTTAATTTTGTTTTACTACATACTAATATATAGATATTTTATATGTTTTGTTCCCATTTTGTTACTTTTGCTTACGCAAAGTTTTACGTCGTGGCAACACTGTTTATGAAGCCCTTTTCCGTTTTGTCTTTTGCCAATGCATATTAGTAAGGTGACTGATCGGCGAAATTACACAAAAATGCAACTTTTTTTGCAACTGTTATGTCAAAAAATGTATAGGAAAAAGTTAAAGTGAATATTAAAATGGGAGTGTTTGGTAAAATATAATAAAGTTTGACATCTTGCTGATGCATACACCTTATATTTCGGCCTTGGTCTTTAGCTTAAGAACAAAAACAACTTCGTTTTTTTTTCAACTTTTTCTCACACCTCATTTCTTTAATCAGTTTATTTGTAAATTTTCGGTAGCGCGTACGTTTTCATATATTGTCTAAGTTAAAATTTGAATAAAAATGTTTCAAAGTGTTAAATTTAAAAAAATATATTAAATTAATGTATAATAAGAATGGTTTATTAAAGCGTTATCGTTTTTACATGAAAAATACATAGTTTTGTTAAAGAAAAATCCAAGTGTCGTTCGTTTATTAAAAGTGTTTGGTGTGTATCTATAGTTCTTTTAATGAAAGCGATTGGGGGAGGATGGAAATTAAAAAATTTGTGGTTTGTTTAAAAGTCAAAGCCACAAAGACGACGGCGCAGCCTCTGTTGCTTGCATTTATTTTTGTTACTCACTCTCTTTTAGTAAGAGTGTTTTTGTTTGTAAGAAAAAGAAAGAGGAAGGAAGGAAATAAAAAAAAGTTCTTAATTTTATGCTTGTTATTGTTATTGTGTCGTTATTTTTTATAAAAAGTGTTTGTTGCTTGGCTGCAGCTTTTATATGTTTGTATATAAGTATGTAACAGAAAAAGTGGAAGGCAATAAAATAATGAAAATAGCTGAGATAGTAAATCAAATCGACGTTGCCAGTATGCTATTTTATTTTAGTTTTGGCGTTTTAAGAATATTTAACAGGTAAGGTGGTCTACTCTTAATGCAAATATTTCCAATTAAATAGTTTTTTGACCATTATTATTGAATTAAATTAATCTTAATATTTGTAACGTGGTTTTACTCAAATTAATATTTTACTATTCAGTAAAATATTTAAATTTTATTAAATTACATTAAAATTTATTATAAAGGGGTATTAATTAGCTAGTTTCTATGCGCATTGCATTGAGGCTAATGCAATTCATCAGCGAACCTTTACCAACAATCTCATAAATCCGGAGTAGCGAATTATCCGGCTTACTACGCATGTATGTATTTATTAAAAATTATAATAATTCATAGCAAAATTAAACATAAAAACATAAATATTAATGTGAACAGTTCAGTTAAAAAAAATACACATTTTCATACATACTTAACACTTAATAATATTAATTTCGTTTGAAAAAGTAATCAAATACGGTTGCTTGTCGCGAACTTGTTAAACTTCTTTCTTAGGCTTGATCACGTAATTCATGAAGAATTAAGAGTTTTTCTACTCCTACATAATTTTCTTCGGCCCACTTTATTGAGACATCCATACTTTGTACAGCATCATAAATAAAAACAGGTTTTATTCAATCCGGACTATAGCGTTGCAATCAATCCGGATTATAGAATACGCAATGACTGTATTTTTCAAAGCATGCTGTAATTTGAATAAAAAAATAAATAAAAACGGTTATTATTCAATCCAGACTATAGAGTTCCAATCAATCCGGATTATAGAATACGCAATGAGCTGCAAAATTCTGTCCGGATTACCGAATATTCCGGATTAGTGGAGTCCGGATTATTGAATTTACACTGTATATGTGAAATTTTATTTATCGATATTTATGCAAAATATTTAGAGCCTATGTCACCAATGCTATTTAAATATCAATTCATATTTAAATGTCGATTTTCATTCATTTTTGTATGGAAAAATGACTTCCAAATAAAATTTATATTAAAATAAATATGTGAAAGGGGCTCTAACAGCTAGAATAGTTTGATAAATTTTCTTTACTTATTTTTACTCTGAATTTTTTTTGTTAAATAATTTACTTTTTAATTTTTTAATGAAAACAGTATGGAGTTGTGCAAATGTGTTAAGGGCCGCAAAAAATCATGCCGAGGGCCGCATGTGGCCCGCGGGCCGTGAGTTTGACATGACTGCTTCATATAATGATTTGTTGTTTGGTTTGAATTGGTACTTTATTCTTGTTCTTCTTTATCTTTTCCATAAATAAAAACCTTAAACAAATACATGCGACTTGTTTCTTTTTGAGCGACTTAATTTTTCTAAAGCGACTTTTTGTGCGACCTTTTGAAAATTTCCAACGGTAACCCTGCGTGAACACTTTCCAGTAACAATTAGTAACAACTTTCAGTTATCGAACAGACCTATTCTAACTTGTCTTGGTGTTAAACAATAAATAGAAAATTAAACAATAAGCGATTTCATTAAAACTTTGCTCTTGTAGCTGAAAACCGATATACATTTACGGGCTTATTCCATTTTTCGAGTTGTTGTTCAATGTTCTTACACCATAGTTTTAAGTTATTTTATATCGTTTCTGTGTCTCAGTAATTCATATGTAGTAGCATATTCAAAATTTTATTTGTATAGTATATGATTTAAATGTTATTATTCGCTTTCGCATTCGCTTTCGAATTCGCATTCGCAAAAATTTTAATTTATTATTCGCATTCGCTAAACTGGTATTCGCTACACCCTAATACAAATATCTACTTATGATATTTATTTTATTTCTTATTTTTTGCTTGACTATCATTTGTACTGAATATTTGACATTTATTTAGCATCATCTGTTTCACTGTTCAATATATAAAAACAACATTTTTATATGGCATCGCGGCTATCCGTTTAATAAAGCTTTTTCATTAATCAAGTAATCTAAACAAATAAAAATTCATAAATTATTTATTATTTAGAGTTTATAAGTAAAAAAAAAACAATAACATAACAAAGATGACAATTCTTCAACTAAATCAAGCAAAAATCATAAATATGCATTAATTAAAAAATTTGCAAGTTTGTGAAATTATTTTATTAGTTATTATAGTTTAAGGAGGTCATCTTAAACAATCTTTCAGAAAAATAATTTATAAATGTTTAGGAGTTAAGCGATTATTTTCTTTAGTTAGGACAAAACTTGAAAATATCCTTTCACTTATCGTAGATGTAGACAGAATAGTTTTTCAGTCCTTTTCCTGGATTTCTCTAAACATATAAAATCTCCCATTATGCCATTAGAGTCCTGTTTTAATATTTGCAAATTCTTAACACTTCTTATTGCTTAATTAATTCTATTAAAAGATTTCTTGTATTACTATCGATAGTTTCTTCTATTGTCAAGTCATCATCTGACTCATACAGAGCTCAGCAGCGAACATTCTGAATTCCTTAGTTTCCGCTTTTGTACTGTATTTTAAAACACTGTTGCTAGAAGGAAATATTAATGAGTGGAAGTATAAAATAATTGAATTCGTCTCACATATAATCTAATCCTTAGATTTTTAATTAATCGTTGGCAACAGTATTATTGTCATTTATTAAACTATTAAATAAAAACTGAATAATTCTCTCAAGCTCAATTACAGTATCAGAATCTTTACTAAGCTCTTTTCTACAAATAGCTGCCTCGGCTGGCCATTCAGTAGCCTACACGATCGGTCCAATTTTTAAGCATATTATCGATTGTGTGCAGCTGTATTTCACCAATGGCTTCACGAATATTGTCCTTTATTGCGTCAATTGTCTCTGGCTTGTCGGCGTAACACTTATCTTTGACGGCATCCTACAAATAATAGTCCAACGGTGTCAAATCGCAGCTCCGAGGTGGCCAAACGGCTGATAATGCGATCTTCAAAAACAGGGCGCAAACCATTGAGTGTAGCTTCGGCTGTGTAGCACGTAGCGCCGTCCTGTTGAAACCAAATGTTGGCAATATCCTCCTCCTCAATTTTTGTAATCAAAAATTCGTTCAACATGGCCCGATAACAATCGCCATTGACTATAACGGCCACTCCTTGCTTATTTTCGAAGAAAAAATGGCCAAATTATGTCTCTGGACCAAAATCCTCACCAAACAGTGACTCGTTTTGGGTGCGTCAGCTTTTCAATGTATGCGTGCGGGTTTTCTATGCCCCAAATGTTTCTTTCACTTTTTTCTTCTCTTCTTCCAAAATCCGTACGCAATTTTCGCACACATTCTGCAACATTACCATGATTTTCAAAGTAATGTCGCAATATTTCCCAGCGTTGTTCAAGCGTATACACAACCATATTCGTTCAGCGGAAGGATAAAACTAATTATCTGTCAAATCAGACATGAGCTAAGTGTTACCATTCACGAAATAAGCACTAGTTGAAAAAAAAAAAACGTTAGATGGCGGACCCTTTATATACTCTTGCAGTTTGTGGGAAGCTTTTTGATGGCTTTTGTGAACACTTAGAAAAGCTGTATCATCGTCGAATGTTGATATGTGTATGTTACTGCTTACCGGCAAGTCAGAGGCATATATCAGATATAATACAGGACCGAGGATGCTGCCTTGAGGAACTCCGGCTTCAATCGGTTGCGGAGGGCTTAAAAAATTACTTTCTTTAACAACAAAATTTCGCTCAGTTAAGTAGCTTTCTAAAAGCTTAAGGGTGTTTTCGGGTAGGTTTTGTTTTAGTTTATGTATTAAACTTTCGTGCCATACTTTATCAAATGCCTGAAAAACATCGATGAAGAGCGCAGAACAATATTTCTTTCTTCGAAGCTTTTTCTAACCACATTCACTAGTCTATGTGTTTGGTCAATTGTGCTATGTTGTCTCCTCAAACCGAATTGGTGGTCTGAAGTGCATCCAGTACCATTCAGTATAGGTGTTAGCTTACTCATAAGTAGCTTTTCAAATAGCTTTGACATGTTCGGCATTAGACTTATAGTTATAGGTCTATAGGATTCCACCTTCGTATGATCTTTGACTAGCAAAACCTTCCATTCTGCGGGATAGCATTTGAGGCGCAAAATAACGTTGCAAATGAATAGAATTATCCTTTTTGCAATATAGGGTACTTCTAAGAGCACTTTATTGCTTATTTTTATCAGCGCCTGGAGTTTTTTTTTATTTAAGCCCGCAATACAGTGTTCAATGTCACGAATATTGAACGTCAAGGTAAGATCTGGTATAGCGAGAACTGGTGGCAGCTCAACTATAGTATCAGACGTATTTGGGGTAAATACTTTCTTCAAGTGGTTTACAAACGAGTACCTTTTTCAGCATCAATTGTTACTCTGTTTGTAAGGTAAATGTACATCTGTTCTTATGAGCTTACCTGGTTATAACACGAGCAACGTAAAATAATTGTTATCATAAATAATTTTAATCCAGCAACGTTAAAAATTGTCATCCATTTATGATACCTACGATCCCGCCCAGTGGTCGAAATTCGACCAATTGAGCCGTAGCCGAGTTTGTTTGTAACCGGTTTTGTAATCGGTTTTTTAATTAAGAAATATATTGTGCATATGTAGAGAAAAATACCTATTAAACTATATATGTTTCATTAATATTGGTGGACAATAAGATACTTAAAAGTGTACGAAAAAAAATTGTGTGGCCTATTTATATATAAGATTATGGGAAAAAGAAAATTATTTTTATTAATATGATTATTTCGAACGTATTTGCTTTGTTAATCTAAATTGAATATTAGGCTAAGGTTCGTAACGTTATAATCAGAAAGAATTGGGTATGATTAATATTCCAAGGAACAAGGGAAAAATTAACATCAACTTAATTTTTCAACGTACACAGCAGAACAGAGCAGTGCCACTTTCGGAAGCCGCTACACTTCCATCGTCAGTGCTCACGTGTATTTGCTTATCATCACTTGTCAGGTGGCTCTGTTGAATGTTATTTTAATTCTTATATATACAAATTTTTCGTGAAAATTGAATACGAGAATTAAATCACTCTCAAGCTGATATTAAAAATTATTTTCAAAAAAAAATTATATAGGAAGACAAAAGCTATATTTTTTAGTTATTACAACAAAAAAAATTTTTACCGAGTTTTAATTAGTATTACCGGTTTTTTTACATAAATCTTATAACAGTTATGTCTCTGGACTAAAATCTCATCAACACTAATATTTTTCATTAAACATATCTGTGTATTTTTATCATAACACCTTAAGTCGAGTTAAGTCAAAAACGACTTAAGGTCATATTCTAGTTCGTCTTCTTACAATCTACATTTGGGTACGTTTTCAAGTACTTCAATTTTCGAAAAAAGCTATCACGGCTTATTTTTTAAAATTCCTGAACAAAAGCACTAAAAATTTTACATTAAATCGTTAATATCTCCAAACATTCTTTTCAGACTTAATATGTTATAATAAAACGACACAGATATGCATTTGGGTTACAAGAAAAGGGTTATGACCAAAAAAAAAGCGGGTTGTTATAAATTTGTAGTGTGTATCTATTTATATGTGTCTGACTATTTGTTTGAAAGGTGACTTGATCGAGAGGGTCCTAACTAGGGATATAACCGATACCGATACATCGCTGATACTTGAGAGTTCCGATACGTCGATACCTTTTAAATTTTTTTAGAGCTTTTTTGAACAAATAATATATATTTTGTTAATTTTACCAGGAATTAAATTTAAGTCTTTGTGTTTTATATCTTATTAATATTAATTTTAAATATTAATAATTGTCCAATTCTCAACCTGTTGTATGTGATGTAGGTCGTATAAATGTTGTTTATAATTTCCAAATATACATTTGTTTAGAAACATATTTATGTGGAAATTACCAAAAAAAAAAGCTTAAGTGCTGTGTCGCAAACGTGACAAAAGTTGATTTTTCGCTGGAAATGTATGTAAGTATGTTTGCAAAAATATTTACTCAGCGAAGCCGCTTTTCGATATACCGAGGGGAAGAAATCATTAAGCCTGACCGTCTACTCAGAGAATCTTTAGTAATTTTATTAAAATTTTCAATTTAATTCCAAATATTTCTTTAAGTCGACATACTTTAAGCATTGGTGACGCTATTTCAAAATTTTTATTGACGTCAATTGACTTTATTTCCCAACATGGTAACCGCACTCAAGAATATAAAAACATATAAGCAAATAAATCAGGTATGTGATCGAAATCGATTTCGAAAACGAAGCAATTTTGACAGGTGTTTTTTAATAATATTTCTTTATTAAAAACAATTTTATCACATATATTATAAAAATATTTTTTTATTACAAAAGAGTTGTATCACAAATATTATAAAAATTTTATGTAAACTGCTTTAAAAGGGACTTTCAAAAGTGCTTCGTTTTCAAATTCGTTTTCCATCACATACCTGAATATGTATGTTTTAAATCTTTTTCATTTTTAAAAGCATGGGCATTATGACAAATTTAAAAGTGCCCATACTGTCTATAATAATGACATTAATGTCATAAAGTCCATGGACATTATTACACTTTCAAAAGTGTCATAATATCCATGGATGTTAGGACACTTTTTGGAGTGATATAATGTCCATGGACATTATGTCACTGAACATTATGACCACCTGCAAAAACGCCTATCATCACAGACAGTTGTATCGGATAAAGAAGATATACAAGAATAAAAATATCACTCAGGAGACTACAAAAAATGAGAACCGGTGATACAAGTGATCTTTTTAGCCCATGTAAAAATAAAATGTGTAGAAACTATTGCAGTAAAAAGTCCACCAAATCAGAGCTGCTGGGCATAGGTAACAAAACAAGATAGTAGAACCTTCATCTATCGACGATACACAGATTCTGAAAAGAAAATTTTTTTAAGGAGACAATAATGTTCTAGCTAGTGGTAGCAAATATGAAAATGATACCAGAAATGGCTATGCTTCTCTGACGAAATATGGGATTGAACTGAAAATTTCAGCATGATTTTTCAGCATCTAAAACTTTTGGATGAAAGAAGCCTGCATCCTTCGATATGTGTTTTCTGTGAGCTATGCAGGCCAAACCCGCAAAATAGATTAATGATTTCCTTATAAATTATAATTATATAAACAGCATAAGAATAAAGTTTTTATTACAAGGACGTAATACGATGTCCGTTGATGCAATTCATAGTAGTGTCGATACATTTATTCGTAGTAGAACGGTTTAGATATCGTACAATATCAAATTCAAGGCCAAACCCATTATGCTAGTATTGCATTTTATTAAATAAATTTAATTTCAAAAATTAGTACAAGTTATCACTGACGGTGTTTCCGCATTTCATACTACTACCATTTCTTAAGCTACTTTCTATTTCCTTTGAAAGATATACCGGTTCAATGGGACAAAAAATATGATATCAAATCGATAGGATTAACTCTGGAATTACCTCCAATTGGCCAGTGCTGCTATATAATAATCTGTTAAATATCTCTTCAGTACGACACACAGATCTCAAGACACTTTGCAGAAAACCTTACACGAAAACAAATAATAATAATCTATATTAATTTAAAATTTCCTCAATTAATTAGAGATTCACTATTAGATATATATAAAGCAGATAACAATTAAATATTTTGTATTATAATAATTATATACTTTTAAGATATTTTTTATCTATATCTAATGTTTTTGATTTATTTGTTAATCCTCTTAGGTACAATTTAATTTTCTAAGATCTCTTCGTTTGCAATATTCACAGTTTTATTTTTAGTTTTGAAAATGTGAAGTATGTATGAAACAAAAGATTGTATTAAGCCAATACCGACATAAAAAAATTGCCAATCATCTCGATTTATAATGTGTTTTACAAACTTTTTTTTTAATAATTTTTAACGAAAATATTAACTTTGTTTATAAGAGCCAAAAAATGCTTTTGACATGAATAAATATCATTTAAAATAAAATGATGTCAAAAAACATTGTAATATTTTAACATAAAATTATATCGTAACCAACAAAATTTTATTCGGTACGTATCCAACAGTTACCAAATCACCAAAAAAATAATAATTCGAAAAAATTTTAAAGACTCATTACAAATCTACTAAAAAAACTACTTATGTTTGTTTTTGAAGTCCAAAAACGAAGCCATTACATTTTGGATGTTTACATCAAACAAATAAGTACTTTTCTTTTTACCTAAAAATGCCTTAAAGTAATATAATTTTACTGTCTATCAGAAAAATAACTGATTATACATATTTATGTACATTCATATATCTATCGTCTTAAGCAGTCGCGGATCCTTCTAACGCTTTTTTCCAATTTTAAGTCCATATAAGTGCAAACATATATATGTACATTTGTATGTATGCATAAACTTCCATATATACAGAATAATAGTACCGCAATATAAACAGAATTTTAGTTATCTTAGAGAATGAATCTCCTTTTTCACTTCTTCTAGATCCGCGCCTTGCATTAAAAACTATCAATGTAATTAATTGAAAAAAAATTTATTTAAAAATAAATCTAACAAATAAATTTTGTTTTAATTTATTTTTGTCATGTTTGAAGTTTTATATTTTCAATTTGGAAATAGAATATAAATGTGAATAAGCCTACAAAATAATGAGTGTAGGAAGTTGTTCAAATTCAAATTATATGCTAAGTTTTTGCTGGGTAGTTAGCATGACAGAAAAATATATCGTAAGCCACATAAAATACGATAGTATTTGAAACAAACCATTAAAACATATTGCTGTTTACGATTTTTGTGCGGTTACGACTCGATATGTATGTTTGTATGTACTTTTGAAACGAATGGCTTGAAAATTAATAAGCCAGAAAAAATGTTTAGTAGTTTCTGTAAAGGTATTTTTTTATAACAATTATGGTCAATATTTTTTAGCGTTACGGATTGGAAAAAGTACTTTTTATTTCGTGGAGTACTGCAGTATTTTAAAAACGAAAAAGTACTGAAAATAGTATAATAGTACTGAATTTTCCATCACTGATATGACCAGACTGGTTAAAATAAAACTCATTTGTCATTCACGGTTTTTATGTGTTGTTTCCACAATGCGAACAAGCACTGCTTGTCTAAAATTTACATGAAAAGCACTCAGTTTTCTGAGTGATTTCCATACAAATTTATGTGCTGTTTCCACAATGCAAGCAAGTGACTTGAGTAAAACATTTGTATGGAAATCACTCAAAAAACCGAGTGCTTTTCATACAAATTTGTGCTTTCATACAAACAATGCTTGTTTGCATTGTGGAAACAACACATTACTGTGTTGTTTTTAGAATCCAAGCAATCGACTTGGGTAGAAAATTTGTATGAAAGCCACTCGAAAAACTGAGTGCTTTTCATACAAATTGTTCACTCAAATCGATTGTTTGGGTTCTAAAAACAGCACATAATAAACGTAGGTGCAAGCACTATTTGAGTAATTATATTTCTAAGCATATATTTATCCAGAATGATTAAAATACCAAAATTGAATAATTCCTTACTGGAACAAAACGGAACTTGAATAATAGGATGCACTAGTTACTATTCTCTTCCCCAGATCTACAAAAGACACGCCTTTTAAAAGGGAAATAATAGAGCATAGTTCAATTCAATTATTTACCTCCAATATCCCAAGGATCACAAATGAATATTGTGGGACTTACAAACGAAATGATAAATTTATGTACAGCTTTATTCTTGTGGTGAAAACAATAAATATCTTAAAACAAGTAAAATCAAACATCCTGCCAGTTTTTGCAAATAAAATAAAAATTTCGTTAGGGAGTTTATATTGAAACCACAATAAAAAAAAACTCAAATTTGTTTTTGTTTTCAATTCAAAGTCCCTAACGAACATTTTAATTTTATTTACAAAAGCTGGCAGATAAACAATTATTTTGCTATTAAATTTATGTGCTGCTTCCACAATGCAAACAAGCGATTTGAGTAAAAAAAATTTATGGAAATCGCTCAAAAATATGAGTGCTTTCTTTTCATCTAAATTTTATGCAAGCAATGCACGTTTGCATAGTGGAAACAACACATTAACGGCATGTAAAGCTATAGAGCTTTTGAAGAATTTGTTAGAAACTGTATTGTGGTATTTTTATTCATTATGGAAACAACACATTAACGGCATGTAAAGCTATAGAGCTTTTGAAGAATTTGTTAGAAACTGTGTTGTGGTATTTTTATTCACAAAAAAAAATAATAATAAGAGCTTTAAAATGTTTTCCCATATATTTGCAACATTTTAAAAAAGCTTTGAAATGTACTATACTTATTTGTGTGCGTGCTATATTTGTTTGTTAAATGCAACTTTCCGAAAGCTTAATGATGTCATTGTTGACATTTTCTACACACTTTTGTTTAATTGTCTAACAAAATAAGTGTGAACGGAAAAATTATGTGCGGGAACCATTGCGTATTAGTAACGCGAAGTAACTTTTTAAAGTTTTAATATTTTTTCGGCATTAGTTCTCAAGAGAGTTGAATGTAAAAATTAGTTTAAAATTTAATTTTAATACAAAGAAATTTAGTTTTAATGAAAATTAAAATATATTAGTTTTACAAAAATGTAAGAGTTTTTATGCCCTTCACCAAAAATGGAAAGGTATATGTATATAGATTTGTCATTCCGTGTGTAATTTCCACAATATTATTTTGAGACCACATAAAGTGTATACATTCTGGGTCCTTATGGATATATGGGGTTCAGACAGGGCAATTTTAGATGCGCAACTTTTAATTCAGCTGGGAGAAAGACAGAGATAAACAGTGTTGCTTTCTCTGTCTTTCTCGCGGCTGAATAAAAAGTTGCGCAACAAAAGTTGCCCTGTGTGAACCCCGTCAATGAAAACTCGAATTATCAATGTCCGTCTGCCCGTTTGTCTGTAAGATGGGGTTCACACAGAGCGATTTTTGTTGCGCAACTTTTAATTCAGCTGGGAAAAAGACAGAGACATATTGCGTGGATTTCTCGCGGCTGAAATAAAAGTTGCGCAACAAAAATTGCCCTGAGTGAACCACGTCTAAGTGAAACCGATTTTCCGATGCCCCAGAAAAGTTACATACTTCGGATTCGCACTAATATATATCAGGATTTGTATCAAACAGACTATTATCGAAAATCAGCAAGAATAAAAAAGTCCTCACTTGCTATTATATTTAAGTCCAGGTTATTGGTGAAGGTTATATTAGATTCGGTATAGCCGAATATATCTCTTTTACTTGTTTTATATAGATGTGTTAGAGATATGCAATTTGTTCTCATGTTTAAATGAAAACATATATTGCTTTCCGTAGAGTAAAAAGAAATTGCGGATTCAATTCAACTTTAACATAACATTACTAAAGGTACGGTTACACTTGGCAAATATTTGCGCAAAATAAATGTAACCACTACTTTTGCACAGAATAAGTGGGATTTAATTTGGTTTTTATAAAACAAAATAAAGGTAATTATGCTTCCACAATCTAATTTAAAAAACTATTGGAAATAAAGGAAATACAATATTAGCTTGTCTGTTGGTCACGTTTTTTTCGGCAAATATTTACCAAGTTTGACCGTATTCGTACCTCAATAACGTTTACATTAGAGTTATTCGGACTTTCATGGAACTAAAAATTGATTTTAAGCGCTTAACAAATGCACCTAAAAGTTAAAAATATGCGAAAAAATATGCACTTACCTACGAACGAAGTACCAAAACTAAAATAATATGAAAATATTTTGCTATTTTTTATTATTACTAGAGAAAAAAAACATAAAATAAACATAATTGGGTCTACTATTTAATGCAACCGAACTATAGTTGCGTTGCCAGTCGACAACTGCAAATTAATGGTTGCCAGAGAGGCACTAAATAGCAACTTAAATTGACAGCTCTCAATTGCCAGTTGCCATCAGTAGTATCGTTTTCAGCAACTGGCAACTCAACTGAGAAATATGCATTAAAAAATTTTTTTTACTCCAAAAATATGCATTTGTCGCCAAAATATGCAAAAACATGCACCTACCACCAAAATATTCAAAAATATGCACTACAAATCGATGCCAAACTACTTAAAATTTAATGATTCGCATAGATAATTCGTCAATACCTCTTTATCTATCACAACAAAAAACATGCATTTGCATGAAAGTCCGAGCCCTGATGATATTTAATTTAAAAAAATTCTGTAAAGTGTAACTTTGACTCGTACACGCGTTATTTTTGCTGTCACATGTTAGAGTAACCTGTCCGAAATGTAACCGAGGGGGGGAATTAACGTGAAACTTATCTATAACTCGCATAGTAGGCTAGATTTAAATTTCCATTGAAAAATTCCGAACACAAAAAAAAAGAAAAAAAAACCATTCTCCTGTAAAATTTTTTTTTTGGCGTTTTATGTTATTTTAGCGTTTACGGCTCGATATTTTCATTAATTAATGCAAAATTAATTGTATGTAATACCTAAAAATTTATGTTTAAGAAATATGAATTTTCTAAAATACTTTCTTTATGATTAAGCGGTAACGTGGACTTTAACCGTAAGTTTTGTATGCCGAACTTGCCGTTAACGTCCACGTTAACTTTTAATAGTTTTGGTGCTGTAGGGAAATTTTTATTTAAAATAATACTAAAACAAAATGTTCTACTAATACATTCTTAGACTTAGGTTTTTTTTTTTTGACAACAGACTTAGGTTTCTGACAACTAAATTGCCAACAGTCAGGCTTCTATCTTTTCTATGCCTCTCACCTTATGCAAAAACTTTCAGAAATCATTTGAGAATTTACAAACGATTTTTTAAAGTTACAACAGAAAAAGCGTATTAGGCTTAGAAACTTATACAAAACACAACAAACAATTTAATGGGTGATTTTATAAGAACTATCGGAAAGTAAAAAAAAAACACATAAAATTCAGAAAAATGCATGAAATATTTATTTGGATCGATAGTTCGGTCGATATAATTTAATGTTTGAAGATTATTTCATGCAAATGTTGGCCGCGGCTGCGCCTCAAATGGTCCATCCGCTTAGTCCAATTTTGGCATACTCTTTCCAACATTTCGGCCGGTATCTCACGAATAATGTTGGCAATGTTGGCTTCCAGTGCGTCAATCGAAGCGGGCTTGTCGCTATAGACATTAGCCTTAACATAGCCCCACAAAAAATAGTCTAGAGGCGTTAAATCGCACGATCTGGGCGGCCAATTGACTGGTCCCAAGCGTGAAATAAACTGTTCACCGAACTCGCCTCTCAATTGGTCCATTGTTTCGCGTGCTGTGTGGCATGTGGCACCGTCTTGTTGAAACCACATGTCATGCAAGTCAAGCTCTTCCATTTTGGGCAGAAAAAAGTTTCTTATCATCGCACGGTAGCGCTCACCATTCACACTAACGTTGTGATTCGCATCATCTTTGAAGAAATACGGCCCAATGATGCCGCCAGCCCATAATCCGCACCAAACGGTTGTTTTTTGTGGATGCATTGGTAGCTCTTGCAATGCTTCTGGCTGCTCTTCACTCCAAATACGGCAGTTTTGCTTGTTCACGTATCCATTCAACCAGAAATGAGCCTCGTCGCTGAACACAATTCTTCGATAAAAAAGTGGATCTTCATATAACTTTTCAAGAGCCCATTCACCAAAAATTTGGCGTTGTGGTAGGTCGTTTGGCTTCAATTCTTGCACCAGCTGTATCTTATAAGGCTTCACACCCAAATCCTTCCGCAAAATTTTCCACGTAGTGGAGTAACAGAGGCCCAATTGCTGCGAACGGCGCCGAATCGATAATTCACGGTCATCACCAACACTGGCCGATACGGCTGCGATATTTTCTTCAGTTCGCACTCTACGTAAACGTGTTGGTGGTTTAATGTCCAACAATGTAAATTTGGTGCGAAATTTTTTTACAATAGCCCGAATAGAAGCCTCAGTAGGTCGATTAAACTGACCATAAAATGGAAGAAGCGCGCGATGAACTTTCTTAACAGAGCACGCATTTTGGTAATAAAATTCAATCATTTGCAAGCGTTGTTCGTTTGTAAGACGATTCATGATTAAATTATAGACCAAACTGAAGATGTTTGACAGTGACACAAGATACAAAACTATATTCGCCATGATTCTATTTTATTTTTCTACACCTTTAACAATTAGTCGCCCATTTGGTGATAATAGAAGTATGTATTTATAAGGCAAAATCTACATCTATATCAGTGCTGGTCATCGAGAGAAATGAGTTTTTAATTTAGTATTAGTGCTTATGAGTATGTGTTAGTAGTATTCCACTGTGTGCATATTAAAAAGAAAAACAACAACGTAAAAAAACAACAAGCTTTTATACAACTGTATGAAGTTGTTATTTATTTTTTACTCTTCAGTGAGAACATTGGTTTTCATTCGGCTGTATACATATACGAGCCGAATAATGTTCGGAAATCTGGTGCCAGTATGAGCGATGCTGATCTATATCTATAGTGCACGACTTTTCGATTTAGAAACGACAGATCTACTAATTTGGTGCGGTTCGGAAATAAAATGCATGAGACGAGGGAAAGTGGATGCTCATTGAGCTCAAAGTGGAGGCAAAAAGAAAAAAATCACAAGAAAATTCCATAAAACCCTTAACTGAAATATTGGCTAGCACAGCTCCTAGGATGTCTCTAGACGGGTCAAATGTATGACCCACTAGTTTTCTAACCCCAATATCCTCTGAACATACGTACACCCTATCTCTTAGATAACTCTTTCAGCCACAGTTTTATATAAATAACTTTTTTATCAAAATATCAGCATTTTTAATATTGGCTCATTTATTAACCTTGTGGTGGTAAATTTTACCCCTTTTTAAGCCATAAAAATTTTTTACGAAAAAATAATTTTTTTATTATATGTTTTTAAAAGGAACGACAGAACACATTTTTAATTGAAAAAACTAATGCAATAAAAAAAACGATCTGCTAGTTAAACAAAACAAGGATTTTCTTTCATAGCCACTTTTCTTAAAACTAAAAAAACAGTACAACTTGAGAAAAAATGTGTTAAAAAATATAATCAAAAACATAAAAGGCACCTTTTCGCAGTCAAAATTATTTAGGGGAAAATATTGAGACCAATCTATTTGCAGGAATTTTACTCATCAAACTCCTTATTTGCATAATGCATGTATACGCGTTTACTGCATCCCATACACATTGGCTTAGTACAAAACAAACAAATATGTGGTCTTCCGCTTTAACAGAGCTACGGAGTCAGGTCCTAAGATGCTACTTATATTATTTTCAAGTAACTTGGTCAGTCCTTGGTTATGCTGTCGCCTTTGCAAATGTGTTAAAATCAATTTCCGTCCTAGATTTTTCAAAAAGTTCGCCCTTGATTTATCATCAAACTCGTCACAAGATTGATATATAACATAAGCATTTGTTGCACTTATATCCAATAATCTGTAAAAAATTGCAAGTGGCCAGCGGCGTGTACATCGACTAGATGAATGTATGGAGCATTTCTTGTCAAGCTCGTCAACTCCTCCTTTTGTATTTGCAAAAATCTGGATCAGCAATTTCGTCATCAACGCCGCTGATTTCGTCATCGTTTGCTAGCAACCTGGCTATCACTAAGTCATTTAGTTTGCTTGAATTTGACATTGATAAAAATAAATTGCAATAAATTGTAGGAGTAGTCAAAATGTTTCAATGAAAAACTAACGCAAAACCTGAGGAGTGGTATTTTTTTACATTAAATACTTACGCTTATTCTGATGTGGTGGTAAAATTTTTTCCAATAAAAAAACATGTATGCCCGGACGAGTGGTAATTTATGCACCAGCACGAGTCTATGTCCGCTTACACGATACCAAGGTATATTGAACAGGTACCACTACAAGAACAGATGTTTTAGTAAATTTGAGAATGTGTGCGTGACACAGACAATAGATTTTGACACATGTCTGGGTGTTTTCTATCAACAACGGGCATGTGTTAGTAAATTTGAGAGAGCTTATGAATGTGTGCGACTCACAGTTAATGGATTTGACATATTTCTGAAGTATTTCTACCAACAAAATACGTGTGTTTTTGGTGTTGTATTTGTTTTAGTAATGGTGGTACCTGTAATGAATATGCCTTGCACGATACCCACAACCGTCAAGACACAACTGAGTAATAACAGTAAGATAATGAGAAGATACTGAGAGAAAGAAATTGATAGCGATCAACCAAAAAGAGTAAATTAAAAAAATTATAGATATGGTAAAATTTACTCCCACCTCAGTAGTTAAAGGTTAAGAAGAAAAAAATAAAAAACTATAATTTTTTTCATTGAATTTAAAATGTTTCATAAAAAAAACTTAATATGAAGGACGTTTTCATATAAACATATTCAAATGATCAACGATGACTTAGAAAGACGTATTTGTTTAGTAAATTATTGGTACATAGCTTTGAAAATACGTTTCAAATAAATTTGAAGGTGGTTAGATAACTAACCATCAAACTTGAAAGAATTAAGGGGGCTCCCATACAAAATTTTCAATACGGACTAGAAATATATTGAAGAACAAGTTTCATGACTGTCTAGATGTCCCCAAAGGGTGGAAAAATGTATGACCGACCACCATTAGTTTTTTGTCCTAAACATTTTCTTAAACATACTTGCCCCTTAGAGGCTATTCACATATTACGTAACGCTATTTTTGGATTTTTTATACCTCTAGCCATCCCCCCCGCATTCGTAACGCTTTTTACTAAATTTTCAGAATAAATTATCTAATCCGTAACAACTTTTTTTATGTATATAAAAATCTTTTTTAAGGGCAAAGATCTTTTTATCCTTTCGACTCAGCTAACAACTTCAAAAAATAAGATAAATCGTCACATATGGTAGCACTGCTTGTAAATTTGTAACTTGTGATTTTGAGAAACTTGCCGCTGTTAAATTAATTAATGTATCATGTTAATGTTATAATCAAAGCTCAGTAGAGGAATGTTGAACTTAAAAAATAAAAATTTTGAAGTATTTTCCCTTTCAAGCCTATTGCAACGCGGTGTGTAAATAAGCTCCGCACCACTAAACATTCGCTCGCTTGCCATACTCGCTGATGGTGTCACTAAATATGGCCTCGTATTGTTGCTTATTTACTTTCCACAAAAAATGTAAAAAAGTAGCAGGCAGATGCTAAGTTAATAATTTCAAATTCAGTCATCGCAATGTCATAATAAACATATAGTAGTTTGACTGTTTTTCTCAATTTGTTGTTATAGACGCAAAGGGTAGATATTTTTCAATTAAATTTTAAATATCAAGCTGTTAAAAATATTTCGTCTAAAGCAGAGCATACACTCCTGCAGTGTACTGGCACGAACAAGTGATGCTGAGTCGTGCTCGAAACATTTACTATGCAAGCATACTAGTTCATTATAGTACGCACCGCATTTATTGTTAATATTGTTTTAAAATTATAAATTTACAAAAATTCGTGTTTTTATTAAAAAATTTTTCGAAATGACTTGTTTTATTTCAGAAAGACTTTGCTATAGTTATTTTATTTATTTTTTATAATATATGAGCAATTTATTCAAGTAAATGTATTTGACCCCGATGTTTACTATTTGACAACTTTTCTCAACTGAGCTAATTTCACCATACACAATACCACAAACTGCTATCATCAGCAAAATATCAAACTCAGTTTGACATCGCTACAGCAAAGCGTAAATCACACCAAATGCCCATACGCGTCCATAGTGGTGTAGTGTATGGGCACCTTAACTCTCAAAATCTGTTGGCTGTGTGACGCACACATTATCATAATTACTAATTCATCTGATCTTGTGGTGGTACCTGTTTAAGCTACCTTGGTCTGATAAATGCCCAATGATGGGGAGGAGAGTGGTGTGGTAGCTGGTACTTGGTACTAAGTTATTATATGTTGGCTTTTGAAGCATTATCTGCATCATTGTTCTGTTTCATTACAATAAAACAATTTAACTTAAATATATTTTTATTTGTTTTAATTGTAAACATTTGTCAAACATACCGTATTGCTGAGCCAAAGTACAGTTCTTTAAACGTATACAGTAACTATGGAACGATACTTCCGGTTCCGGACTTTCGCTGGAAATGGGTCGGTAGTCCAGGGATTGCAGCGGAAGTTGGGTGGGTATTACGGTTCACACTTCCGGTTCCGGTCTGTATCGAAAGTTGAGTAGGTAGTACTATTCATGTTTCCGGTACGGACTGGATGCTTTGCGGCTTATGCTTCCGGTTTCATCTGGAGCGTAAATTGGGTCGGTAATGCGTTTGAAAACCCGTTTATAAAAAAATTTTTACAAAATATAAATTTTGTATGGAACATAGGATGTACATAGGTATCTTGAGAAGAAATGTTAGTTAGGAAAAATTAAAAATTAGTTAGGGTTGCTCTCACATTTGACCCGTCAACGTGCATTATTTTCTATATTATGATGGAAGATGGTGATAAGAGACAAGTATGTTTAAAGAAAACGTTTAGGACAAAAAACTAGTGGACGTCGGTTATACATCTTACACCCTAGACGGACTCCTGTGCAGTTGTGGGACTTTTTCTTCAATATATTTCTAACTAGATGTGCCCGCCCGCTTCGCGCGCTTAAAATTCGCTTATGTCTATAAGGTTTCTATAATATATAATAATATATCATTTTTTATATATTGTTTAAAGTTCCCGTTATGCAAAATGAACAGTGCTACCAACATTAACATAAACAAAATATCTTTCTAATTTCCAACAACATTTATATTAGTAAAATAGGGTACATTTTCGTTTTTTTCTACTTTAACTTAGAAATTAGATATTTTATCGCGGTAAATAGTACCCTATGTTTGAATCAGGACTCTAAAGTACCTCCACACCAAATTTCATGAAAATTTATTTAGTGCTTTTTGGGTGAAGCGTGTTCGGACAGACAGACAGACAGACAAAAATTCCAAAATTTGTTGTTTTGTTCTCTACATCGATTACTGTTTACGCCACCATAAAAATTTTCGAAAAATATTTCATGTACAGACACGCCCCTTTTACAGTTTTATTATATGTATAGATATACATTGAAACTTTTTATGGGAACCCCTTAAAGAATGGAGATAGCGGGTAGGTATGTTCGGAAAAAATATTGGAGTTAGAAAACTAATGAGAGTTGATAATACATTTGAATCGTCTAAGGGCATCCTAGGGTACGGTGTGGCAAATTTTTTACAATTCACTAAATTTTGAATTTTGTATGGAATGGATAAGGAATGGAATTAGGAGTTAAGTATGTTTGACAAAAATTTAGAGGAGGAAAAATTAATTGGGGTCGGTTCCACATTTTACCTCTCTAGAAATGGCTCTGTGACAGTTATGGAGTTCTTTTTTCAATTCTTTCCTTTTTGCCCCCAATTTAAGCTCGATGAGCGTCCACTTCCAACCCCTCCCACTTTTTGGCTCATGCATTTTGTTTTTAACTACAAAATATAAAACAAAAAAATTAAAATAAAGCGATTCTTATAGAAATCGTCTAATCTTTTCAAAAAATATTTGATTTAAAAAAAGTTTTTTTTATGATTAAAGCCGGAAATGACCAATTGAAATTAAAATTTTTCTAATTTATATCTTCAAAGACTTATAATAGAATTGTATGTGAAATTTTTTGTAGGATATTTTAGCCAGCTATCTCGCCGCAGAATTGGAGTTGTTTGCCCCTTTTTAAGAAAGGGGAAAAAACGGCGATACTGCGAAGCGTTAGAGGGTTAAAATGTTCCATGAAATTATTTCCAGTGGAGGTTTACATAAAAGTGCTGAACACACCTAATACACTAAAGGTTAGGTTTACACGATATCTTATAGCGATTCTCTATAACAATGGCCAAAAGTGGGGTTCATGTAGAGAAATTTGCATAACTTTTAAACTTATGGAGATATCCGGTTTTGATCATGAAAAAAACTTTTTTTAATTAAATATTTTTTTGAAAAGATCAGACGATTTCCTATAAGAATCACTTACATATATTAATTTTTTGTTTTATTTTTTTCCAGTTCGAAACAATTATTAAAAAATATGTAAAAAACGGCAACACTTTCGCACCCCGTAGCTCGACAAATAAATATCATGCAAAAAACATTTTGCATACACATTAGAGTATGCAAAAACCGGAATTTTCCAAGAAACCAGTTTTCTAATTATTCGAAAAATTAAATTTTTAAAAAACCCGGGTTCGAATACGGTTTTCTGCAATCAAACCGGTTAACCAGTTTTTATAAAATGTATGTGCATATTTTATTTTTTTCATTTTTTGCCAAAAATCTTTATAATATTATCCCTTAAATATCCCTTGAAATAAGTTGTTTTAAAAGTACTTTAATTACACAGGCCGACAGTAAAATACCTTTTTGGAACAAAATTACAATTCTAAGCAGTTTAATGCGCTAAAAAATAGTGTCCTCAGTTTTTCATATCAGCTACAAATTTCTTAATCAGCATGTTTAATATTTCGACCAACAAATCACCAAAAGATGCATGACACAGCTATCTGCAAACTATCCTAATGAAGTTTTATAATTTGCTCAACTCTTTTTATTTTTCTTTATAGAAACTCATAAAAAGTTTAAAACTTCAAACACTTTATCTGTTAGCTATTGTTCTTCAGGACAGTATCTTACGAATAAAATAAGCCATATATCATGAAAATCGATGGACAAATGTTGATTTTATTAGCAATTAATTGAATACACCCACACACTTGAAAAGTACTTACGTTTTAAATTTTTTCAAGCAAAAAATACATTTATATCCTAAAGAAGTCTGACTGAAGATGGTACGACAGATTTAGATGACTCTTTTTTGTTGTTTGTGTATTCAAAATTTCGGGCTTTCGGTAAATGGTACTTTTAATATTCGTTTGATCTCTATTAGAATTTAAACCTTGTTACTGATTGTCTATAAAGTGGCGCAGGCAATAAAATTTTTTATGTGTAAGGTGGGACGAGTCGTTAAACCATCGACACTATTCGTTTTCTCCCCAAACGGAAACACCAAAAATAGCATTAAAATCAATTTCGACTCGAAGAACCGACAGCGAAACCAAGCCGAGCGAGCAGCTAGGTTTTTCGTAAATGAGGCGGTAAATTTTAATGCGTTATCAATAGTAATTAAAGTTTTAGTTTAGCAAATAAGTAGTTGCTTTAAAAACTAAATTGATTCAGTTTTTAATTACTTTTAGAGAAATAACTTCAAGCATGTAATGCACATTTGTTCTTTGTATATATTTGGTTTGATAAATTTAATAAGCTCTAACCATGTTTTTTAAATAATATATAGTTGTGACAAATACCAAAGAATTTCGGCAAAAAAAATTTGTTGCAAAATAGATTTTTGCACTCAAATATATCTTAAATTATAAAAGGTAGCAGAGAATAATGGTGAACTTTTTTCTTCGTATTTTAGAGCTGAACAAAAATATATAAAAAGTTTTAAAATTTTATGAAATTTGCGAAAGTTACAAGACTTCTAAAGTCTTGCACATGCGATGCATTTAGTGTTAGTCAGCCCACTGTAGAGTCAGTCGCTAGTTCATATTCTGCATATTTTTGGAAACCATAGTGTGTAGATATTGCCCCTCATATATGGATATGTCAATTTTTAAATAACTTTCAGCGGTAACCTGGCAGTTATTAGGGTCCGTGCACCAAAAGTGTAAAGGAACCACATTGTTTTCGCTATGCTGTCCATCTGTCTGTCTCTCCGTCTGTCCTTCTGTCTGTCTGTCACATGCTGTTTTCTCGAGAACAGTAAGGGCTACAGACCTGAAATTTTCGCAGAATATATAAAACTTTTGCCGCTACAACAACAAATATATGACAGTTAAAAATTCAATGGTGTTTTAAAGCGAACAACGAATCATGTTGAAATATTAATGTAATATACAGACACGTATATATACACACTTTAAATTTTCAAGGTTAGTGTTAATTGGTGTAGTCTGTAGAATAGAATATACAAATTTAAGAGTGTTCTATCAGTTAATGTAATTTTAAGTAAACTCGAGAAATTTTCAAAAACGCTAAAACAAAATAATTCCAAATTTAAAAAAAATGTCAAAGCCAAAAATCGCGAAAATTAAAAAAGCGCTTAAAGAAAAAAAGCATCGAAATTAAAAAAAATCATCAAAACTAAAAAGATCGCCAAAAAACTATAAAAAAACGCCAAAAACCGAAAAAAGTCGTCAAAACGAAAAAAGCACTACAACATACAAATTTCGCTAAAACTAAAAATATCACAAAAAAAAAGAAAAATCACCAAAACGAAAAAACGCCAAAACCAAAAAAAAAACGCCAAAACTAAAAAAATCGCCAAAAACAAAAAAAATCACCAAAAATCGCCAGAAAAAAACGAAAAAAAATCACGAAAATGAAAAAAGCGCAAAGACTGAAGAAATCGCCAAAAACAACGAAAAAAAAAATAAATAATAAAAAAACAAAAATTAAACCAAAAAGCACAACGAAAAAACTGCCAAAATGAAAAAAGGACAAAAACGAAAAGGGACATACATATGTGTATTCGTACGGAACCCTTCTTGTTTGAGCCAAAGTCGCACTTTACTTAATTTATATATTGTTTATCATTTATTTTGTGAGCAACTCCGCAACGCACTGGGAATGTGTTTCATGTACTATTTCACTTTGAAATTTTGCGTAAAAAAATTTTAACTTTTGCAATCCTCAACCGATTTTTATAATTTATGGTTTATTGTAATTGTTATAAGATACACTTAAAAAATGGGTACATTCTCAAGCAAAGTGTTGCAAAAAAAAGCACAATTTTAAAAAGTCGGAAGAAATTGAAAAATTTAATTTTTCTTTTGACGATATTTTCATGAAATATAAGTCACAATAAAATCTTTAAAATATATATTTCGACACCGTTTGAAAGTTGAAAATCGGCGCGGAAATAGCGCCGTTAAATTTTTTTTTGTCCGTGAAGTCCCAAAAAATCGTTTTCTTCCGATTTTGAGGTTGTATTGCAATTTCATAAAATGACAAAATGATCAACTAGACCTACAACTCTCACAAAGTTGTTTTTCACGAGTAAAGAAAACTTGCTATTTTGTAACAGCTTGTTATTATGAACAAAAATAGTCATAATCCATATTGTCTCTTACCATATTAGCCTTTAGAAATAAAACGCAACATTCCATATTTTGTCAAGATTTATTTGCTTAATTTTTAAGTCATCATTTTATTATTTATTTGCAAATATTTTTAATTTATTAATCATAATTCTTAAATTATCCATTCTCTTCATTTATTGCAAAAAATAAATTATTAATTTTTTAACTACGTACTTAATATTAAATATTTTTAACAAATGATTTCACAAAATTAAAATGGAACGAACATATAAAAATAAATAAATTAGGTAAAATATTTAATTACAAGTTTATACCAGTTTACTCCACTTATTGTTAATTAAATAATAAATCAATAGTTAAATAATGTTATGAATGAATCTGAAACCTAAATCTTGAACTTCACAAATAAATGGGCTTAGATACATACAATAATAATACAGTAATTATCTAATAAAGCAAATCCTTAATTAATTCATTTATAAATTATTAATTGATATAAATATTTGTTCATAGAACCTATTAATACTTGACAATGATGAATATTGAATGACAATGATGAAACAATTTGGAATTGTAAACGGGTAAAATCAAGAAATTGTTCCTAAAATATTCGGCGATATATGACATATGAATGATTTCTTTAAAAAACATTTTAAATAAATTATACATTTTAGGTTTTACTGGAAAAATTTTATTTATAAATAAAAGAAAATCTATGAAAATAAAAATATATCAATATAGTGTATATTTTATGGTGTGGGCGTAAAATGAATATAATAAAGAAAAAAATTTTTCTTTTTTGATTAATATTAAATAATGACTAAAATAATTTTGATTTATCAGGAATTAGTTGATGAAATATATGTAAAGATTAAGGTGATAAGTGCAAAAAGAGCGTTCAAATGTGTTACAGCTGTTTAGTAGTTCCCAATTTTATATTTTTGTATGAATAAGTATTTTAATAATAAATATAAATATTTATTTTCTTTTTAACGATTTCAAGTTGAGATATGAATAATTTGTTGGATTAATGTAATTATATGTAGTTGTTATGAATTTTATGAATAAGTTGGTTAATGAATGTATGATTGACAAAAAGCTTGTACCATAAGTAAAAATTCAGTTAAGATTAGTTATATGAATCAGCCTATACAACCACAGGTGAAGGTACATATCAAGTGTTTAAAGCGGTAATGCTTTTCTGATTTTTATTAAAAATATTTGACATGAACGCATAAATTTGATAAACTTATTTATAACTACTGCAATAAAAACTCAAATTGTTAGAACATAATTTGTTATACAACGAAAAAAAAATGTTTTGAAAAAGTTACAAAAACATAGTTTTGAAGAAAAAGAGAGCATTAATAAGCTGGGGATAGAAATTTGATAAGGCATGTTCTACAAATCAAAAGAAGCATTGGAACGTAACAGCGTAGTATGTACCTTTACCTTACGAGCTCACATTTCTATAATTTTGTTTTTTATAAAGATCGTGTTCTGCACTTCATTTGATATTAACTTTCACATTATTTTTATTTCTAGTAAAGCACAGAATAGGGCCAACTATAAAATTTAACAAATTTTAACTAAAAAAGGATAAGTAAATTATTTACAATGAAATAAAACAATGAGATCTACTTACAAACTCTTTGGGAAATGAAAAAATAAAAGGATAAAGAAGCATGGCTCAATGGAAGATTTACTTAAATTTTCTATTCTACCTAACTATTTTTTGTTTACTTCCAAAATATAAAATTCTTATTTATAAGGGTGAATTTAATAAGTCGTTACAAGAGCATAAAAGTTATTTTTTTGGGAAATCTGTTTTTAACAAACTCTTGATTCATCAGCAATTCTTCAACATTTGAAACTCCACACAGTAAGATACAGGAAGTGTCTTCAAACTGCCTTTTGTACAACGAACAGTGGGACCAACTCGACCACTTTTGTGGTAGATCTACCTCTTTTGTGTATCTGACTCTACTCTACCACTTTCCGAGGAAAATCTACCACTTTTTTAGTTTTTCAAAAATAATGCTAATCATAGTAACCCGCATTTTTTTAACTAATCTAAGCTAGAAGTTTAACTGAAATACATATATTTTTAACAATTCATGTAAACAACGCTGCACAAATTTTTCCCTTACTCGGCCAGTAGGTGCGATTGTTAGAAGTTAATTTGTGAAAAACTGTTTGTAGAATCAAACTGCATATACTGATACTCTGCATGAATTATTAGAGCTAGCGCTGGGCATCGCACACTTGCAGAGGAGCATTACAATTTATTGAATGAAAATATTTATTTCTTTAAATATGAGAATAATAAAAATATATGCTACATATGTATGTGTTTCTTCTACATACATATTAATATTTATCCTCACAAAATATCACAAATTAATTAAATAACATTAATTTTAATTTTGTAACGTGCCTTTTGCCAAATTAATATTTTATTTTTAAGTAAAATATTAAAGTTTTATTAAAATATATTGAAATTGATTATGGAGGGGTATTAGCTACTTCCTATGCGCATTTTATTGAGGCTGATGCAAATCGTCAGGGAACCTTTACCCAAAAATCTCATAGAAAATCTAAAGATATTAAACTCCTAATCATACGAATAAGAAGTTTATAATATCAAAATTAAAACATGAGCTGCATAATCAAACATGTTTTTTTTCTTTACTTGCTGGTTGATTTTTTTCCAACTCTAAATTTACAACTACAATTTAGAGTTGGAAAAAAACCAGCCGGTTGTAGTACGTACCTAGCAAAAATTATTGCTTGCTGGAACCATTTTTGTAAGGTAGACAACAAAACGGAATCACTTGCAAATGCGCTTTTATAATGCATGATTTTTGTTCGCGATGAGCCGCTTAGAAGCAATAGCTTCTGTATCCACAAAATGCTTATATTAGTGTTGAAAATCATCAAACATTTCAACACTAAAACTGAAAATATATGGAAAAAATTGTTTGATATAGATTGACGAGGATGATGGATGGACGTGCTCACAAATGGGCTAACGTCATATTGAAGGCTTAATATTTCTTATCTTTAATTATTAACTTTGTATTTTTACTCACTGTTTCTTATTTTAAGCTCAACTAGTATCGAACTAAACACCTTCGGATTTGAAGTCCAACGCACCAACCACTCGACTAAAGACACTGCTGCAAACCGGCAGCACAAAGTTAACATAAGCTTACTCTCACAAATACATTATTTTAAAATTATTTACTTTACGTTATTTTTACAATATACTGTTAGTGCATACTTTGTGTGTGTACTGTTCGTGCATAGAATCGTAAAACCTAGTTTAAGGTTCTCGCTTACGTTAGTGCTTCCAAGAAGCACTATCGTCAGTGAGAGAAATTAAATCTTAAATACATATGTTGCTTTGCCTATATTTTTTGCATGTTCGCTCGTGCTCTTTTGCAAACTTCACTGCATTTGTAGTAGCATTTTTAAAGGCTTTTGTTCTTAAATATGCAATGTATTGCTTCTAATAGCTTTTAGTGCTTCTAAATGTCGAATATTTTTTCTGGGTAAGTAAAGAAACTAATAAACATGATTGATTATGGAGCTCATATTTTAACTTTGATATTATAAACTTCTTATTCGTATGATTAGGAGTTTAATATAATATCTTTAGTTTTTCTATAAGATTTTTGGATAAAGGTTCCCTGACGATTTGCATTAGCCGCAATGAAATGCGCATAGGAACTAGCTAATACCCCTCGATAATCAATTTCAATTTACACGATATTTTATTTCGATTCTCTACAACAATGACCAAAAGGTGGGGTTAATGTAAAGAAATTTGCATAACTTTTAAACTTATGGAGATCACGTTATCAAACTTTTACGGTATAATGAGGACACCATAGGCTGATTTTGGTAAGAAAATAAAAAAATAAAACATGTCGAAGTTTAACAAATTTTATTTTCAATTGGTCATTTCCGGTTTCGCACCGGAAAATTTTTTTTTTTTAATTTAATTTTTTCTAAAAGATTAGACGATTTCCTATAAGAATCATTTATTTTATTGTTTATTTTTTTCTACTTCGAAACAATAATTTAAAAAATAATTTTTCAAAAAGGGCAACGCTTTAGCACCCCATAACTCGACAAATATACATCATACAAAAAAAATATTTGGCACACCCATTCATATCTACTAAAATTATAGGTACGCCAAATATCATAGAATTTCGGCAAAAAAATTTTTGCCTTGTCCGCTTCACAAATAATGACTCATAAGTTTTATTGGCTAATTAATGTCTAAGAAAATCGACTGAGCTATCGTATGAATATGTACGGATTCCAATAAAACTCTACTGCATGTGTCTACAAATTGTATATTATAGCAGTTTAAAGTCCGATTTTTTGAGAAAAAGTGATTTAAATACATCCTGTTCAAACTAATATAAGTTTACAACCGATAATCCGATTTGATCAAATGAAAGCTCAAATGAAATATTAAGGTCTTGTACTTTCAAAAGCTATGCCAATGGACAAAATTTGACTTCAACATTCTGATACCAGAATAAACATGAGTTGGAAGAATAGCTCATCCATAGTAAGTGAATTGAGGCATACATATTTTTCTTAAACCATTATTGTAGCATTTAAAATAGTTCAGTTAACTCTACAAATATCAATTCAGTTAACTCTAAAAATATAAGAAATAAAAAAAGTTACACAAATTGTACATATAGTTCTAGTCATACATACATAAAGGCTTTTCCACAGGAATGCCAACTTTTTGTCGCATGCGACACCAAGCATATATGATTGCTTTTTTTTAAGAAAACAACAGTTTTTTAATTCTTTATATATTTGTGCAGGCCGTCATTAAGTAAAATTGTAAGAAAAATCGAGCCATATGGTTCTGAAATGCAAGTTTAACTGATTGCTGTCGCACGCGACAAAAAAGTGGACGTTCCCGTGGAAATGCCCATATACATATTTTTACACATTTAAAAATGTAAGTAATAATAAAACTAAACTTGTCGAATTCATGAATAAGCTTGCAACAGAAAACCTTCTCTATTGGAAAACTCAATCTGTATAGACTAAGTTGGCCGAAAGTTTCTTTGAAAAAAGTTTGCTAGTTCTCGATTAAAACCGCACGAAACAATTTTAGACCTAATTTTTCGAAATTATTTACATAAATTTACTTCCTTTAAATGGTATTTACACAACCTTTTAAAATTAGATCAGTTGCTTTGTTAAAAACAAGTTTTTATTGCCAAATTGCAAATATTATTACGAAAAGTCCACCAAAAACAGATGAAATGCTCCAAATAATGCAAATTCATTCTAAGAAGCGAGTTGACAATGTGACGATTTTTAAAATGGGTACATCGGCATTAACAGGCAAAAAAGTATGGAGTATGTTGAAAAACTATCTATAATATAGTAAAACATATAGATATGTACGGAGACTTGAGAAATACGGTCAGAGGGTGCTGTTGGCTGAGATGTTTAGCGCGTTGACGACACACCCTGAGCTCTTGAGTTCAAGACTATTTTCAGGCAAGCCAACAACATCAAAAATGGGTTAGGTTGAATTCCGTTTCTGAACGGAATTGAACTCTGTGACATGGCCGATTAATTAATTAACTGGTAGGCATTAATTGCTGATTGTGTTACTTCTCTCTATAAAAAAATAAGTGATGACCAGTATGGAAGATCGTTCAAGTGTTAAAATATTCGCTAAAAACCCAGTCGCAAGTCCGTCTATATATAGAAAAAAATATCATAGGTTTTTATTTTAACACTCATGTGTTTGAATTTGTTTTTAAATTTTATTACTTTTTTCTTTGGTTTTTATATATTCAAATACGAAATTTTGATAGAAAAAAATTCTATGTTTTTCTTATTAAATATTTACGAATTTTAGTGTTTAATTTTATGAATTTTCTGAAAGGTCCCATTTCCGTAAAATAAATATTTGAATTTATGAATTAAGTAATAGAATACAAATTTTAGTTTTTTCTGTGTAGTTGTCATAGAGACAAAAAACATCATTTGGAAAGATGTTGGTAAATATATACATTTGGGAGAAGGTTTTAAAAACCTGATATCAACGGTATAAGCTGAATTTTTTTTCTAAAATCAACGTAACTTCTTAATTCATTCAAATATTTTTCAGCTCGAATGAACTAAGTCGACTTACAATTGCGCGCTGGCAATTTATTGTCGTTCAAAAAGACATACATATGTGGCTGTTAGTTTGAACACATTTCCGAAATATATTATTGTTCAGTTAACCCTGCTGTTAGGTTAACAAAAACTTACGAATCTTTGGTATAGGACCATTTTGGTTTATATAGTTTTTTTTAACAATAAATGCACTAAAATGTGTTTTTCGACTGTTTAATTATAAGTTGGTACCTATTCGGGATTTGTGGGATCGCTTCTGACTGAAATTATATCATCATTTTATGATTGTGCATCATCTACGAGCGGTTTACCAAAAATGTCATCTGCTAGAAAACGAGGGACTTGCAGCTGCTGCAAATTTAAGTGCGATAGTAAGTGCATCATATGCAGCAAATTCATATGCAAACTACAACGAAAAATAATTTGCTCATCATGTACTGAGAAAATTTTAAATTTTGCACTTGTTTTGTAAATTTTGTTCAAATCAATAAACATGAACGGACCAAAATGGTCCGAACCTAAGATTTGTAATTTTTTATTTTTTATCTTCCTTTACATCATAGATAATTAGAAATTTCGTAGAAATAATAACATATAAAAATACCACGCTAGCTAACGTTTTAAGTTGACCTGTTGAACCGTTCCGTAGTTAAAGCGAAAAGAAAAAAAAATTGACCAAAATGGTCCAAACCTAACAGCAGGGTTAATAAAAACTTATAGTGACTTGTGCTGTGCGCCAGCATTTTTCAGGTAAAAAAATCTTTTGTGCTTGAATTAGTTCAAAGTAAACAAACAACTGTTATCGGCATGAGCTTTTTTCTGCACACAATTTTAGTGGCCTTGGCAAATTGTTTTTTTTTAATTATTCTCTACGATCTTACCCTTAGGGAATTTTTGCCTGAAATTTTTACACAAACTTCTTACCACATATGTTTACTTACATGACTGATAAAAGTCACACAGAGTCCGTAGTATTAAAAATAATGTATTTCGGCTCTCCTGAAAAAATTGGTTTTTAGGCATACGCGTTTATTCAAGAAAAGCACAGAAATATCATAGTAGGATAGTTGGAAATGTGGAGGTCGCTAAGTTGACTCTCAGCACAGCTTCAGATTTGTCTCACTGTAGCTCTGGATACTTAACAAAAAAATTTATTAATATCTATTAACTGATCACAAAATTGAGCCCAAAAAGGTTTGCAACAAAAATAAAATTATTTTGTAGACCCCTGTAATTGATATTTAAGCGTGTTTATTAATATTTCCCGTATCGTAGATTGCCGGGAGTTAATATGATTTTAAAAGTAAATAAGGATTTTTTATAGTTTTAAGGCCTTATTGGAAATAGATATTTGTTTATAAAAGGTTAGGTAATAAAACCGATTTTGTAGAGAAATAGGTTTTATAAAATTGTATAAATTACACTATGCTAGTCTCAAAATGTAACAAGCGGAGCACCATACTGGTAAAGATAATTCAAGTACCCTGATTTCAATATTGCTAGCCGTTTTTCGAAGTTAGGTCTCGTTTTCGCGTTATTCAAGAATCAAATCAATATGCTAAAGTACCACAAAAACGATATTTTTGTACTTTTGCGAAAATGTAAAAATTTAAAAGGGTTGAAGAAATAGAACATAACGAGTCACTTTAATTTTTTTCTGAAAAATTTACTTTTTTTTCGTAAAAATTTTAGTAAAATCTAAACTTTAAAAATTTTGATTTTTAATTAGCTAAAATGTCATAAATTTACATAAAACAATTTTTTACTGAAATTTTTAGTCCCGTAATATTGTTTTTTGCAAAAAACAAGTTCGAAAAAATAAATAAAAATTTTTTTTTTTTTCAAAAAAGTTACGGAATATCTTAATACCGTTCATACTTACTCAAATTAGCTACATTTGCATCTGAAATCATGCCAAAAGTATAAAATAATTATGGTAATATAATCAGCCCAATTATGAATAACAATTCCCCAGGAGTGTTTCCCTATTCCTTTTCCCCTATTCTAAATAAAATCTCCCCGGGAAAATTTTCCCATTCCTCCTATTCTAAATTACAACTTCCCTGGGAAAAAACTCCCAGGGAAAAAAGTAAGTATTCTAAATATGATGGAGAGGGAAACATTCTTGCGAGTTTTCCCAAATATTTTGATGGGAACAAATGGAAAAATGTAAAATTCAAATTAACAAATTTTGCCAAACAATGGTAAAAGCATTTATTTAGGACAAGAAGTTTAAATAAACACCGGAATGTTATATTTCTCTCTTGTTTTATGCATTTTTACCCACACCGTGCAAACATGTGATTCAAAAACATGGACTACTTCTGCCTCAATTTTGCACACATCCATTACTTGAGGTCTACACGTAACATAATATGTAAGATGAGATTGTCAAATTCAATTGCAGAGAGAATTATGTTACGTGTAGACTTCAAATTAGTGTTATCTCAATGTTATAGGAATTTTTATGAGAGCGTTGTTATAAGAATTCTTATAACAACAATATTATGAGATGAGATGAGCTGTCAAAAACACATGTACATTAAAATAAAACAATGTGCATGTGTGCGTGTGTATTAAAATAAAAAAAATATATTAAAATAAATAAATTTCTGTGTTAAATAAATGAATAAATGTGTTTAATTGATTTATAAATTTTAATTTGTGTGAAAAATTAGAAATAAAATAACTAATTATGCAAAAGTAGTACATGTTAACTCGATGAGCATTTGCATAAAACGAAATGTTATCGGAAAAGTTAAATTACGTTTTCCCCTAGTGTGAGATTAAGAGAAAATTCGACATTTTGTTTTTATTATTCTGCCGACGTTTTTTCTCATGTTATCTCAAAGTTAATGTCTCGTGAAGACGCTGTGTTAAGTTCACATAATATGTTGGTAAATGGAAGACTTGCTGCAGTTTAAAAAATTTACAATTTCCGTTTTACACACAATCATTGGAGATTTAATGCATCTGGCCCTGGCATTGGCCACGTTTTCGCTTCACTTCCTCCGCATAAAGTTCTTCCGAGAGCATCTGAGTGACTACACTGTACATTTTACTTTTTATTTAAGCAAAAACAAATATTTATATTAACACATAATCTTATTAGCAACGAAAAAATAAAATTGTTGTTAGTTTCTATTACTGAACTCTTGCGTTAGTGCAGAATAAAACGTAAACAATAAGCAGCTGATCCAGATTTTCCCTCTCCATTTATTGTTTATTCCCCTGCTTTTTAGAATAGGAGTGTTAGTCCCCTGGAAGAAATGAATGGGAAGAGAAAAAACTGCCGGAAAAATTCATAATTGGGTTGAATATGAACATTTTAATTCGTGAATATTGCGAAAAAGAGAGCTAACTTTCAAAAATGGCTATCACTAAGATTATACGAATTATCTTTACCGGTATGGTGCCCCATTTGTTAAAAAAAAAAAGTTTCAAATTCAAGCACAGTGTTATTGATAGTAAAAACAAATTTATTTCAGTATTTAAGTGTGAAATAAAGCTCGTGATGTATGAAGAAGCGATTCAATTGTATAGGTATACCAAAGATGGGATTAATTAATTCTGAAATAAGTAGCAGATATTTCCATATAAAGCGTATTTATTTTATTTATTTTTTAAATAAAAAATATGGCAATTTCCATAGAAAATGTCATTCTTTGTTGCGCTATGTTGTTACCAAGCATACGGTCCAAAGTTTTGTATACTTTTGCTTACTTTTTGCAAAAAATTAAGTTTTTCTTTGAAAAACAAGCTTACTTGCTCGAGCTAGTTTTAGACTATCCCACAAATGGTTCAACTTCTGTAGAAAATACAACGCTGATTCAATGTGCTTTTATTGCTTTTTTAAAACTTCTCATTCAGTCAATATATCAGGATTGCATTTTCTACAGAAATAGAACGGTTTGTGAGGTAGCGTGAAGCAGCTATACAATACGCTACAAAAAGTGGACTTTTCTGTAGAAATTTTCATATTAATTTTCCTTGATTCCTTTTTTTCTTATTTTTATCTGTTTGTAGATAATAACAATGTACATAATTTATTTTTTTTTGTTAATTTATTGATATAGATTTTTGCTATTTATGTAAATATAGAGTATGTAAATTTTATTCTTTCGATTTAATACAAATTTATATAAATTATCTGTTTTTTCTTTTTTTATTCTGTGGCAAAATTTTGTATATCAATTGTTTTAAGCATAAATATTGTACAATTTTATAGAAAAAAAAACAACGAAAACCATTCCAAAAATCTATGAAATATGCAATTATATATAAGATGCATTTTAATTAATATAAATGAATTGTATGCATATGTATTCATGAATGAAATGTATTCATGAATGAAATTGTTCATGTATTGGCATATTTATGGGCTGTTAATTATTTAAACGAATGAGTGATTGATTTAATAAATGTATGTATGTAAGTTTAAGTATGAATTTAATTTTTGCTTGTAATGTAAATATACGAGTATATGAATAATGCAATCCAATAAATACAATATAAATTAGTTAATTTGATAGTTAGATACTTCATTATGCTTGTAAATAATTATGTTGTGTTTGCATTTACGAGTAGTATGAATATTTCTTTTTATCTATGACGCAGTGTAATAAATTGTTATTAATATGGTATGCTTATTTCATGCATGAATATATTTATGTATAATAAATATTTCTCGTAATGATGCAAAATATTTCGATCGGTGAGTTTTGCTTTTACAAATCATATATGTACATATATTCAAAGTTTGTTTAATTTCAATATATTTATTATAATCAAGGTAATAATATTCGTTATTCCTTAAATAATCTAAAGTAATAAAAAAATATACATGTTTCTAATATTTAAATAAAACTAAAATAAATACATAAAATTCTCAAAGTCAAAATAAATACTTGAAATTTTTTATTAAATCATTATTATTGCAATACTTTATTTTATATTTTAGCTCTGTATTTTTAAAATCTCATATTTTGCTAGTCTCTAAGGTTTTTGAAATTTTCTTTGGTATTTAAGTTTTATTTCTTTTGTTCTCTTCTCAACATTTTTTTTATCTAAAACTTTAGTTGCTCTATAGTTTTTTTAATTTTTGTGTGTTATTTTTTATCAATACAAACTACTTTTGCTTTACTATGTAACAAACTAAAATTTTTAATTTAATAAAAAACAATTTTTGGTGAGCTTTAAATATTTTACAACAGAGTAATTTTAAAAATTTTCGACACAAAAACTAAAGTTTATATCTTAATCCTCTCCGATTTGATTGAAATTCGACTTACAGAGATATATATTCTACTCTTACATGCGCATCAACTGGCGTAAGCATATGTTCGACACTTTATATGGTTCTTATTTTATAGCCGTATTTTTTTTTTCTTCATAAAATTTGTCATATTCAAGATTGAATAACTTTAGACCAAACCATAAGATATTAATGATATTGCTGTCATGCGAAAGATTTCGGTCTCCTCTTAACAAATATTGGTTGAAAAGGACATACCTCTAAAATGCCAAAGTGTCTTTTATCCTTAAATATCCTGAAAAACGGTATTTTAATTCCCTTAATATTTTACGGAATGCAGTTAATTAGCAGGTTTTTATTGTACAAAGTTTGCAAGTTTGGATGAAAAGAAATTCCATAGTCACAGATGTTTATTTATGGTAACCTGATAATTTCTATGAAAAATGTGTGAGCAAAAACAATAAGAACAACCTTTAGGTACATTCGAATTTTGTTTTAAAACTTAATATTGAAAATAGCATAAGTTTGCATAACGTCATAAGATTTTAGTAATATGAGTATCATTTGAAAAGTTCTAGCATTTTTTTTTTCAAATACATAATAAGGACATTACAAATGAAAAAAAGAAATTTTGATCCTTATACATACATACATACTTGGGGGATCCAAACGGTTGTCATAAAGTCATATGTCTTAAAATAATAACACGAAAAAAATATGAGTGTGCTATTATAATTTGAGTCAGCTGATTAAAAGAAAACAATTACATATATACATTTGGAATTAAGATGCCAACAAGCGAAAAAACAAAAATAATAGCCGGTTTGTGCGAAAATTACATATTGGACGTTGCAATACATAAGACCTTACCTGATTATCGTTTAAACACTCCATTCTTAACTAAAATCTAGATATGTTTCCTTCGTACATACAAAATTAAATTGTTAAAATACACAAACATAAACAAAACCAGCTGTTCTTCACTAAGTCGACTAATTTTCCGGAATCAAAAGTATACAAACAAAATTTTGACTATGTAATTTAGACAATTTTCTGTATCTTGGAAACCGTAAAAGGCTAAATCTTGAAATAAAAAAAAACGCTAAAACAAAAAAATTCCAAAATTAAAATAATGTCAAAAGGAAAAGTGGTCAAAATGAAAAAAGCGCTTAAAGAAAAAAAGCACCGAAATTAAAAAAATCGCTAAAACGCAAAGAATTACCAAAACTAAAAAGATCACTAAAAAACTTTAAAAACCCCCAAAACCCGAAAAAGTCGTCAAAACGGAAAAAAGCATTAAAACCTAAAACAGTCCCTAAAACTAAAAATATCATCAAAAACGAAAAAAATCGCTAAAAATGAAAAAAAACACCGAAACAAAAAAAAACAAGCACCAAAACAAAAAAAGCGCTAATACTAAAAAATCGCCAAAAACCGAAAAATTGTCAAAACCAAAAAAAATCTATAAAACTAAAAAGAATCACCAAAAACCGAAAAAATCCTCAAAACCGGGAAAATCGCCAAAACGTAGAATATTGTCAAAAAACAAAAAAAAAAACTCAAATAAAAAAAAACGCAAAACAACCAAAAATTCGTCAGAACTAAAAAAATCGGGAACAAGTTGAGAATACCAACGCTGTTGAAAAAGAAAAACGCATTTCAAAAGTGAAAGATTTAAAGTATATACCAGATGAAAGCTTGGAAGGTTTTCTATAAATTTGTATACATGGTTAAGTACCGTTATATGGTTCACTTTTTGAGATAACGGCGTTTTTACGTAAAAAGTTTTTAATTGCATTTGGTTCACAATGGGAGTTATGCCCAGTTATAAATAAAAGTTTTAAGCCCCGTAACTCCGGAACCACAAGAGAGCGCCGAAAAAACATTTGGCAAAAATTGTTGTTCTAAAAAGGGCTATTACCTCATGATTTTTTATTTTCATTTTCAACAGCGTTGGTATTCTTGACTTAAGCCAAAAAGCAAAAAAAAATTGCAGAAAACGAAAAATCGCCGAAAAACGAAAAAATCACATAAATGAAAAAAGCGCAAAAACCCAAAAAAATATCGGCAAAACAACGAAAAAAACTTAAAATTAAACAAAAAAGCAACACGAAAAAATTGCCAAAATGAAAAAAGGGCAAAAACGAAAAGGGATATATGTGTATTCATTCGTGCGGAACCGTTCGTGTGCGAGAAAAAGTCGCACTTTACTGAATTTATTTATTTTTACCTATTTAAAACTTATAAAAATATAAGTATGTAGATATGTATGAACATATAAAACTGTGAAAATTTTTCAGGAATACTTACATATTGCATACATACATCATATATCAATAGCGCCGGCTTGTAAATATTATCACCGGCTCCACTAAAGACTCGGTCGTTCGGCTCAGATTTCTACTGTGTAGTTATGACAACACAATAAACACAATACACAAAGTCTTATTATATTAGGACTTTTTTGTTTGAAGCACAACAACAAAAATTTAAAACTATTGTAAAATATTAAGACATTATGACAATATGACTAGATAACACACCCGTTTGAATCCCCCAACTATATATCCTGAAAAGTGTTATTTGTTTTATGTTTTATTTATTTTTGTACAGCATTGACAGCAAACTAGTACATCATTATTGTGTAAAAAAAACAATTCGAGAAAATACTACAGCTATGGTTGTTTTTATTACTATACGTTACACTTCTTTTTCATAGAAGTTATCGGCTTATCAAAAACAAAGAACTGTAACTTTTGAATTCTCTTTCATCACAACTTGAAAATTTTACATAATAATTATTTACCTGTCAGTTTGCTGCATTCTGTAAAAAATAAAGCAAATTAAAATAGCATTTTCCGGATATTAAACGATAAATTATATTTTGGCATCTTAGAGCCATTTCTAGCTGGAAGCTATATTATTTTTAATCAATATTTGTTAAGAGAAGATCGAAGCCTTTCGAATGACACTAATACTATTGATATCAGATGGCGTACTATAAATATATTCCATTTTGAACATGACAAACCTATCCCAAAAATGGCCCAGATGTCCAAATTTAAACGGCTATGAAATAAGAACCATATGAGATATTGGGCTAATTCTTGCGCCATGTTATACGCACGCTAGGATAAAATACATATTTTTGCGTTTATTTTATTTATTGTATCTTCAATCAATTTAAACAAACAATAAGTAACACCGCGTGAGAGCATTTTTTTTTTGGCAGAAACGCCACTATATATATTCATTAATCTAGAGACAAAACATAGTCAAACTGCGTACTTGGTTTTTCATTTCCTTATCTTTTGTCCTTTTTAAAGGACTTAAAATTTTTCAAGAATGCTTATTTTAAAAAAAATTTTTAATATTAGTATCTAATATTTTTTAGCAAACTTGGTAGCAAATAAGAATTTTATAAAAAAATTTTCTTCAGTTCCCCTGAACAAAAATATAAAAAATGTCCTTTTAAAAATATATCCTTCAATATCCTTCATACTTTTCATTAGAAATTTTTTTTAAAAATTATATGTTATAAATTAACTCTATAGGACTTTAAAATTTTATGGTTTTATCTCTCTTAGTACAAAAGCTGTAAATGTTTTTTCGCGGCACAAAATTAATTTTTATAAAAATTTTATGTAAAAATATTAATTAAAAAAAACAACCATTAATTTTGAGCCGAGAGCGATAAAATGTGTGTGCATTTTAAAGTTTATTTAAAGTTAATATATATTTTTATATATTTTGCAAAACATTCAAATAAAATTTTTGAAGGAAATATTCGAAAAAATATTTCCAAGGACATCTTTTAAATTTTTGTTCAGTATATGAAAGAATAGTGCAACTTCCATATTCTTAGCAGAAAAACTACTATATATCAATTAATCTATTATCTTTTCTCCCTCTTAAAGGACTTGCCATTTTGTGAGAAAGCTTATTTAGTTTCTGTTTTCATATTAATATGTCAAATTTGCTAAGCAACAGTAGTAACAAATAAGAGGGAAGCTCTGTAAAATGTTATAAAAATGTTTTTCATTTGCCTTAAAAAAAAGGTGTCTTCAAAAAATCCTTCCATATCCTTGAAAAGAACATGAGGTGGCTCGGCTATACTAATAAAATCGCGATTAAAACACTACTTAATGTGAGATCATTGTGAAGACTATCTTCAAGCAACTAAAGTTGCTTCATCAAAACCTGGTTATTTCATCAATTTACTCTTCTCCCAGGTACTCTATTACAGAAAATCAATATAGTAGATTTTTTAATTCACTAGGCCCACGCTTTTTGGCCGCCGGTGACTACAACGCTAAGCACACGTTCTGGGGATCTCGTCTCATCACACCAAAGGGTCGCTTTTTGTTTGACACAATTTCTAAAATGCGTTTGAATGTTATATCAAGTGGGCAGCCAACTTACTGGCCAACAGATCGCCGAAAAATACCTGATGTTATTGATTTTGGAGTAGTAAAAGGTGTGCCCCGCAAAACGTTCCAAGTTGAAGCATCTTTAGATTTGCCTTCAGATCACACACCAACAATTGTCACATGCAACTTCTTAACCCATTTTTTAATTAATTATTTAATTGTATGATTGGTTGAAATATAAAAAATATTTGAGTACTCATTGCTCAGAAAATATTCCATTGAAAACGCCTGCTGACATAGATGACTCTATATAATGTTTAAGGCAAACCTTAAGCAAGCTGCTCTAAATGCTACTACTACAAATCTTCAGGTGAGATATAATAACATTTATTTAACAGATATAGAGCGGCTTTTATCTGAAAAAAAGAATTGGTAAAGAATAGCAATGCTACAGATCCCTTCAGCTAAAATCTAGGCTGAAGGAATGTACCAAACAGCTTAAAACTCTACTAGAATATCCAAAAACCGCAGCCCGAAGACTCAAAAGACCAGTGATATATAAGCCTCCATTGCGAGCTTAGAATGGAGACTGGGCAAGAGCTGACGCTGGAAAAGGTACTCTGTTTGTAAACCACTTGCAGAAAGTATGTGCTCCAAATACGTCTGATACTACCCAGTAAAAATTTTCATGTTTCTTGAAGCGCTAAAGAAATAAAGCGCTTCATAATTCGCTTTAAATTTTGAGCTTGTTCAGAAGCAGATTTCATAGCGACACAACAATGCAGGTTTTGAAGCGAGAAAAGTATTTGCTTTTTACTTACACAAAAACGCACACAAGCTATACAAAAAAAAACTGATTTTATAGTGCTGATCCAAAGCAGGTTTTTAAGCGAGAATGAAGCGTAAGTTTACTTGAGTTTATTGGTGCTGTTTTGCAACAGTGTTTTTGGTCGAGTGATTGGTACGTTGGACTTCAAACCTGAAGGTTCTTAGTTCGATACTAGCTGAAGTTAAGATAACAAACATTGAGTAAAAATATGAAATTAATAAAAATAAATAAAGTAACGAAATAAGAAAAAATTCAAAATGGCGTTAACGACGCCAATCCACATCGAACCTCTTTTTTCATATATTTTCAGTTCTAGTGTTGAAAATGTTGATGATTTTCAGCGCTTCAAAAGAGCTTTTGTGAGCAAAAATGTAATAATCCAATCCGGGAACTCGCCATACAAAAATCAGCAGCGATATCAGCAGGTTTGCCAGCGCTACTTTTATTCCATAATAGTAGAAACCTGCTTTATTGGAAGCAAGTTTTTTACAGGGTATAGTTGAGCTGCCACCAGTCCTCGCTATACCAGATATTACCTTGAGGTTCAATATTCGTGAGATTGAACACTGTATTACGGGCTTAAATTAGAAAAATCTCCAGGCGCTGATAAAATAAGCAATAAAATGCTCTTAGAGCTAGCCTGTACTGCAAAAGGGATAATTCCATTTCTTCAACGGTATTTAGCGCCTCAAATGCTATCCCGCAGAATAGAAGATTGCGCTGATTACCATGATACCTAAGCCATGATACGAGGGTGGAATCCTATAGGCCTATTGTATAACATGTCAAAACTATTTGAAAAGCTAATTATGAGTAAGTTAACACCCATACTGAATGAAAGGAATTATATGCATTCCAGGCCACCAATTCGGTTTTAGGAGACAACACAGCATGATTGAACAAACACATAGACTCGTGAATGTGGTTAGAAAAACCTTCGAGGAAAAGAAATATTGTTCTGCGCTCTTTATCGATGTTTCTCAGGCATTTGAAAAAGTTTGGCACGAAGGTTTAATACTAAACTAAAGCAAAACCTACCCGCAAACACTATTAAGCTTTTAGAAAGCTACTTAACAGAGCGAAAATTTGTTTTTACGGAAGGTCAATTTCGAAGCCCTCCGCAACCGATTGAAGCCGGAGTTCCTCAAGGTAGCATCCTCGGTCCTGTATTTTATTTGATATATGCCTCTGACTTGCCGGTAAGCAGTAACATACACATATCGACATTCGCTGATGATACAGATTTTCTAAGTGTTCACAATGTTTCTCAGGCACCAAGAAGCTTCCCGCAAACTATAAGCGTATATACCCCAGTTAACAAACAAAAATGTCTACACAGTACTTTTACATTGGGCAGAGAAACCTGCCCACCTATACAAATAAATAACCAAACTATACCTCAACACACTGAAGTAAAATATCTCGGTGTTCATCATGATCGTCGTGTAACATGGAAGTCCCACATAAATGCAAAGGTGACCTAAATAAAATTAAGAGCAGCTTAAATGAATTATCTCATTGGAAGGAACGCTATTCTTAGCCTAGATTGTAAACTTCTTCTATACAACTCCATTCTTAAACCAATATGATCCTACGGTATCCAGTTATGCGGCACTGGCTCGGCATCAAATGTAGAAAAAATTCAAAGGCGACAAAATAAAATACTCCGTACGATTAGAGTAGCCCAATAGTAGGTATATAAATAAATAACCAAACTATACCTCAACACACTGAAGTAAAATATCTCGGTGTTCATCTTAATCGTCGTCAAGCATAGAAGTCCTACATAAATGCAAAGCTTAGATTTTAAACTTCTTCTATGCAACTCCATTCTAAAACCAATATGGTCCTACGATATCCAGTTATGAGGCACTACCTCGGCATCAAGTGTAGAAAAAATTCAAAGGCGACGAAATAAATTACTCCGTACGATTACAGCAGCCCAATGGTATGTCAGAAACAGGCGAATTAATAAAGATTTTGATGTGTCGCTGGTTAAGACAGTGCTTTCTAAATACGTGACAACATACATAACAAGCTTGAGTTGCACCCAAATCCTCTAGCCCGAAATATCATTAACTTTAGAGGTCACACTCGGCTGAGAAGGAGGGACACTCTTGCTCTCAGCCGAACACGAGAGACGTAGACAACCAAAGAACCAACCGCTGAAACAAATATTTTTTTCTGGCATTGGCTGGACTTAAAAATTAAAGTTCTAGAAATAAGATTTGAGTACTTGTTCTTAGTTCGATTTTATTGAAGATACAATAAATAAATTTAGCCGATAAAAAAATTTATCCTTGAAATTTTTAATCAAAAAGCTTTTAAAAACTATATCTCGTAGCCTTAAGTTAACTCTATAAAACCTTAAAAAAATAAAATTTTATGATTTTGTGTCTCTTCGAGCTGTACCTAAATCAGAGCATTGAGCGTCGCGTTAGCATCAGGGTAAGAGTTTACTATACATTCTAAAAGATTATTTTAGCACTACATGTTGCTAAAAAAAATTTACATATTAATATGTTTAGTCTCTAGATTAATTGATATATAGTGGTTTTTATGCCAAAGATATGGAAGAAAAGTTGAAGAATAACAATTTAAAAAATGTCCTTAAAAAATGTTTCCTAAAATTTCCTTCAAAATCTTTAATTGATTGTTTTGCAGAATATTTAAATATATATATTAATATTAAATAAACTCTAAAAAGCACACACATTTTACATTTTTATCGCTCTCGGCTCAAAATTAATGTTTTTTTTTATAAACAAATTTTCTACATACAATTTTAATAAAAATTAATTTTGTGCCGCGAAAAAGCAATCACAGCTTTTGTACTAAGAGAGATAAAATTATAAAATTTCGAAGTCTTATAGAGTTAGTTAATTTAAGGCTACAATATATAATTTAAATAAAATTTTTAATGAAAAATTTTAAGGATATAGAAGGATATATATTTAGCAGTAAATTTTTTTTATAATTTTGTTCAGGGGAATTAAGGTAAATATTTTTATAAAATTCTACAATCTTCCCTTTTATTTGGTACCAATTCTGCAAAAAGATATTAAATACTAATTAAAAAAATTATTTAAAATAAGTATTCTTGAAAAATGTAAAGTCCTTAAAAAAGGACAAAAGATGAGGAAATGGAAAACATAGTACGCACTTTGATTATATTTTATCTCTAGATCTCTGTATATTAAGTGGTGTTTTTGCCAAACAGAAAAAAATGAAATTAGTTACGCGGTGTAATCATAGATAGAATACATATGAAGAATTCGGTTGCCCCTATGGCTGAGATGTTAGCCTGTCAGTCCAGAGGTCGTGGGCTCAATTTCCGCCACAGACTCTGGATGTTTTCCACAAACAAGTTAATAGCCTAGCGGGTTGTGTTTGTTAAAAAAAAAGAAAATAATGTATAATTTGATTGAAATCGAACACGGTAAAAGTCCAGACAGTGTCGAAAATTTTTCAAATTGCTCAAAATAATTTGTATAAATTGTTTTAAAGGAATTTAATTTATATTTTACTTTGAAAGTTAATAATTATTATTACTTTTTTATTCTTTTTTAGAGTAAAGTATTTATGTGTGTGTTGTGTATGGTCAAAGGGGTTTTATGAAAAACTGATATCAAAATGGACGGTATGTTGATTGGATAATTTTTCTTTTGTTTATGTGTCTTGTTATTTTCTTTTTTAAACATTTTTATTATTTTATTATAATTCTTTATAAGTCTTTCATTTGCAAATTATTGAAATTAATTTTTAAATTAGTAAAATTGTAAAGTAAATGAAACCATTGGCTTGACAAAATCTCTATCGATCAAACAAAAATACTGGTTTGGTTAAATTTTGATTAGCTAGCCAAAGATATCTGTGTGTACGCATAACAATTTTTATCGATCTCTTGAACAATAATGCTTTTGAACTTTTTTTTAATTTTTTCTTATAACTCGGTTAAATTTTAGAGTGTGTTAGTTTTCTAAACTGCCTTAAATCACAAAAAAAAATGGAAACATTAATAATAATATTATCAAATGAAATATCTATCAAACCCGACATTTTAACAGGTTTTTATTAACTTGTTTTGTTGTGTACAAATCTAAATATTTTCCAAAAAAAACCTAAAAGAAGGATTTTACGTGCACTTCCTGATGCATTGAGTAAGATTGCAGAAATCTAGAGGGACTAAACTCGGCATACCGAAAATCGTTAAATATAACTCTTTTGAAGTCTTGCTTGCGAGCGTGGCAATATTTCACCTACCAACCATTATAGTATAAAATGTATCTTTTAACCACTTGAAATTTTGAAGAAATCTTACTTTATTAAAATAAAAAATATCTCAATTACATACATATGTGTATTAAGATCAGTTATGAAAAGCTAAAAGAAATACCCTGCACTAATTCTGAACATTAAAACTATTTATCTTTTTAGATGTCGGATAACAATTACTTTGCCTGTAGCGGAAACGCCCCACACCATGTTCCTATATTTCGCATGATAGTGCACATTGCAAAACTATCTAACACGCAATGTTCAATCGTTGCTATTGCAGTTCTGTAATTAAAAAAATGTTTAGCAGTCTTAAAAATATTCAACAAGCTCAGGGCTCCCAGTTTTATTTCATACCTTATCCCCAATTTTCGATTTTTCATCCCCAAAAGTCATAAAGTTTTCATTAATTTCTGTACCCAGCTATAAAATTTATGTATGGACCAGCGCTAGGCGTGATCACAATTCTTATTTATAAAAACTCTTTGAGAAATTTGCACACCAGAATTAAGTCACTACTGAATTGGTGTTTATCTGATGTTTATTACCCGATGTTTATCAATTCAATGTTCGTATGTAAATTTCTCAAAAATTTTTTTAAAATAAGAATTGCGATCAAATTCCACCGACCCACCTCACAAGAGGTGATTAGCTTCCGAACCCAATGTTTTTCTTTACGTTGAAAAATAAATTTATGTTGATTTTCCCTTGTTTAGTTGTATATTGATCATGTTAAATTCTTAATCTAAAAGTCTATAACACGCGTTTCACGCTTTAAAGCGTTAAAAGCGTGTTTCAAAAAAGTAGAATCAGTTTTCGATAGCTAGGGATGACAAATTATATTCTATTTTCAATGTTATCGATAAATATGTTTGTGTCGTAGATTAGTTTTTTCTATCGTTTTCTTTAAAGACTTTTCTTAATTAAAAAAAGTTTATAATAAAGTTTACAACTATTTTCAAGAATAAAATGCATGAAAAATAATTTTTTACCACAATTTTTTCATGTATAAAATTTGCATTGCAGTTATCGACTACTTTTACGTACTGTGTCTCATCTATGTTATGTTTATGAATTTTATCAATTTATTAAGCAAGCGTAATTAATGCATAAGCTCAGTGAATGCAATGGATGCATAACTCAATGAATGCATGAATGAACTCAATGGATTCCACAAATTCTTCTTCAATCTGAATTTCATATTTCATTTTTGGAAGAGTTATTTTTAATTTACAAAAAAAATTTACACTACAGCTGAACAAAACAAAAGAGCTTGGCGCACAAAACGCGTTGCATGTAACTTAAATTTAGAAACGAGTCGAAAGTATGAAACGCACAGAACGCGCAATGCACGAAACGCGTGGTATGTAGGTTTACATTCTACTTTTGGTTGTGTTGCCGGCGCCGTGAAAAAATGGCAGTTCCTCTCAGTATATCGAAAAGCGGCTTCGCTGCTCGCAAAGAAAAGATATGGTTGCGGCATGTTTGCGTCAATAATGTCATGTTTCCCGATATAGCTCATGGTTGTGGCAAATAAGTTTAAGGACAAACAACTTAATTGGCTTAAGACAAACAACTTACTTATGCTTACATTTAATCATGACATTATTAGCATTCATATTGATTAGCAACATGGTTGAATTTATTGTTAAAAAAATTCTTGCTCAATCAAGGTATATTTGAAAATTCAATAATAGTATGGCTCTATAACAATAAAATATGGTTCTTGTCCATACTATTTTAAAGCAGTTTGTTTGCAATCAGGCTATCGTTACAAAAGAGACATGGATAATTGCTTCCAAAAAAGGTTTTGTTCCATTCTTTGGTTGAATGCTTTTTTATTCGTTTTATTAGTTTGCTTTACTTGAGAGCTGTTGGTTTTTTTTTGTCACTTGAAATAATAAATAATAAGAAAAAATATATTCAAAACAACAAAAACTAACCAACTGAAAACCATTTCTTTTTTAAATTGCAAAATTTCAAAAACGAAACACAGTGTTCTTTTAGTCGGACAATGCACTGCATTCATAGCTAAGTTTCGATAAATTATCTGAAATATCTGAGACATGAAAATTAACTGAAAAGCTGCAATAAGTGAGCTTTTTGGTCGGATTCTTTTCTGAAAGTTGCCGATTTCAAAACGAAATGGTTTACAGAGCATGCCCGATTGAAAATAAAACATGTGTCTACAAATATGTCTGTATGTATGTATTATCTATGTGAAAATAGATAATCTTTTTATTTCAGATTCAAAACATTTTATTTTATATTTAATTAAAAGTAAGTAAATATATATATATATATATATATATATATATATATATATATATATATATATATATATATATATATATATATATATATATATATATATATATATATATATATATATATATATATATATATATATATATATATATATATATATATATATATATATATATATATATATATATATATATATATATATATATATATATATATATATATATATATATATATATATATATATATATATATATATATATATATATATATATATATATATATATATATATATATATATATATATATATATATATATATATATATATATATATATATATATATATATATATATATATATATATATATATATATATATATATATATATATATATATATATATATATATATATATATATATATATATATATATATATATATATATATATATATATTTATTTATATACTTTTAATTAAATATAAAATAAAATGTTTTGAATCTGAAATAAAAAGATTATCTATTTTCACATAGATAATACATACATACAGACATATTTGTATATACAGACATATATATATATATATATATATATATATATATATATATATATATATATATATATATATATATATATATATATATATATATATATATATATATATATATATATATATATATATATATATATATATATATATATATATATATATATATATATATATATATATATATATATATATATATACATATATATATATATATATATGATTATATAATATGATTAAGAAAACAACCTTTATATGGTTATTTAGAACCATGTTATTTTTATATGCAAGTATAATATGACTAGCTTAAATCATATTATAATCATATTCAATTAAACATTAGGTTGTATGAATCATATTAGTGTTATATAAGACAACAGTATTATATTTAGAACAGATTTATTTTCATAATAGTATGATTAAACCCCAACCATATAATTCAATCATTGTATGTTGCTCTTAGGTTATGGTCGCCTCAACCATGTTTTTTCTTTGCGTGTGAGTAAAATTATCTGCATAATGGTTAATGGTTTTCTCCTCTCAGTATATCCAAAAATTCTTCGCTGAGTTAAGATTTTTGCTTAACCGCCCTTCGGATGGGCTTGAGGGTTTTGCTCTCGATATATCGAAGAGCGGCTTCGCTGAAAAAAGATTTTATCATAGCCGGCCTTTTACCGGTCTTAAGGGTTTTCTCCTCTCAGTATATCGTATAGCACTTCGTTGAGCAAAGATTTTCTGCCTAGCCAGCCTTTTCTAGTGCACAAGGATTCTTTTCTTTGAAAGTCTTCATTTGACAAACGCAGGGATGGAAACTAATAAGCTCGGTCAAAGAGAAAATCTTAACTCAAAAAAACGATTTTCGATGCACCGGGAGGAAAAAATCCTTATATAAAAAACGTTACTTAGCGAAGCTGTATTTCGGTATACTGAGAGGAGAAAATCCTTAGTGTGAGTCTATACCTGATAAATTTGTATAATGATAAATGTCAAATCGTTATCAAGCTAAAAATTTATCAGGTATAGACTGCATTTATTAGTATCATTGCAGTGTCTTGATAATTTTGTTTGAGCTCTGACAAATTTGTCTTGATAAAAAACGTAAACAAACTGTTTGACGTTTTACTTTATTTTGAAAAACTAACAAATTAAAAAATAAACCATTAAAGAAAAATATGAATGCTTTAATTAAATAAAATCAGTTTAGTGAAAAAATTAGTGAAATAGTGTATAAATAGTGACAAACTTCCTTCATGACGACAAACAAATTGTGATTTCTCATAACAACGTCATGATAAAAATATATCAGGTATAGACGTAGGGTAAAGCTCGGCTGAAGGGCGTCTATGCAGAAAACTTTATTCAGCCAAGCCGCTTTTCGATATACTGAAAGAAAAAACACCTTAAGCCCGGCCGAAGGCCTGCTATGCAAAAATCTTCGTGCTGCGAAGCCGCTCATCGGTAAACTTAGAGGATAAAATCCTTCCTCAAGACTGCCCGGAGGCAGCTTATAATGGTAAGATCTAATTTTTATCTGTGCACCAAAGACAAATTGAAAAATATATAAAAATCTAAGTGCCAAATAGGAACATAATGGCTGTATCTCTCAAAAAGTTGAGAAATAAGGCCATATGTCTTATATCTCAATTGATTGAGAAATTGCACATATCTTTATTGCACTGCACCGCCTTTATTGCGTCGCGCCTGTCGCTATCAGTGGAATTTACAAATAAAAATTGGCTACATTCACCCCTTGGACAGTGGTGTAAAATAAAATAAAATTGTAATAAATCCGTCACTTTTAGACTTTGTCACCGATTGGCCTGTATCATATTACCGTAGAAGAAGTCATACATTTTTCGATTATTGTCTTTGCAAGTACCCTTTTGTAATAAAGGGTGAATCAAAAGTGCGCCAAAGTTGCCAATCCCTGTGTCAAAAATTATTAGGACGTTTTAACTTTTATATATGATTAGCGACTTCAGTGATTTTTTGTGTAGAGTAATTCGCAATAAAAATGCAATGATGAAAAATTCGCAAAAGCGGCATTATATTTCTTATACTTTTAAAGACATTTGACTTGCAAAAAAATTATTAAACTTTTTTCTTTACTTTTTTTGGTTTTTTTAACAAAGCCTATTCGATACAAAATAAGATATAATAAATATTTTTTTCGCTATCTTATGGTGTTGTCTTTTCTACAAAAAATGCTACATTTCCATGTAAAAAGTGCAATTTGGTGCTGGTTTCTTAAAAATGGTTTGTTCTCAAAAGGGTATTTTATATTTTATTAAAAAAAGACATAAATAGACAATTTTCAGACACGGTCCAGCTCACGAACGACCATCGCAAGAACCTCAAAATGTTTTGGGAATACTTATACATACTCGTATGTGTATTAAATTGATATATAAAGGCAAAATTAAACGAAACTGAAGAAATTGTTAATAACTGTGTAAACTTTTATACTGAGATCAGTTAAATTTTGAAAAGGTTTGATTTTAAAGAGCAATCTTGAAAAAGAATGAATCATAATTTCGAAATCAATTTACGAGCACAATTATGAGCCATATTCATAAAAATTTGTAAAAGATAATAAAATAAATTTCCTTTGATATGTACTATGAATAATACAGTCTGAAATGAGATTAAATTAATTGATTTTAAAAATGTTGCTAATCGAAAGGAATCAAAATAAAATTTATGGACTTTTTTCCACAAATTCTCTATTTTGTTTACAAAAAATTTGCAAATGAAGCAATTGCACTTATTTTTAGCACATCAGATTTTTTGCAGATATAAAAAATATTATGCAAATTTTTTTGCCCAACTTTGCATATTTTAGATGAAAATTTTATGCCAACAGTGAGTGGTTGGTCTGCTGTCTGCTTAGACCTAAGTCTAAGAATGTTTAGTAGAACATTTTGTATTAATATTGGCTTAAAATAAAATATTCCCCACAACACCAAAAACATTAGTTGTACAAAATGTATTTTACAAAATCTATATTTATAAGCACGAATTTTTAGTTGTTACATACAATTAATTTTGCATTAATTAATGAAAATATGAATTTAGTTAGAATCATTTTTAATGCATTTGAGCTCAAACAATTTTGATTCGCTAAACATTTTGTTGCATTGTTTCTATTTGGCACTAAAACAAATTGTCCCAAATATGTATTAACAAAAATGCTTTCTCTCTCCCACTTCACCACCTGTTCTTTCTACACTATCCATTTCCCAAAGAAGGTAACGCGTTACAGTAGTTTTCCGGTTTGACGAACCAGTACTTTGTCAGGCCCGTTCGTTAAACTGAAAAGTACATTATACGCAGTACTTATATAGAATAACCAGTTTATGGATAAATAAATAACTAGAATTGTATTTTTTAGTTATTTGTATAAGAAATTTCTTAAAATAAGTTTTTTTAACTAATATTATGGATCTTATTTGTTCGTTAAACTGAGCACAAAAAAATATTTTATTCGTTATATAAGATAATCAATGGAGCGAATTGATCTTGAACTGTTCGTTAAAAGCGATGTTCGCAGAATCGAATGTTCGTTAAACCGGAAAACTACTGTAATTAGTTAACTGGTAGGCATTAATTGCCTGATTGTGTTACTCCTCTTAAATAAAAAAATACTGTTGAATTAATGAAACGGTTAAAAACTTTGATAAATTTCAACACACAAATGTCAACAAAATTAAAAAACTATTTTAAAATTGCAACAAGAAGAAACATAAAATTTATTATAAGACCAATAAAAAAAATTAAATTAAATAAAATAGTTTTCAAGTGCAAAAATTGCGCTCTCTAATGAGTTGCCTCTCTCAGTGTGTTGGATAACAACGTAGTCAGGCCTGCCATATTTGCGAATTTATCGGCATTTTGCCGATTTTTTGCCTCAAAATTATCAAAGTGCCGATTTGCCGATTTTTGCTCCAAAACTGCCGATTTTTGGTAAACACTTAACACAGGGTAACTTTGTTTGTTTTATTATAATTTATTCATTTTGGGCAACACTGGAATATAATAAATACACTGTTACATTAAAAAGAGACAACGTGTAGTTAATCAGTCAGCGCTTTTACTAAAGAGAAAAAGGGCTAGGTTTATTTACAATTACCATTTTTTCTGACATGTCCAACATCAGTTAGAATCTGAGACTTTGCCACACAATCAATTAACCAGATTAGTCGGCAGTTTTCTGGCACGATGTTTCTGCAAATTTTCTAAAATATTATCCGATTAATTTCCTTTAAGATTTTTAACATTTTCTGATCTACTTTTTACGAGTTTTAGCAGCCACTTATGCACATTGTCCGATTTTAGTTTTTGTAATTGTTCTAATTTCTCTCTTTAGAGTTTGTGCACAAATGTTTGAATTTTTAAACTTATAAAATATGGGTAAATGTTTTCTAATGAGCTGACGTTGGCAGCAGAAAAATGTAAGCCGAAGAAAAGTCAAAGAGGTCTTATAACATTCTGATTCTATGTGAGAATTTTATACGACATTTCTGGAAAATTAAAAATTTTAGCTCCAAATTTTGTCAGATATTTTCTGATGTTTTGTCAGACATTTTTCCGACATTGTTCAAACATATCGAAAATTCCGTTTGAATTTCCCCAGAAAATTCTTCAAAGTTTCTACAGAATTCTTTGAGACATTTCGGCAAACTTTTTAAAATTTCCTCACACAAAGAGTTCCGCATTCTTTTCAACAATTCAATTGAAATTTATTTTTCTATTTTATTTTCATTGACTTTTATGTTATTTAATATGTTATAAGCATTAGTTAATCCTGAATTGATCTGTCTTGTTAATTTTTGTTAATAAAAATATTGTTTATTGTATTTAAAATGGGTATTTTGCACTTGCCGATTTTTTGCCGATTTTTTTAAATTGAAGTGCCGATAATGCCGATTTTATTTGGAAAATATGCCGATTTTTTGTCAAAATGAAAATTGCATGCAACAAAGTTGCATAGTGTAAATATGGTATAGAACTGTAAGCGAGCTTGTTGTTGAAATAGAGCCCAAAAGTAGGCTACGATTTTTTATTATGTACAAAGTAAGGGATAAATTCTATGAAATACAAGGAAATTCTGACATATTATATTACACGTACATTACCATCTAAGTACTTAAATTGCTCGCTTAGAACGTCATTCTGACATCATTGATTATTATCTAGGTACTTCGTTTCATTTACCACTGGGAAAATACTCATTGGTGTAAAGAGAGTTGTCAATTCTTTTGACAGGAACCCAGTTGACTATCTACGTATTAGCTACGGTCTATACTACATAGCATATGGAAATTTCTTTAAGAAATTTACCAATTTAAACTTTCGTAAGTTTTTTAGACAAAGTTCTTATGGAAACATAAAACAGCCCTTAAGCCGAAATAATGACCATCCAATCTTGTCAAATGCGACCCTTATCGTTGATAAATTTTATACGGAAAAAGTTCAAATTACAAATTACAGTTTCAGCTGAACTAACTATTAACATGTATGCAACTAGGCCGAAAGTCGAAACCAAACAGACTATGAATAACTTTGGCAACAACTAAAAATAGATCTAGCTTTAGTTGGCACTAAAAGAGACTATGAAAACGCGCAATTTTATTTGGAATCATATTACTAAAATTATTAAATTTGACTTATTTTTCATTAAGAAGAGACCATTTTTCTATAAGTAAATTTCATATTTGTAATATGTATATAAAAACATTTTTTTTCAATTTATACAAATTATTTCAATTAAAAAATAAATAAAAGAAAGTAAAATAACTTTGTAAACTGTTTTCATTTTCAGTCGAATACACATATCGAAACAATCAAACATAATTCGTTATCTTTCTTTGTATTTAAACATATATTCAGACATTCCAAGACTTATTAAAATATACATATTTTAATTTGTTATTCAGCAGCATTTTTATTGAACTTTTTTTTTTAATTTGTTACGCTCTCTTCTTTTAGTTGAAAGATTTTAACTTCTGCTTAACATATTCGATTTATTTTCTTTATTTAAAGAATCTTCGATAATACTTTTAACTGGTATTGTATGGTAATTGGAGATTTTAATGTTCATTTTTACCAAATATACATGTATTTTACATTTTGTAATTTTTGTAAAAATTATACTCTTTAACTAACACTTGTGTATGAATATCAATTTACATATTTAAACGTATACATACCACAATATATCAATCAAAAAATTTTTTCGTCCGTTAATTTGTAATCTGTGTCCATTGATTGGATAATCACTAGTAAATTTTTACTGCATGAGTCCACATAACTGGATATTTGTTAAAATTTAATTTTTTTGAGGAATTTAAGGAAGAAACATCTTCAAAATTTCTCTTTAAGCATTTTGTTTATCATAGTTTTAATTTTCCGGCTTGGCGGCAACAATGTTAAGTTAATTTATAAAAGTCTAAAAATCAGGGGGCAAAAATCAAACAGAATTGAAAACTATCGAAAATTCGCGAGTATTTTTTTAAATTCAAGCAATAATTATTTTGTGCTGATCAAATGACTATTTCTTACTTTATCAAGCATTAAGACCAAATTTATCATTTAGTTAAATTTTTAGCCATTTTATACATGCATACGAGTATATAAAAATAATCGTATTTCATTAGAATTTGTTTTTTCCTTAATATTTTCTATAAGTATTTCTCACTTTAAGCATTTCTTGATGATAGTTTTTCTAAAACATAAACTGTTCTAAATGCATTTAGTTTTTATAATTTTTTTTCTTGAATTTATTATTTAGGCTAAAGAAAAATTGATAAATGGTTTTTATTGCTTCTTAATGTTTTAGTAATTTTGGTTATTATTTATTAGATTTTATTTCTTATTTCAATACTTTTATGGTTGAGAATTTATTATTTTAAATTTTAATATTTTATTTATTAGACTGGATGTGTGTAAGAGGATTTTTGGGGTTTTTTGAAATACTTAAACCTGGAGTAAAAATTGGTAGAGTTGTTGAAAATAAACAATTTGGATAAAACTTGAACCAAATCAGAGAAATAATTCTCATGCTATTGCACTTCCGGACATTGTTGTCGCTTGACGTTCAGTCTGCCTGTCACATGACCGCTCCTGTTCAGCTGATTCAGAACTAACAAAATAAACACATAATTTTTTTTTTTGAGTGTTTGCCTTTTGGTGGCCCATGGCCTGCGGCCTGTGGCTTTTCTTGTAATCACTACTTTTTGCTTAATTATTTTGTGTGTTTATGTAGATAGAGAGGGAGAGAGAGAAACAGAAAGAGAGGGAGATAGAACTTACTTGGATCTAACTGCAATTGGACTGCCAGGAATTTCGATAGGATTGGCATTATTGTTATTCGTAGCCGACGAACGACGGCTATTGCCAGATTTGTACGTAAATATTGAATCATTTTCTATGTCGTTTTCAATTTGCTAAAGATGATTGAATAAATTAAAGTTTTGTCAATTAATACTTTCCTAATAGTTAGGGCTAGGCCACACGGGCGTTTTTAAAACGCGCGTTTCTGCTTTTTTTGTATTAAATTTGAAGTTTTATAAAATTTAGAACTTTCAAATTTAATATAAAAAAGCAGAAATGCGCGTTTTAAAAACGCCCGTGTGGCCTGGCCCTTAAAGATTAACAAATTGTACCTGTCGTTTGTAAGACAATCTTTCACTCGATACAGAACCACATGATGAACTCTCCGACACTGCTTGTGTAACGGTCGGTACTGTAGGCGGACTACTGGGTCCCGGAAAACGTTTAGAACATACCTGAGATTGTATGTGTTCACAAACACGACGGAATCGTCTTATATTACCTTAAAGTAACCAGCAGTTTACATTTTAGTAAAAATTATAGATATTATTCAGACTTTACCCGATACTAGTGTGAATGTCAATGCAAATAGCATATCAGCTACATCACCTTGTTTGCAAATTGCACTTATATCGACCTAAGAGAAATATACAGAAACAAATGATTTTAATAATATCAATATATTGAACTTCTACTGTGGTATTCATTAAACCAAATTGGATTTAATCTGTTTTGAAAGAAAAAATTTTAATTTGGCTTTAAATTATATATCAAGTCCAAAATATTTTTTATGAATACGACAGTTAATATTTCGCTTAGTCACAAATATCACAGAGGAGTACCACTCACGTGAGTCACGTGTGATCACACATGATGGTGAGTATTTTTTTCTTCAATCATGCGAGCATGTATGAGAGCGTGAATGTGAAAAATGTCATAATGTGTAATCGTATATAAGCTGAATTCTTGTTTAAGTGACTTCTTGAAACTATTAACAGTTTTTGGTTGGACATTCCCATACCAATTGATAGTACTTGGGGATTTCATTACATAAACCCCTCAAAGCGGTTGGGGCAAAAATTTCAAGTTATCCTTTACTTTTATTATAGTCGAAAAATTACCTGAAATTTAACATGTCTCTGAAACATGACGGCTCCATTGCAGTTACGTTTATATTCCACGCGAAACGATGTTGGAGACATCACACTGTGCGATAATTCCGCCATCTAGAATAAAATAACATTTTTAAGAAACAAAACACTGCTCGTAAGCTTGTGAATAAATATATCGACAAATCTTACCGACAAAAATGCATGAATCAAATGGGCTTTTACTGCGGAAATTGGTTTTCCTTTAACTAAAATTGTAAAAGTTTCATCTTTTTCTGTTGTAATAAGGTTTCCAAACCATGAACGTTTGGTCAATTCTGGTGACGACTCAGGTGTTAAATGAACCTCCTCAGCAGAAACTGTTATGTATAAAAAATAAATACATATATTTATTATTCTCACCCTACGCTATAGTTTATGGTATTTTGTATACACTTAGCAGAATAAATATCCGTACAACTTAAAAAAAACTTAAATATGTTTAGTGAAGAAAAAATTTTACATTTTCCGTGAGATATTTTTTTATAAAAGATGTTTTGACATCTTCACTTTTCTTTTAAGATCTACGCGAACGTGTACTGCATTATATATGATTGTTATTATGCGAAACGTGCAGTATGTTAGTATTAGGCACAAGAATAAGTATTCGTACAAAATAAGTCTGGCAACTTCCGCACGTAACGTATTGTATTAAGTCCCATCTACAAGACTTTATTTGATTTTTGTGGTAAATTTGTTTTTCAATGCCTATTTGAGAAGTAATTTCGAAAACTGTAGAAATTGAAACTGACTAAAGAAAAATTGTCCTTAAATTAAGAGATGAAGGAAAATCTTACCGTCTAATAGCTAAAATTACAGTTGGAAGTTATACTTCGGTACAATATGTCGTCGAAACATTCAAACGTACAAGTTTTAGTTTAGCAAAGCCTCGTTCTGGGTGCCCCTCTAAACATCCCTGTAAAAAACTTGCTTCCAATAAAGCAGGTTTCTACTATTATGGAATAAAAGCAGCGCTGACAAACCTGCCGATATCGCTGCTAATTTTTGTAATGCAAGTTCCCGGATTGGAGTACTACATTTTTGCTCACAAAAGCGCTTTTGAAGCGCTGAAAATCATCCACATTTTCAGCACTAGAACTGAAAATATATGAAAAAAAAGGTTCGATGTGGATTGGCGTCGTTAACGCCATTTTGAATTTTTCTTATTTCGTTACTTTATTTTTATTAATTTCATATTTTTACTCAATGTTTGTTATCTTAACTTCAACTAGTATCGAACTAAGAACCTTTAGGTTTGAAGTCCAACGTACCAATCACTCGACCAAAAACACTGTTGCAAAACAACACCAAGAAACTCAAGTAAACTTACTCTTCATTCTCGCTTAAAAACCTGCTTTGGATCAGCACTATAAAATCAGTTTTTTTTTTGTATAGCTTGTGTGCGAAGTTTTTGTATAAGTAAAAAGCAAATACTTTTTTCGCTTCAAAACCTGCATTGTTGTGCCGCTATGAAATCAGCTTCTGAACAAGCTCGTATTTTAAACCGAATTATGAAGCGCTTTATTTCTTTAATGCTTCAAAAAACATGAAATTTTTTTACTGGGATAGTTCTCGCGAAAAACATCGTATTTTCAGTTATATGAAACGAAATCCTAGAACTACCGCTTCCAAAATCTGCAATAATATCAAAGAATTTTTGGAAAACGACATCCATGAAGATACAGTTCGAAAAATATTAAAAACAAGCTAATGTTCACGGCCATATACCGCGTAGAAAAGCGTTTATAATTGACATAAATAGAAAAAAAGCGTTGAAGCTTGCAATAGAGTACGTAAATAACCTAGCAGAGTTCTAGGGACAAGTTTTGTTTTCAGATGAAGGCAAATATTGCATTTTTAGTATCAAATGTAAAAATAAACTGCGGCAGAAACATGGTACTACGTTAAGTAAAGAAAATTTTATTGGAGCGTGAAATTCTACAACCCGTTATAACGTCCAAAGGAATGGTAAAATTGCTCATCATGGAAGAGTGGTGTCAAATAAGTAAGGAAGATTCATCTAAGTTGCTTATATCTATGACAAATCGTCTTGCAGAGGTTCTTAAACACAACGGCTATCCCACAGGTTACTAACTTCTGCATAATTTGTTAAAATATTGGTTTATCAGTCTATGTATGTATGTATTTGCGGCACTGTATAAACCGAACGCGCAGGCCGATTTTAATGATGATTCTTTCGTCAATCCGGGGAGTGTCACTAAAAATATGACTGTAGTCAATATGGCGGCCGACAGACGCCATTTTGTTTATACGAGAAAAATAAAAAGTCTACGAACTATATCGAAATGGGTATCAATCGACAGGTATTTGAAAATCATCTTTAGGTTTCTCTTATGTTTTTTAATTTCGAATTGACCATTTAGGATCTGTGACGGCTTAAATTTGTTTTCTTTTATTTTTTTACGCAGTCTGGTTTTTTGATTTTTTAAATTTATGTCTTCTTTTAAGCTTTTTACTAGCGGAGCTTAGCATTTGATGCAAACGGTCTTGCGTAATGCAAAATATCGTAGCTTTTTTATGGGATTTTGTGGATATTGTTGTTGCAGTGCATTCAAAAGGTACAATATTTTGAATTTGTACTCTTGCAAGACCGTTTGCATTTGATACTGATCTCTGCTATTGTAAACGTTTTTGAAAATCAAATAAGCTTTGAAATGCATTGATAAATAACAGGGAATACTTTAATAATTTATTATTAGTGATCAGCGTTATCGCTGGAAAAAATTTTCCTACCAAATTTTCCTCCAAAAACTACCAAAACTGTTTAAAAACTACCAATCAGTGTTCGAAAATAAACCGAACGTTATTTTGTGTACTGTATTCGAAGCAGAAACGATATCTCTCTTTTTAGTGTTTGTGTATATTTACACAACCCGAACCCAACACATAACGATTTTTTAATGCAAGTAACAAACATTATGTTGCGTTTTGTTTTTTGTCAAAAAACAGTACAATTGTAGTGGTTGCGTACTACATACATTATATTTCAGCGTTTTAAAGTGTTCTTTTTTTTCATCATATACAGTGTGACTAGATTTTAAAATAATATAAAGCTAAATCAGGTTTTTAATAGAGCTAAAGAAGGAATTCTAAAGCCAAAAAATAAAGCTAAATTTTTTTAAAGCTCTTCATTATTTTTAAATTCTTTAGAGTTTAAATGGTGTTTTTGTAGGTATAAATAATATGAAAATATATTGTTGGCTCATTTAAATGAAAAACATTCAATCAATAACAACCACCCAACTGCTGAAAATAGCATTTCGCAAAATAAATACGATACCGACTCGAAGTCACTTAACTGCTGTGTTGGAAATCGCAATCACAAAAAACTTAGCTATTTCAATTCGCAAGCAAAGAGGAAAGTGAAATCTAAGTGATCTTTCCTCTTTAAAAAAATTTGGTATCAAATATTTGGTGGCAAAAATAAAAGCATTCCAGTAAAATTTAAATTCTTTCTATTTAATTAATATCATTTAAAAAAAATAAATTTTTATACATTTTAATACAAAATACTAAATTAAAAAGTATGTTGCTTTATTTCGACTATTGTGTTACTTTAGTTTACTTTAAAAACAAATGCATAAAACATATAATATGAAGGACAAATAGGAAAAAATCTAAAAATAGTTGAAAAATTCTGTGTTGGATACTATGGTTTCAAAAAACATAGAGCATTGATAAGAATCTTTTTCGAAGATTATTTCGAAAAATTTTATTTATAAATAAAAAATAAAAGCAATGTTATTTCCAGCAGTCAAATGTCAATACACTGAATTAATTGAAAAAGCAGATTGCTTTATTCTTCTGAAGAAAAAAAAGAAATATCTAAAACTAGAATCGGCATTTTCATAATATTTATGAACTCATTTGGAAAAATGTATAAATAACTCCAATCGATAAAAAAAATGTTTATCATGATATTTAATATATCACCAAATTGTGCATCATATATTCATTAAGGAATAGAAAAAAAAACGTTAAGAAAATGACTAAAAAACTCAAAAAATGGTTAAATGCCGCTGTGGATGATTGGTAGCAATTGCAGTCTGTCAGTCCAAAGGCCTCCATTCGATTCCCGGTATATACCCTGGGTATTTTATAGAATGAATTTTTGAAATATTGAATTTATTACAAGTTATGGCTAATTTGCCATTTTTGCATAAAAAAATTGAGAATTTTTACATTTTGCTTAGAAAAGAAACCGACATACGCTAAAGAAAAATTAATACATATTCTGCAAGATCAACGAAACTTGTTTTAATTAATTCGTTCAAGATTTAGCCTATCATCCTACCAAACGAAAAACTCCCACCAAATTTGGTAGGAACCTACCAACAATGGCAACGCTGTTAGTGATACTAGTAAATTTTTATGAGTTATTGGTATAATTTTCCTAGTCCGAAATTTTTTTGTTAAATACACGGATAATTTTTCTGGCAAGTGTATGAATGTAAAATATGTATGTTTAAATAAATTAATATTTGCTTAAACTTTAATGTTTTAATCGTACCCTGAACTTTTCTGCGATGAAATCGTGGGCTACCTAAGAAACTATTTTTAATGTTAGTAAGTCTGGTTTTCCATAGTTGTCCACCAGGTGCATTGCATGGTGAACCCGAAATGACAGCTGTACTATTGTTCATCAACGGTGATGTAGTAGGATTCATGACTGAAAATATATGAAAACAATAAATTAAAAAGCTTATTTACTTGCAAGTTAAAATAAATTCACCGTTATTGGCTTCCGGATCATGAAACATACTTATGGCAATTGTGGGCCCAGAATTGGCCCTCTGGTGAACTGTTGCAGAATTGGCACCGGGACTACCAGGAACACAACTAGTTTGTACTGTTGATGAACGTTCGTTGCGTGATTCTCTTCTTTCTCGCAGCTCACGAGATACAACCTCATTATTACTGACACTACTATGACCTTCAACACTACCTGCCTGAGACGAGTGAGAAGATGTCCGACTGCTTGGAGGGTGATGCACCGATGAAGACCGTTCTCTATCACTATATGTTGAGTGACGCGATGAATGTCCTGAGGATGAGGCTGGCGATGAAGGTCTGGACAATACATTAACTTGTTGTTGTGCTGAACTAATAGGGGAATTACATCGTGTTGGACTATGATATGAAGAAGAGCGCATCGAAGAAACCGATGTCGGAGAACGTCTTTGGTGGTTGCGTGTACTGCTATAGGATCGGAAGCTGTTAGTGTATATTTGATTTTGGTTTTGATGGTGTTTCGTTGTTTTAAAGCAGATGATTGAGGCACAAGCATAGCAACAATTAATGTTTGCATTTAAAATGTTTATATGATGTCATGTTAATGTTTTGTGTACCATATACGTTCAGTGTACAAAAACATATGCGAGTAGCAATGATTGATTTAAATTGTGTACCATGAAAATATAAAAAAAGAAACTTTTATGTTTGAAACCCAAATTATGTATATATTTATCAAAGCAGCATTTTTCAGAGTTTGAAAGATGATTAAATTTAAATGTAAACGGAAAGTTAATAAATATGACTTATATATCGACATACTAAAGTTCCACTACGTTCAAACCTAACAACAAAATAATTTTCCTAAATTACAAACATTTTGAAGTTGAATTTTGTTAAAAAAAATAGCCATACAAATCACCAACAAATTTATTTATCGCCAGAAAAATCGCCATGTCTCCAAATCAAAAATATAGACGCCAAACTAGTTGAAAAATCGCCATGTTTGGCGAGAAATCGCCATATCTGATAACTCTGGTTTACACATGTTTAACCAGCGTTGCTTCAATAAAATGAACAGAGTCGAGTATGATACAAAAACAAGCCAATCATCTTCAAACCTGCCCCCTATTCCGTAATTCGCTAAAGCTAAAGCTAAATCTCGATCGTAAAAATGCTGAACAAACACAAAATTGAAATTTTTTGGGGACGACATAAAACACTAAAATTTCGGCAGATTAAATTATTAAGACATTGCCTAATTTAGCGATAGACGTTGCAAAATTGTATTTGCACCCAAAAATTGATAAATCCACTTTATAAATTTTTAGCGATAGAGATTTAGCTTTAGCGAGTTACAGAATAAGGGGCTGATTTTTCTTTTGTTCATACAGCTCTTTAATACCAATAGATATTGATCTATATTTTCACAATATTGCTGGAAAAGAAATACAGGTTGCGAACAGGCGACGCCACAGTGGGCAAAAAAAACTTTAGAGGTCTTATAACTAGAGATGAGCTCACGATCACTCACGATCACGAAAAAAATATTTTTTTCACGCACGCTCACGCACAGCAAATTTTAAGACTCTCGTGATCACGCACGCTCACGATCAAATTAGATTTTATTACGCGCGCTCACGCATGACAAAACTTAAGCTTTCACGATATTTATTTTTTTATATCCCACAAAAACACTATTCGAACATTAAAGTTTTAATCATTTTTTAGTGTTCATATGAAAACGAGTTTTTGAAATAATATTCATGGGGATTCTCATTGTGAGTGTACATTTTGGGTTTTTCATTTTCTTTTTATAACTTTACCAATTTAATTAATAGAAATATGAGAAGATGTTATAGTTTTCGCCTCATTCAATGGATCCCAATATAAAATAACATTTTTAGATTTTTTTTTAATTTTTGTGGATTGAGCGTTGCATTTGCTTTCACGGTTGTTTTGGTAATGACTTTTTGAAAGCAAATCAGAAATTTCTGAACGGATAATGCTCTCCATATCGTGTCTGCCCTTCCGCTGCTGTTAACTTTTTTTACCACCCTAAAATTTATAGATAATTATATTTAAGAATTTTGTTAACGTAATGCTCAATATATTTTCTTACGAATTTAATATTTTTTAGAACCCACTATATTTTGAATTTAAAACAATTCAGATGTATAATCTTCGATAAGTTTTAACATAAACTTCTTATTTACACACTAAAAAATGTCAATTAAATTAAAAAACTACAATGCATTATTATTGATTGATGAAACTTTTTGCAATTTAAACTATTTAACAAAGTTCGCAAAACTTTTAAATATTTAGAAGTGCAACCCTACGCTGTTTTTTTTTTTATTAATTAAACTGAATATTGAAGCATGATAAAAACGAGTAACGCTCAATACACATAACTGCGAACTACAACAATTTCTTAAAAACGTTATAATTCCTATTATTTTTAAAATATTTGATGCAAGACACCATACAATTCCGATACATCAGTTTGTGTGAAGAGAGTATAAACAGTATTTTCGTTCTTTATTTTTAACACATAATCGTCAGTGTTACATTAAAAAAGCTTATGTACCTTTATTTATATATTAAGTAATATATTAAATCATGCTGGAGTAGATTTCATTTTAAAATGTATGCGTTTATTGTATGAAATACTTTCAATATTTTCAAAGCCATTAACCCATTGTGACTGAAATGGAATTTTAAGCATTTTTCGCCTGGCTTTTTACGTAAAACCACCGGTATCTTAAAGACTGGACAATATAGCGGTACTCAATATTTTATTTTATAGGGAACCTTCCAAGCTTTCATTTGATGTATATTTGTAAGCTGTCATTTATTAAATATGAAAGTTATGTAACTTCTTATATTAGTTTATGTACCAGATTTGCAAAATATTTCGTAAAAATTCGTATTACACAGAATCTTTAGTAAGTGGCGCCATGGTGCGAAATATCATAGAAGACAAAATCTTTGTTTTCAGTCATAGACAACTAACTAGACCCGTCACTATACAACAACATTACGAAGATTGTATGAAAGAGAAAGCAAATCTTATTTTCTAACGTGGTTTCTAATTGACTATCTCATTCATACAATGTTAGTAAACACAACAACAACATGTAAAACTGCATAACACATGAGAACAACCTTTTTTAGCTGTCAAAAGTGAGGATTCTGTGTATCTGTGGTTTCAGTAAATAAGCGATATATCGTATTTCAAACGTTTTGTCTTTTTGTGTGCTGGGTTGTCTTCAGCTTACAAACATATTTTTCCTGATGTCAGACATGTCAGCATAAAATGTTCACTGGGTTTCTTTTGCTGTCGACACACGTACTTTCGGTCCGAAGTAGGGCAGAAAGTCTGCACAAGATGCCGAATTCGTATTCGAAGACGGTCCATATGAGTGGTTAACAAGAAAACGAACCTCTTTGTCTGAGAAAATTCTAAAAACTTTGCCGAAACTCTACGAATTCTGACGAATCTTTTAAGGAATTTTCGACATGTCGCAGAAAACTCGGATCTAAAATTCAGAAACTTATCAGAAATGTCCTATAAAATTCGCAAATTAAATCAAAATAATGTAGGAGTAAAGAGGAAACTTTTTCAGCAAGCTACGTTATGTAATTTCGTGAGTGCGTGAAAATTACATTTTTAAAATCACGCACGATCACGCACGGTATTTAATTTGTAAATCACGCTCACGCACGATTGCGTAATTATTTTTTAATTTAATCACGATCGCGCGTGATTCACGCGTGAATCACGCCTGACACGAAAAATTCACGACATTTGCACATCTCTACTTATAACTTTCGCAAATCTAAACCGATTTAGAAAGTTTTTATGTTTTTTAGCTTTGGCAAAAAAGTTAAGGTACTAAAGCAATTATAATATAAAAACGCGAAAAAAAATTTTGATAAATAAGCGAAATAAATTTTTGGTAGTACCTAAGCTGTAATGGTCACGTTTTTCTTCGTGCTTTTAAGCATAATTAAAACGTAAAAATAAAGTTTTCCACATGCGATTTGTTTATATTTTGCCCACTGTTGCGTCGTTAGTTCGTTACCCACACATATTTATAAGCAATATTGTGTAAGTAGAGGAACATATTAGAGGGGTGCAACGAGTACTCAAATGTATTCGTACAATGTACTATTACGAATTTCGTGTGTGCATATACATATGTATGCTCTTATATATGTACATATGTATACATTAGGGGCGGAATAGTGTTATATGGAGATCCTTAGTAACAAAATTTGAAAACGCTAGAACCCCTAACTTTGTAAGTTTCGAAAAAAAAACGCATGAAGCAAAAAATTAGGGGGGGGGGGGTGAAATGAGGGTAAATGGCTCCTCATCGGGGTCAAACATAGAGGAAAACGAGACAAAATGCATAAAAAAGCTTCACAACTGTCCCTAAGTCGCTCCCAGAAGGGTAAAGTTTAGGACTGACTTTCACTAATATTTCCAATAGTAAATAATGGTGGCTATTAGGGAAAACGCGTCGAAGTAGTAAAAACAAATTTTTAAAAATTGTTTTAGTTTTCCACACATTAGTGAGATCAATAAACGTGAGTATTTTAATGCGTATCTCTCTTTTAAGCCCGGTAAATTTTGCATGATAAACAAAGACAAATTTTTACAATTTATGCAATTTTGTTTTTGTTTTCGCCGCACACTGGGAAAAACGCCCAATCTAGCGGCGAAAAAATCATATCTTCCAAAAGAATAGTCTGATCCACAAAAAATGTGTGGATGAATTATAGGGAAGGATGTTATTATATAAGACCAATTTTACCGAAAACCCCTTTAGTCGTCGAAAAGCTTATATCTTCCAAACTAATAGTCTGATCTACAAAAAACGTATGCCTGGAAAGGATGTAGGTTATAAGATCTGTTAATAAATTTGCTATTTTTAACACTATGGTCACTATATGTTGTTAGATAAGAACCATATCTTCCAAACTAATAGTCTGATGTACAAAAATGTACAGACGAGTTATAGGCAAGGATGTGGGCTAAAAATTCTGTAAAAATTAGACAGCTATTTTATACACTGTGGGTGTAAAAAGTAAAGCCGTTTAAAATAGCTGATATAGCACTTTATCAAAAAAAAAATACTTTGTCCGAAAACTTCCATTATTAACGTTTCAATACGCCAATAAATTTTATAGAATTACAACCTAATTTTTTCTCAATGTTTAAAAGGCCATATTTTCCGAACCAGGTAACATAGTGATAAATAAATTTGATTTTTAAATAAACTGATTTGTCCGCTTTGATGCTGCGCTTAAATTTTTTTCAAATTCGATATATTTTTTTTATTTTTCCGCCGCTAGATTAGGCTTTTTTCCCTCTGTGCGTCGGTGCGTACTCCGGAATAGCCCCCAATATTTTTCATAAACTTAGCCCCCATCGCGCTAACTAGTACCAGAGATGGTTAGTAGAGAGAGGAGTCAAATGTATGACCGACCCCCAATATTTGTCTTACCCCACCATTTTTTAGAACATATCTAGCCTCCATCTTCAAGCATTAGGGAGTCCCCACTCAAAAGTTTTATTTTTTTATTATTTTTTATATAAAGACAGGTTTTTACCATTGTGGTTGTTGAGCTTCGTAAATTAAAGTAATTTACATAGATAGGCCCTGGAGATGATAATTTAGAGCATTACAGCAGCAGCGACAAACAAGATCGCCCGCCCACCACATATTTTTGTAATCAAAGGGGTGAGAAGAATTAGCGTGGACTCAAAGCAAAGAAATCAAGAACTGATGAATAACGATTTAAGCCAATACGTAACAACTGAAACATTGGATTTCATTGCTACCGACCCTGAAATATGGGAAGAACGCAAAGACTTTCAGCAACCGATAGAAATATTGCGTAGATTGCATGTTGCGAATGACGCTGCCGAAAGAGGCATGAAGCTAATAGAAGAATATAACAACGTATTGTAGTGCTAGACTAGCTTAAAAATATTTTAATTTTTTCATACAAAAGGTGTACTAAAATAATAGGAACATCAAATGTTTATGTTGCGGTCATACCATTTGAGACCCTAAATAATTAACATTATTTAATTATAAAAATATGTTTTTTTAAATATTAAATATTTTTTTTTAGATATTAAAATTTTTTTATGTGCACCCTAATGATTGAATATCGAGGCTAGGCATGTTTTGGAAAATGTTGGGTTAAACATTTTCTGGGGAAGGAGCGGTAAAGCCGAAATTAGTCGCTCTTGTAGGCTTACCATTACTAAACTTACCCCAATATTTGCAGCCTCTTGGAACGGGATTAAAGCACCCCAGGGCCTATCGAAGGGCAACAACCACAATGTTAAAAACCTGTCTTTATATCAAAAAGATTATTAAAATTTAAATTTTGTGAGGGTAGATATATTCTGAAAAAATGTTGGGGTAAGAAAAATAAATGGGGTCGGTTAAACCTTTGACTCTTCTAGGGACAATCTGGGCCAAGTTAGCGTGGTGGGGGCTAATTTTATAAAAATATAAAGTCGGAAGTTATTATTATTCGGCTTAAGTTCAATAATAGAATTAATGTAAATTCAAATTATTTTTAAGAGTGGAATATTAGAAAATCTAGTCACACTAGCAGAACGGATTAGTACTACTAATTTCGACAGCCGCTACGCTGTCATCAACAGCGTCCTTTGTTCGCTTTTACCACGTTTGATCGTGGATACTAGTATTAATGAAACATCAACTATATTAACAAACTTTATGAGGAAATAGAATATTAGTATCTTATTCCTTTTCATCAACATGGTGAGCCGAATTTTCACCTTCTGATTCTTTATTCCAATTTTTCCAACTCTTATTTTTATTTTTGGTTTTGCATGTACCTAAGCTCCGCCTACAATAAATCAAGCTATTGTTGTTTTACATGTTTAAAGAGGTTATCTTTATGTCTTATAATTTGCATTGTGATTTCAATTCATAATTCTATTAGAAGGTTGGGCTGGGGTTAGGCTACACAGAAAAAAATTATGATTGCTTTTAATGGAGAAGGCCTGCTCGCCCAGAACAACGCAGAGAAATATATTTAGATTTTGTCTAAACCCTTTTGCGTTTTATATTATTACGAAAACTTTGTTGAAATATTCTTTGATCTCAACAAGACAGTTAGATTTAATAAGCAATAAAAATATTTTCATTCAAATTGTGTTTTTTTAAGCTCAGCTATACTTCCTCTATAGCTGTATGATATTTTGTTAACCCTTTCACAAACTGCAGATTTATTTCTCTTTTACCATTTATATCCCAGGGTGGAGTGAGGTGGACAGATTAAAAAATATATTTCATATACTATATGTACTATTTATTGAACAATATATTTATACATAATATAAAATATGTAGTTGATATTCTTAATTTTCAAAATAAAAATCATTAAAAAAAACAGTTCGCTAGGCAGTGTCATGAGGAATATGTTGGTATGCTGCACCTAAATTATAACTCGTTACGTTTAAGGATGGTCATAATACCAGTTGTAATGAATCTAGTAATGACACTAGTCAAAGTAGGACATTTTGGGATTCATATCACTAGTTGTAAATTTGTATTAAATTAAATTTATATTAAACTATTTTTAATTTATATTAAACTATTTTTTATAAATTGACATATTTTCAGGTGTAAGTACATAAAACAAAATTTTTGCTCTAAAAATAATAAGTAGAGAGCAGGGACCGTAACTAATACGAAAAAGTCAAATAAAAATAGTTATTTTTTGACCAATATGTTTTCGATCAATAAATAATGGTTACTTTTTGACTATTATTTTTTAGGTCAAAAATAAAAGTTAAAATTTTACTGATATTTTTTTGGTCAAAAATAAAAGTTAAAATTTGACCGATATTTTTTTGGTCAAAAATAAAAGATAAAATTAAAAAAAAAGAGCAAGTAATATTTGGAGCTAATAATCTCACATGGTAAATATCCTACTAATTAACATCGATTTAACTTGTAAGTGAATATAAGGAGTATCAATAGCTCTTATACACAATTTCGTTAAATAAATTGTTTCAATAGTTGATGCTCCTGCCCACTAATATCAAGCATAGCAAGTGGTTAAAATAAACAATGAATGCTGGGGTAGCGACTTCTAAGTTCGTTTAAATTTTAACTTTTATTTTTGACCAAAAAAATATCGGTCAAAATATAGCTTTTATTTTTGACCAAAAATATATCAGTCAAATATTAACTTTTATTTTTACTAAAAAAATACCAGTCACATTTTAATTTTTATTTTTGCCCAAAAAATATCAATCAAATGTTAACTTTTATTTTTGACCAAAAAAATATCGATCAAATTTTAACTTCTATTTTTGACCGAAAAAGTATGAGTCAAAAAATAACAGTTATATTTTGACTTTTTTGAAAAAAGTAACAAAATAAAAGTATTTTTAGATTTTTACTCCTTAGCTCACGACCATCACAATGCTATACTCAAGTATCCTATAGACAATTACTTCTGTCTGACTTTTTGAAGTGCAATTTTGATAATAACTGTTATTTTCGGTCCCTGGTAGAAAGTGGCTCAGTGGATAGAGTACCTGCCTTGAAATATGAGGACTATGTGGTCATACCCCGGTTGAGCCAAAATTTTTTTTATATTGAAAAAACTATAAATAAAGAAACTAGCAAACGCACTAGTCTACAATAACTAGTATTTCAACTAGCATATAACTATATACAAATGAACTAGTTGGGCTCCTATGACAACCTAATGTTAAAATCTATAGTTCGATATATGAAAATAGGATAGATAGGCAACTAGTCTAAAGTAAAAAGTAACTAGTATAGTTCTAACTACATAATATTTACTTTGTCTGCAGGGTATCAAAAGCTTTTACAATAAATAACTTACTTGAAAGCTTGTCTTCTTGGCGTTAGCGGAGACCCTTCTGATATTTGGCCATAACTAGTAGAGCTTGTACCATTAATACGACATGTATCTAAACGTTTTCTGGGAGGATCGGCGGCCTCTAGTTCAGTGCGAGATTTTTGAGCGATTTCTTCATCATCTTCTAAAGCTGGACGTCTACGTTTACGATCCAATAACAAAAAATATATAACTTTTTCGGTATTGTGTCTGTTAATCAACATTTTTAAAAAATATACAATTATTTTCAGTTGCTTTTATTTTTTTATTGCAAACTTACGATGAACTTAGTAGTTCTTGTATAAGTTTTTCTTTTTCCTTAAAGCAACCCAAGGAACAAATAGCATTTAAAACATCAGGATCCACAGCCGAGGCAGCAGGTATAACATGAGTCTGAACAACTTCCATCATGGGTAACTCCAACTCTAATTCACCCTTACCACCAGCAGTAACCCATGGGTGTCGATTTATTTCAGCCAACTGATAAAATAAAATTAAATAATATTTTTGTATTATTGGTTTTTGTTTTATAGATATATATTTTTATATATCGCTAGTCCCCAGATTATGTCTCTGCTACGTATATGTATATTCAAAGTCTTTTGTTAATTGTAGCTTCGAAATTCTGTTTCACTTCACATACTACCATTATTGCATCAAAATATAACAAAAAAAGCAACGATAAAAAATACGGCCGAGATGATAATATTTTAAACCCATCAAAACTTATCTAAAATTACCTCATTATCTATTGGACTTATAAAACTTGTAGTCATTTATATGTAAAAACTATTATGTACGTTCGAAAAATTACTGTTAGTATTATTTATACGCCTATTTATTTGTACAAGAATCCTGCTTGGTGGTCGAAAACCGACCACTTGTTCCGTAACCGGTTTTCTTTGTAATCGGTTTTCATAGTCAAAATATATTGCAAATATCTAGAGAAAAATACCTTTTAAACCATGTATGTTTCATAAATATTGGTGGACAATAAGATACTTAAAAGAGTACGACAAAAATTTGTGTGACCTATTTATATGTAAAACTTGCCTTTTTACTTCCCGCTTTTTTTTTCTTGTAACATGGAAGAATACACACATTATCCCAATTCACAATGCATCAGAACCAGGGACCGTAAGAATTATGAGTAATATCATAAAAATTACGATTTAATTGTTATTTTCCAACTTTTATTTTTTGCTTACCGAATAAGAATTACTTTTTAGTTTTATTTTATGATTGTAAAATAGTTCTTATTTTTGAGTTTTATTTTTTGGCTCAAAAATAACGATAGTTTTTTTGCTCTTTGATTTTGTGAATACTGCTTTGAATATTTTACTGAATTCCGCCGTTAGATTACATTCGATACCTTAATATGAAAAATCTAGTTAACTAGTTGCTCTTGAAATCTTGTCTTTATTTCAAATAAGTTTTACTTGATATTTCCGAATTTTTCTACAAGATATTTATTGCTTCTGCATAATTTACTTAATTCTTTGATCATGCGGTCTATTAGTATGAAATAACGTTTGAATTGAATGGCAAATTTCATATAATTTCAAAAACTTATTAAGAAATCTACAATAACTTAACCAAAAAAAAAAGAAAATTTGTATTAAATTTTTTAGTCGAGTTATTCGACTAAATTACTCGACTAAATTTTTACTCAAAATTTAAATTTTTTGTTTCATCGAACATTATTTGACTTCAATTGTTCGATTAATCGAACGATAATTATTCGAGTGAATACCCTATTGCTTATACAATATTCATAAAAAATTATCGAGCTATCATAAAGAAACAACTATAACTTTTAAGTTTGTTTTCATCTCATCTTGAAAATTTTACACAATATAAACATGTCAGTTGGCTACATTCTGTAAGAAAATAAAGAGAATTAAAGTACAATTTTTCAGGATATTTAGACGCGCTTGTAGCAGGAAACTAAGTCCTTTTTAGTCAATGCTCGTTAAGAGGAGACTGAAACCTTTCGATGCCCAAGCTTAGAGGCCTATAAAATAGACACCATAAGAGGTATCAAAATAATATTTCGCCATGTTAAGCGCACACAGGAGTAGAAGATATGTTTTGATTTTAATTTAAGTTGGAGTTATGTAAAATCCAAGCACATGTTTCCATGTCGACAATTTTCGTTTTTACCCTATGGTAGATTTTTAATTTTCGTAATAACTCTTAGCAAAAGCTTAATTTGGTAAAATTAGCTGGACTGGAATAAACTGGAATGCATGTGATATTGGAAATTTTGTTTTTAATTACAAACGAAGTAAATATAAAACCCTAAAATAATGATTATTTTTAAGCAAAAAATAATTATCGAGAAATAATGGTTAATTTAGAGCAAAAAATAAAAATTGAAAATAGTCGTTGCTTTTGAGCTAAAAAATAACACACAAAAATAAGAATTCGTTGTTGAAACGAAAATGTTTCAACTTTGAGCGTTTCAGCCTTAAATTAAGATAGCACAACTTAAAAATTAAGAAAAACTATATGAAATTAATGTAGAACAATCATAAAATTGACATTGGACTCAAAACCAAAAAAGTATTTTCTTAATTCTAAAACATTCAAGACTGAATTAAGAAAAAGCAACGGGAAATTATCAGACATTGGGCCGTGTGAATAAAAAGGTAGCAAATTTGAAGTTTAAACTAGCTTTGCGGTGAATAAAAATTTCAGTCAAAGCTAGAACTTTATACTGACTAGTAGAAACTAGTTTTTCCAGCGTTAACTTCAAAAAGTTGTGATTAAAAACTAGTAAATGCTTAATAGTACCAGCTTATGCTTGGAGTTTTGTAAGAATGTAATTGAGATGCTGGAAGTTGGTATTTTGCTGCTTTATTTAGCAAAAAACTTGTTATAGTTTATTTTCATTTAAATATTAATATGTCTGCATCATCTTTTGCAGATTTTTAAAGGCAGATGGGATCTTTTAAATAAATTTTTATAATTCTTTGAAATATCATTCATGGACATTTATGAAAAAAGTGGTAGCTCCTAAACGATTTCTGCCAGCTGTTTTAACAGTCACATCATAGAATACTATCTGGACCAGACATTTTACAAAAACATTACCACGATTATATGAAAGGAATAGCCAATCTTATTGTTTATAATTCATTCGACTATCTCTTTCATGCTATGGTGGTAGTTCATAACACATGATTATATTCTTTTTTAAACGTCAAAGTTGTGGACTCTGTTTCATATTCTGTGTATATTATTTTCCAGCTTTTGCTACAATTTCTCAGCATTAGCTATGCAGTACTAGCAAAGAGTTATTCCAGTTATAATTAAATGTTATAATGATACTTTAATTGAATTGCAGCTAAGAATAATGTTGAAAAATGTGCCTTTTAAAAATTAAAGCGTTGCTAATTCCCCTGATATGGGGTGGGATAATATTCCAAAGACGTATCGTGGATATAAAAAATTTGCAATTTGATATTAATATTTTATTTCTTAGCGGTATTATCGCTTTGTTTCTGCCAAAACGACTGAAACTAAGTCGCTTATACAGTTCTTCAGGTTGACCGCAAATTACTATTTTATGTAGAAATATCAAAGCTCTTATTCTCATTAAATCCTCAAACTGGACGCCGAAAATTTGCCTTGTGTAGTAGCTTATATGATGGTGATTCCCATAGCTCTTAAGCCCAAAAACATATCTTGTTATATTATTGAATGTTACGTTAAGCTTTGACTTGCTTTTGGCATCGCAACTTGTGAAAATTTCATAGCCGTAGGTTAAGATAGGAACCAGGTAAGTTTTCTGCAAGAAGTAGTCTGATCCTCAAAGGCGTGCAATATTGAGTAGGACATAGGGTTCGGAGCATCGAAAATGTTTCCCGCAAGCTATTGAGACGTGATCCGACCAGCTTAATATGCCATTTGAACATAATTCCTAAGTTCTTATAAGAACTTAGGAATTATATTCAATAGCTTTATTAACGATTTAAATTTTCTGGTTGTCAACAATAATATTTGGTGTTTCTATTATTTGTTGGGATCTTTTATGGACTAAAAGACATTTTGATTTCCTAGGGTTAAGTCTCAGGCCGTTGATTGCGGCCCATGACGATATTCTTTTTAAATCTTCGTTTAGTTTATTTTCGAAGTCTTCTTTTTTGTTGCTTATGTATATTTGGACGTCGTCTGCATACATTCTGATATTGCAGTACATTAGCTGATGTGGCAAATCGTTGGTATATATTGAGAAAAGTAAAGGCCCAAAAATTGAGCCCTGTGGGACGCCCCTAATGACAGGCAGAGAAGTTGATGTAGTTAATGAGTTGAGCTCTACGTATTGTTCTCGATCACAGAGATAAGTGCGTATCAACTTGACAGATTTAGAAGAGAAATGCAGCATTTTTTTCTAACTTTTGAAGCAAGATAGTGGGGTCAACGGTATCAAAGGCCTTAGAATGGTCTAGTAAGACCATCAAAACCATGTGACCATCATCTAGCTCTTTTCTAATGTCTTCTGCCACATCTACGAGGGCAGTGGTACAACTGTGTCCGGCGCGAAAGCCAGATTGTTTGTTTGTTAGGAGTTTTTATCACCAAGATATTCTATTATTTGTTTATGTAAAATTTTTTCAAAAGCCTTTGATAAATAGGACAGTATAGTGATTGGGCGATATTCTGAGGTTGATTTAGGGATAGCGCGGACTTTTGACAGTTTCCACATTTTTGGATAAGTTCTAGTTGTGATTATAACGTTAAAAATATGTGTTATAAATGGCAAGATATACGGAAGAATCATTTTAAGGAACGCTGGATAGATTTCATCAACTCCTGTAGCCAATGATTTGATGGAAAGGCAGCTTCTCAAAACATCAAAATCGCTAAAATAATCAAAGTTGAAAAGCCTACTTGGTGGTTTGTCATTATGTAACTTATTGTAAAACAAGTGATTAGCAGGTAAAACAAGTGATAAGCAGAAACTTTAATTTAAAAAGGCATGCGTTTACATTGACAACGTGGGCTTTTGAATTTATTAATAAAATAATGGATTCAAGAAATCGGCAGCTTTATTATAATGACCTGCGTTGTTAAAATCACTTTTATTACGAAGCAATACGAAATTAGCGCCGTTGCATGCTTAATATAACAACGCGTTGCTGAATTCATGTTGGACGTCTTCGAAATAAGTACGGACATTTTAATATCAACATAATAATTTGTACGTCTGTCATTTGTCAGTGGCAGTCAGGGAAAATAGACCAAAAAATATTTTTGAGCAAAAAAAGTGTTAAATTTTAATTTTTATTTCTTAAATTTAAGTGACGCTAATATAAGCGAAATGGAAAATGTCCAGTTAATAGATGGATTATTACTTAGTGAGGGTAAAATTCTTATTGATGATTTGTGTGTCATAGAAGAAAATGTGGAAGATTGTGAGGCTTATGATTTTCTTATTTCAGTAAAAAGATCGCCGCAACAAAAGCTCAAGCTGGATCCGCGTACAAGTATCAAGAACAATACTATGGGATATCTCTCTTGATAGGAAACTTATTCTAGAACAAAATATAATAGACCTTTTGGTATCAAAGAGTCAAAGTCTTGTTTTTTATAATTTATTTTTTATTCACTTTTCTATTTTTATCGATTTCATTACATAAATGTTTTATATATTTTATATTTTTTGTAATTGTTCGGGTTTTCAAGATAAGATAAACTGCATCTAGGGTAGGCAAACCAAAGTTATTTTCATTCCTTAAGATCTAATTTTGTTGGGTTCCCAAATGAGTGAAAAGTGTAAATAAGTTGAACACAAGTCCTTCAATTAAGGATAGCCTAATCTAAATTTATTAGATGCCTTTATAAGTACTATGAAAGATGTCTGACGTGATTGGCAGATGGATTAACATTTCTTCGGTGTAATCTTATACTATAAACAGTATAATTGCAATATGTTCTAAACGTTTACACAATATCTATTTTACACTAGATGTGCCCGCCCGCTTCGCGCTCTTAAAGTTTGCTTTACGACTATAAGGTGTAATTAATATATAACAATATAACGTTCTTTACATACGGGTATTATTTAAAGTTCCCGCTATGCAAAATAAACAGTGCTAGAAACGTTAAAAAAAACAAAAACACCTTTTTAATTTCCAACAATTATATTAGTAAAATAGGGTATATTTTCGTTTTTTTCTACATTAACATAGAAATGAGATATTTTATCGAGGTAAAAAGTATTCTAAGTTTGAATCAGGACTCTAAAGTACCTCCATACTAAATTTCATGAAAATCCATTCAGTGGTTTTTGCGTAAAGCGTATTCGGACGGACAGACAGACAAATGTTCAAAATTTGGTGTTTTTTTCTCTACATCGATTACTGTTTACGCCAACATACAAATTTTCAAAAAATATTTCATGTCCAGACACGCCCCTTTTACAGTTTTATTACATGTGTAGACTTTCATCATTACTAAACTCGAAAGTAACGTTAAACTTTAAATTTAATTCTTTATGAATGAATTTGTATCTTACAGCTTTTTAGTGGGACACCTACTAACCAGTCGATGTCATTTTCAAGTAGGCGGGCACCAGCCTTCGCTAGACCATCCGCGATAATGTTACCGGGCACCCCCGCGTGGCCCAGTACCCAGAAGAGCCCTAGGTTCGCATGTCTCGCCATCTCATTCAGAGATGCCCGGCATTCTTTAACAAATTCCGATGTTGTGTAAACACCAGATAGAGCATGTAGTGCCGCCTTACTGTCGGTACAAATTCGGATGTCCTGATCGAATATTCTGTAGTACCTTAACGAGTTGGCTGCCCTTTTGATTGCCAATATTTCAGCCTGAGTGATGCTACATTGGTTTGGTAGCCTAAAGTTTATCCTACGTTGCATTTGTGGGATGTAGAAACCCCCGCCTACTCCGATGCTCGACTTTGACCCATCGGTGTTGATTTTATGTAGATAAGGTTTAGTTTTTTGTTCATTTTCATTAATTTTATAATGTTTTAATTATTTTCACCGCTAATTATTACCTTAAAATTTTATGTTGATAGTTTTTGAGTAGTGTAATGTGACCGATCATGGCCCCTAGGCTAGGTTTTTCATAAAGAATGAATAAATGTAATGAAATGAAAATATATAGGGTTTAATTTTATGTTTCTTTAGATATTTGGAAAAAAATTTTTGCCTCAAAAAATTCGGTTGCACAACCGGTTGCTAACTATCTCGGTTATTGCTCAAGTGATCGAATTTCGACCACTGGCCGAGATCGTAATATGAAATATAACGCCTGTTAAATATTGAATGTTATTCAAACTCAACAGTATTTTTATTATTTTGCTTAGCGATGCACAGCGAACTTTTTTGTTTTTAGTGTCTTTTAGTGTTTGCTCGCATGCAACGTATGGCAACTTCGGATTTTCCGAGTTCGTTCTCCTCATCTGTGGTCAAACCTCGACTAATTAGCCTAATTGTTTATTAAACAAACAATATATAATACCAACTGACTGAGAATTGTTACATACAAATGGGTACCCTACATATAATGGGATGGTAGTGTTATTTTTCTATCGTCACGTTACAATTCCTTTTTAAATTTTTAGACCGAAAATATTAATTCAGCTTGACAAATTATATATTAGATTGTAACTTAACTTAACTTATCTCTACAATGATGCATATTCCAGCCCGCCTGTTAACCCTATAGTTTATTTCTAGTACACTTAGGGCCGTTAACTATAAAAATATTAACCTGCAGTTAACACTAAACTCAAAATTTAAATCTTGATAAATAAAATTTCATTGACACAAAGCAGATTTACCTATTCAATTTCAATTAAATTTAACTGGAACCTTTTTTGAGTTTAAGTTCTTAAATGAAGAAATTATTGACACTTGAAAATAAATTAATTTTTTGTTATTCTGAAAATATTTAACATAAATTTTCAAGAATAATAACAAGTTCAATGCTTCTTAGGCGAATGCAGCACTTGTTTGTGGAGCAATCGTACTCCGATATGGTTCATCCATGACATTATTTATATAAATTGCAAAAATGTTTGCATTTCTCAAAAATAGTTTATTGCAGGCAATCACAAAAATTGATGACACAAGCTAACTCAATTTTTTTATTGTTAACGAAAATGTAATTTAATAATTCCCAAAAAAAGAACTTTTTAATTATAAATATGCGAGTGCCCGCGCAAAAAAATACATCTTGGCATCACAGCTCATTGCGAAAACAATTTGTAGCTGTTGTTGCTTTTATTTATTTTCAACTGCCTTTACAACTACAATTTAGAGTTGGAAAAAAACCAACCTGTTTTAGTACGCAAGTAAAGAAAATAAAAAACATGATTGATTATGGAGCTCATGTTTCAACTTTGATATTATAAACTTCTTATTCTTATGATTAGGAGTTTAATATAATATCTTTAGTTTTTCTATGAGATTTTTGGGCAAAGGTTCCCTGACGATTTGCATTAGCCCCAATGAAATGGCCATAGGAACTGGCTAATACCCCTCCATAATCAATTTCAATGTATTTTAATAAAAATTTACTATTTTACTAAAATATTAATTTGGGAAAAAGCACGTTAAAAATTAAAATTAATGAAAATGTTTAACTTTCAGTTAAAATTTAAGTTTAGGCAAACTGGAAGTTAATAAACTTGAGCTTAAAATCAACATAACTGAGCTTTGTGTTAATGCCGGCTATACATATTTTTCTTACTAAAAAAATAAAAATAATAATATTTGAATGACTCACCGTCAGTCGTCGTTCTGGATTTACTTCAATCATACCACGCAGCAAACTTTGACAATCGGGTGGCACAAAATGTGGTATGTGGAACACACCCCTCTTGACTTTCTCCAATAGTTGTCGTAAATTGTCATCATCGAATGGCAGAGCACCGACTAGAAGTGCGTAAAGAATGACACCGCAAGACCAAACATCCGCTCTACGTCCATCATATTTTTCACCCTAAAAAAATCAAATAAATGAATATTTTATTGCAATTTATGTACGTTTGATTGGATATTAATGGCATGCCACACTACAACACTTTACAATTAACCACTATAATATAAAAATGGTTAATGATGTTGTAGTTCTTTTGTATTACATATTTTGTTTGTGTATTAAATTGAGGTCATATTTTGTATAAACATTAAGTGTTATTGTATATATGTACTAAGTTATTATTTCTCTTATACGTCAATTCATTACAACTCATTGATAAAAGCAATTCGCCATTGTCAAAGTTGTTGTTCCTTTCATACCCTTATGACTTCTGGGCAGGCATAATGCGGTGAACCGCATGATGTTTCCAACATAGAGCCAGCCGGTTGTAGGGAGGCCATACCAAAGTCAGCTATTTTAATATTATTTTTTTCATCTAGTAATAAGTTTTCGGGTTTTAAATCTCGATGACTGTTAAAGAAATTCAATGTATATTAATGAACAGTATTTTGTAACCGCTTTACTTACCATATTGAGTGTGAATGGCAAAAATCTAAGGCTGAGATTATTTGGCGGAAAAATTTTCTCGCTTCTTTAGGGGTTAAGCGTCCTTTTTTCACTAAATAATCAAACAGTTCACCACCTGATACATGTTCCAGTATTAAATATAAATATTTCTTATTTTCATAGACATCACTTAAGCCAAGAACATGTGGATGATCAATTAATTTCATAATAGCTATTTCACGTTCAACCTGAAAAACAAAAAGATTCAGAATTTTAATCATTAACAATTAAATGTACAGACATAAATTGGAAATATTTTTGGTATGACCCTTTCAAGGAGTTGGGGCTTGATGCAAAAATTACTCTCACAACTCTTCGCGCCCCTAGGACTACGCTTCCCGAGATATTAAGGTGTAAGAACTGCATATTTTAGTACATATTCACTGACTCACTCACTCACTGACTCATCAATATTATTGGGCACTTACACTAGCTAGAGCGCTGAAATTTGGTATGCAGGTAGGTCTTGGCGAGCAGTTAACCAGAAAAATCTGAAAACGGGAACTTTTCACCTGGGGGGACTAGGGTGTCCCTTCTTTGTATCGTTCACTTCCAGTATGGCTATAAAGCTGACATTTGCTACAAAGGTAGGGACTTCCAGTAAAGTTAGAAAGCTGAAGTTTGGTACACAGGTAGGTATTGTTGAAAATCTGAAAACGGGCACTTTTTATCCGGGGGTGACTAGGGTACCCCTTATTTGTATGGGACACTTCCACTATAGCTAGAAAGGTGAAATTTGGTATACAGATAGGTCTTGAAAATGAAAAGAAGCTATCACCAACACCAAAAGCAACAAGTTTTGACAAAAGCGCACCATGCCACACTCCACCCAACGCCTTAAAGATAGCTTAAGCCACCACCTTGCTCTCGCCAAAATGGTGTATGGAGTGTCATCATTTTTCCGAAATGAATGCCAGTAAGTCACCCGTATAGCGTCCTCTACGAAACCCATACTGACGGTTGCTGAGTAACCTGTTGGACTCCAGATACCTCACAAGATGGAAGTTCATCATACTTTCCATCGCTTTGGAAAGTACAGAAAATATTGCGATTGTGCGATAATGTTCAGGGTTAATAGCATCTCCCTTTTTGGGGATTGGCGTTGCCAACGGACGTGCTAACGTCGCAGGCCACTGCTTCAAGACAGGTGCTGGAGTACCATCCGGCTCAGAAGACTTATTTATGTTCAAATCCGCTAAAACTTTGGCATAGTTACAGATACTCTATCAAGCACGGAGAGTGATTGAACGCTTTCCAGCAAGTGAGAATTACTTGCATATAATTCAGCCAGAAGGTTAGCTTTATCGGACGGGTCAGTGATAACATGGTCACCCTTTAAAAGTGTCGGAATTGAGGAACTGGCGTTATCCTTTACTCTTTTAACGAATGACTAAAAGCTCTTGCTCTCCCCAAGGGCAGCAAGGATTTTAGCACGAAGACGCTGCTCGGGGAAAGCTTTTTCACGATTTAGTAATGTGGCGAATCAGTATCTCAGTTTTTGTTACTACTTCAGATACTGAATGCTTCCTCTCTGGATCTGACTGCATCTTTGCAAGCCTGATTAAATAAACCAAGACTTCGTTCTAGGTTTAATCGGAATTCGCTTTGATGAAACGAAAGTTTTCCTTCCCAGCAAAATTATGTTTACGACCATTTTTGCCATGGCATTGACATTATTGTCAAGGAAACATAGTTTCAAGTTAAAATGCCGAAAAAAGTCGTTTAGTTCAGCCAAACAAAACTCTTCGCATATATATTTTGAACGTTTTGCAGCTCGTCGAGAAACGTTACGAAGTTCTGAGAACGAAAAGGAGGCGAAAACGGTGCTATGATCCGAGTTAGCAAGAGGTGCATTAACGCTCACTTCATACTTGCCAGAGTGTGAGGTGAGAAAAAGGTTTGGAACATTCTTTTGGTGCCCTTCAACACCCAAAATATGTGTTGGTTCATTCACTAATTGCGCAAGGTGGTTGTGCGTCTTGGCCTTCTGTATTTGTGTGACTCGAATAGCGAAGCCAAGATTTGCATTGAAATCACCAGCAACAACAATTTCACTGTTCGGTCAACTCTACAGGATCTTCGATATGATATCGTTTGGACTTCTGTACAGAAACCCGAAATACAAATACTGTGCCCTGATTCTTAACCTAACCCAGAGGCAGCTAAATTCAAGATCATCCGTGCTTAATGATTGCTGGCACTGGTACACATCTTCATCGCGTATGTGCAATGCAAGGCTCCGGTGGAAACTAAAAATCGAGAGAAGGTGATACACTGGTAAATGAAAATACTGTGGATCAGCATCCTCACATACCTGAGTCTCATATAAGGCTAAAACATCCGACCGATGGAGACGAATGTGAGCATATACAGAGAAAAAATTCGCTCTTGGCCCGCGTATATTACAGAAGTCGATTTTTAATCTTCCTGTCATTACAAGTAGAAAAACCCAAATCGAAACGGCTATTTCATACTAATGACACCAATGCAATTAATCGCTGCTTCCTTCGAAATCAAATTATGGGACTAAGCTTCAGGCAAACCATTTTTCACAAAAAAAGAATTTTGAAAATTGGTTCGCAAATGACAGAGATAAGCATGGCGGCGAGCAAATTTCCCCACCGATTTTCGAAAAAAAAATATATGAAACTAAGCCGCAAGCAAACCCTTTCAAACAAAAAAAAGAATTTTGAAAATCGGTTCACAAATGACATAGTTAAGCGTGGGGGAGCAAATTTTCCCATCGATTTTTTAAAAATATTACAGAATAAAACTGCAGGCAAAGCCTTTCAAACAAAAATAAAATTTGAAAATCAGTTTACAGCGTTAACGCTGTCAACCATTCCCCAAATTCCATCATCAATATTCGAGAAAAAAATGATGGGACTAAATTTAAGGCAAAGCATTTAAAAAAAAAGAATTTTGAAAATCGGTTTACAAATGACAGATTTAAGCATTGGGGAGGGGTGGGTGCGAATTTCCCCACCGATTTTGGAAAAAAAATTATGGGACTAAGAAAACCCTTTCAAACAAAAAAATAAATTTTAAATTGGTTTACAAATGGCAGAGTTATGAGAAGGGAGGGTCTTAGTCCCCATTGATTTTGGAAAAAAAGTTATGGAACCTAACTACAAGCAAACCCTTTCAAACCAAAAAAGAATTTTAAAAATCCTTTTTTATGAAGAAAGAATAATATGAACTTTACCAGAACGTAACCATAGTGTTTTTGGAAGTCACCACATCATCTCATAAGAACTAGCAAAAGATACCTTTTATTTATTGTATTTTAACAGAAGTATGCCATAACTTCTTACAAACGAATATAACTACTTTATTTAAAAATACGGTGACGTTTTTCACAAGAAATTTTACAGTATTTTTAAGAAAAATAATTCCCAGCCGATATGTTTAAGCCACTGTAGTACGTTTTGTGCTTAAGCTGCATATCTGAAGACAATATAATAGAAGTCTCATTCAATCTCCAGTTAAGCTATTATAAGTTACAAACAAGTCTGATTAGTAATTTAAAAGATAAATTTTTATTACCACTTATTTTGCGATCGAGCATACTTTGCACTTCCTCGAACAACAGTTTTGAAATCAATTTTCAGTTGGTTGGAGGTAGTTAGTGATTTATAGTATATTAATTTTCTTCTAAATCATATGTTAGACTTACCTTCATTAACACAGATTCACTTAATTTCTCACGATTTATTATCTTAATGGCTACTTTTTTCCCAGTTACACAATGTACTCCCAATTTGACCAGACCTGTTAAAGAAAAGTAAAAGAATCATAAACTTGAGGGAAAGGCTAAGATAACTTTCAGAAATATTCTAGGCGTCAATATAATGCTGTAAGTTTTAAAATCGAGTGATAGCAGAGTACCATTATAAGGGTCTCAACATGGTTTTGTGAAATTGAAAGCATTTATCGGAGTTAATAGGAACAGTAATTTATGTATTTTGTTAGTTTTGTATTCTATAATAACCAACATTATATGAGATAATCAGATTTTTATGTATTCCAATCCGAATGAAAATCTTCGTAATTGGTATAGCATTGTTGTTATAACTATTAAGTGGAAACATCAATGCTTTGATAATTCCGAATATTTTCATTCAGAATGGAACACACAATAGACTTGAATAGTTGCATTTAATAAATCAGGTTGTCTTCCCGAGTCTGTTTTAGTTCGTCCGTTTGTTGTATTGTTATATTACACCAGTTCACAAATTTTCAATATTTTGCCATAACCTCACAAAAGAAATATTTTCTATGGTATTCATTTATTTTTCTTAAGAAGCGTTTCTGAAATATTGGCGAAAAACAGGTCTTTTAATTATTTCCAAAAATCTCGAGAGCTGTTTATCTGAATTATTTATCTGAACTTGAGCTGTTGCATAAATACATGTCTTTTTTATTTCAGTCAATGTACAGATTAGGGATGTGCAAAAACTATCGATATATCGATATTTTCTTAAAAATATATCGATATATATCGTCGATATTTTTAATTTCGATATTTTTTCCAAATATATCGACAGTATCAAATTCGATATTTTTAGGTTTGGTTTTGCTTTTTGTGCAATTCTTAAAAACATTTCGGCACAGTCTTCATCAAATAGAATATTACTAACAAAATCTTTTGTTTTATTCATAATATTTTGTCTATTCGAAAAATTATCATTCTTTGAGTGTAATTTTGTTGATATATGTTCCATGAAATATTGGTGGAACAGTAAGGATCTTGGAAATTAAGTCTTTCCAGCTTAATTATTTATAAGAAAGGTACTTTTTTTGTTTTATTTTTAAAAAAAATTTAGGGACTACTACGTATGAATTATCATTGTTGAAATAATATCGATATTTCGATATATCGATATTTCTATTCGATATATGTCGATGCCGATCGATATTTAAAAATATATCGATATCGATATATTTTTTCACTTGCCCATCCCTAGTATAGATTATGTTGATCGCTTCAAAATTCATTCAGTGAAAAGCCTTAAGACTAAAAAAATATGTAAATTTTTCAAATTTTTTTTAATTTCGATAAAAAATTTATTTATCTATTCTATGTGGTACCCTTACAGTTTCCTGAGATATTAATAAAACTTTTAAACAAAGTAGAAATATCAATACAATTTTTAGTAACACCGGCACACAAAAAAGTAAAAGTGAACTACACATTTGACCAGAACCACTTACCCACATGTATTTTGGCGCGCTGAATCCGAATCTGAGGCTCATTTAGCTCTTAAACCCTCAAGATTTTGCAAAATTTTTAAAAATCTCGAAAAACTGAAGTTTTTCGCAATTTACTCGAAATTTTGAGGATGTAAGAGCCAAACGGAGCTGAAATTCGGATTAACCGCATCGGAATACATGTAGATAGTTGGGTCTGCTCATAAGTACACCCCTGTTTTTTTGTGCCAATGAGCATTGCCAAATGTGCAGTTTTCCTTGCATTTTGCAGTTTTTCTAAGCATTGAGTAGTTTTGCAGTTTTTTGCTTAAAAAAGAAGTTTTTCTGTAAATTGTGGAGATTTTGCAGTTTTCAGTTTAATCTCAATTTTGTTTATATTAATTAAAATTTCTGAAGTCATAATTTTACCCAATTTGCTTAATATGTATAATAGTGCCGAGTTTTACTAGTATTTTTTCAAACAGCAAGAGGGAATTCACACACATTTAGGTCTACGATAGTTGTGTTTTTCTATATGAAGTTTACTATTATTGTTTGCAAGTTGAGTTCATACGTAAAAACAAAATACTGTGCCTTTAACACGTCCTGTATTAATATAAATTCGCTTTGCCTTAGTAAAAAGAAACAAGTTGCACACTTTCTTCATTGAAATAATCGATTTCTTATAGAATGAATATGAGATAAAACTCGACAAAATGTATACCAAATTAAAAGATAGACCCCGTAGAATCTGAAGTCATACACATTTTTGCAGACCCCTCTTAGCAAAATTTTAGTAATTCACAGAAAAAAAACACTTTATTTTGGATAAGAAGGTGTATTAATTCCCAGGGTACCCCCGTAGTGTAGTGGATAGTGTGCTAGACTATTAGCCGGCGGTCGCAGGTTCGATTCCTGCCAAGACCCTTAGTGTTTCTGCAGAAAAGCCGAAAAAGGCTTAAGGAGTATTTGTGTTTGTTGAAAAATAAAAACAGGAGAAAAAAGTTTAATTACTTTACTTATTGAACTTTGCTCCGCTTACGTCTTTAGGTTGATTCGAAAAAAAAAACCAATTTCCCCATGTAATATTAATAACTTTATGCGAAATATCGCAACTCAAACACTTCCTTTTCAGTTAATGAAAAAATGTATGTATTTGGAGAGCCATATTTTCTTAACTGTTGCCGATGAGGCTTCCGAGATGGTAAAACCTACCAACTTGACATTATTTTGCATCCAGCCCTTAACGTTTCTGACTATATGCTGTATCTAGTTATAATGATCCAATATAATAGTATTATCAAAACTATTAAATGGTCTGTTAACATTACGTTATCTCCTCCAAAATAAAAAATAGCCAGGATTTTTTATGTGTAGTTTCTTGACATGAAAATCAGTTTTTTTCTTCTAAATTTACAGTTAAAGAATATTATGGCAACACTGGTGTCATGATACCGGTACACCGGCACACAAACCTCAGAATCGGATTCAGCGCGTCAAAATTAGGGATGTAACGAATGCCGATACCGAAACCGATATATCGGCGATACTTCAGATTTTCCGATACATCGGTATCGGCGATATTTTACTGTCGATACGACGATACTTTTAAAATTTTTTTCAGAGCTTTTTTAACAAATAGTTTATTTTTGTTAAATTTTACCATGAATTAAATTCACTTCGTTATTTTTTAAATCTTATTAATATCAATTTTAAAAATTAATAATATTTTATGCTGTTATTTTGTAAACAAATTACTTATTTTTTGTTAATTTTACCATGAATTAAATTCAAGTCGTTGTTTTTTAAATCTTATTCCAGCAAAAAAAGACACTCCAAAGAAGTCATGAAAATGTAGAATTTGCAATCCGGAAGTATTGCAAATTTAGGTCATTTCTAATTAGTTTTACATATCCTTGCCATTGCAAGAAGTTCTGTTTTTCGATTACCAATCACCGAATTGGAAGCGATGCTAGGACAAATTTCTTTTTCGGTGTTCTATAATGATTTTTCCTCAAGAAAAAAGGATAAAAAATTACCCATTTTCTCATTTTTTTATGCGAATTTAAACTTAAAACTTTATTTTCATGTAAATTTAAGTGAATAAATATATACTTAGAAGACTTTTAATAATTAAGCTATTAAGGTATTTAGAAGAATATTAGTTGATAAATGTTCTTTAAAAATCGATTTTTTAAAAAGCATGCGAGTATATTTTAAAATTACAAAGGAATTAAAAATTTTTTCTTGCTTTTCTACTAGTTATCTGCATATTTTCAATATAGATTTTTTGAAAGCAAAGAAAATGTAGCTCCTTAAAAATTACTTCCTATTTTTTATACTGGGTTAAATCTATTTTAAATATTCTCTCTTACAATGTAATTTTGTATAATAAAAAATCGCACTTGTGTTTTGTTGATCTATACTTGAACTCAATTTCAATATTCGTATCGGTATCGGCGATATTTATTTTTAAATATCGGTATAGGTATCGGATTGGCAAAACGGCGTATCGTTACATCGCTAGTCAAAATACATGTAGGTAAGTGGTTGTGGTCATATGTAGAGATCACTTTTTTTCTTTGTATGCCCGTGTAACTAAAAAATTTATTAATTTTTCTACTCTGTTTAAAAGTTTTGTTAATAACTCAGGAATCTGTAAGAGTGCCATATAAAGATTTGGTGACGACATAGTGGAGGGGTTAAACATTTATAACGAGTGATTTTTTTGCTATTATCTTTTTGGCAACACTAGTTTTGACAGCTCACGCACGTTTTGTATCTTGTGTCACTGTCAAACATCTTCAGTTTGGTCTATAATTTAATCATGAATCGTCTTACAAACGAACAACGCTTGCAAATTATTGAATTTTATTACCAAAATGCGTGCTCTGTTAAGTTAGATGAAGATCCACTTTTTTATCGAAGAATTGTGTTCAGCGACGAGGCTCATTTCTGGTTGAATGGATACGTGAACAAGCAAAACTGCCGTATTTGGAGTGAAGAGCAGCCAGAAGCATTGCAAGAGCTACCAATGCATCCACAAAAAACAACCGTTTGGTGCGGATTATGGGCTGGCGGCATCATTGGGCCGTATTTCTTCAAAGATGATGCGAATCACAACGTTACTGTGAATGGTGAGCGCTACCGTGCGATGATAACAAACTTTTTTGTGCCCAAAATGGAAGAGCTTGACTTGCATGACATGTGGTTTCAACAAGACGGTGCCACATGCCACACAGCACGCGAAACAATGGACCAATTGAGAGGCGAGTTCGGTGAACAGTTTATTTCACGCTTGGGACCAGTCAATTGGCCGCCCAGATCGTACGATTTAACGCCTCTAGACTATTTTTTGTGGGGCTATGTTAAGGCTAATGTCTATAGCGACAAGCCCGCTTCGATTGACGCACTGGAAGCCAACATTGCCAACATTATTCGTGAGATACCGGCCGAAATGTTGGAAAGAGTATGCCAAAATTGGACTAAGCGGATGGACCATTTGAGGCGCAGCCGCGGGCAACATTTGCATGAAATAATCTTCAAACATTAAATTATATCGACCCAACTATCGATCCAAATAAATATTTCATGCATTTTTCTGAATTTTATGTGTTTTTTTCTTTTTTACTTTCCGATAGTTCTTATAAAATCACCCATTATATATATATATATATATATATATATATATATATATATATATATATATATATATATATATATATATATATATATATATTTTAATTTTGAAAGTACCATTTTTTATTTACAGCATCATGAATCGCGGATTGTGAAAAAATAACTCATATAATTGTGATAACTTTGTTTATTTTTATAGCCGCTAAAGCACTATTATATACCTTTAACACAAGACATAATCATTCGTCTAGCTTAGACAGGCACGGATCAAGGGGAGGGGAAAAAGGGATATTTCCCCTGCCAAAACGAATAAAATATACCTCATTTCTATTGAGTTTCTACACGAACATTTTCAAAATGGTATGTTTCATTTAAAAGTTCCCCTCCCAAAAGCTTAAGCTGGATCCGCGCCTGAGCTTAGATATTAAAAAAGTTACAACCAGTTATATGAAACCAGTTTCAAGCAAATTTTGTATTTTATCATACACTAAATGCATAATAATTTGGGAACCACTGGAAATATTCCTCTTGAGTTTTTGGTGAAATGTTAGTTGTAAAAGACTTAACTACCATATCGAGTTTGGTTCGGTGCGGATGCAGTCGGTCCCAAAATCTGTAATTTTTTTCGTTAGTTTTATATGGAATAAGTCAACGCCGGAATTGAATGAAAAATTAAAAACATTCACAGAATCAAGGAGAAAAAAAATACTTGTGTCATATAACATATTACTTTTTGCATCTAGAAAAAACAAATAATTTATCCGATAAATTGGAAATACTTTTGAGTTCACTTTTCTCAATTTTTCCAGCGTCTACGATTAGTAAAAGATCATTTTTAATAATGTGCGAAATGTGCAATCGAAAAATATCTATGAAATAAAGAAAGAGAATTTTTTAGGACTGAATTTGTATTAGTCGAACTGTGTGGGTTTATTCAAAGAACTTTTAATTATTTTGGCTGAAGCTCGTTTCCAATTTTACTTTTTAGTAAATTGTATTTTTATTTAGACAAAAATTGTAAAACATGTAGGCAAAGAAAAATATGACTGCACGGAATGTTGTACTTACACGTTTCGAGACCTCCCGTTTATTTCATCAGAGTTCTTCACCGCTTAGACATCACCACCATTGTGGCAGTCCTCGCACTCAATCAGTTGACTACCATCTACTTCAATCAATTCTTGCTAAGTCTAATTTAAATTCCTATTATTTTTATTCCCCATTGAATACATAAAAGGTCTGAATATTATTAAATATTTCCTGATGCAAAATTCTCTCAAAGCGAAACATTTGAATAGTAAAAATAAACTACTTTAAATGATCCGTTTATGATCTAGTTTATGTAGAAATATTATTCTTCTTTTTTTTAATATTAAAATGTATAAAACGCGAAAAACTTGATTTGTTTTAGTTTTGTCCATATAAAATTTCTAAAAAACCGAGTTAATTCAAAAATTTTCCGATCAACTCGAATAATTTTTATCAGTAAGGTTTACTCGAATAACTCGAATGAAATAAGAGTTTTACTCGATTGTTCGAGTAATTTAAAAACCTCAATTTCGATTAATTGATTAATCGAACAATTGACAAGTCGATTAAAATGAATATACTAGTATTGACAAAACTGAATACTTCTTGTATTCTATTTCGTTAAACAAATTAGTTAAATAATGGATCTTCCCTGGTAAAAGCATTCCCCTTCAAAAGTTGTAACATTAAACGCAATCAGTATTACTGATACGTTCTGTTAATCTGATTAAATATTCTGAAATTTCACTCTTAAGCATGGTACTCTGTTCATCATTTTGTGCGAAGTGCTGTCAAAAGTCCATATAAAAAAATTTACTAGAATTTCTCCCAAAAAATTGTTGCAGAAGTAGTACTCTGTTTATTTTGTAAAAAACATATGAAATGTATCTACAACATTTTGAGTCTTTATGCGAAATAATATCAGCACCACTTTTTTCGTATGACATTTACAAAACACACATTGGGTTTTTTGTAACGCACCCAATTGCAACATACTTTCAACTTTCAACGAGTCAACTTTTGCTTCTGCAACTTTCTAAAATTTTCTTTTGAAGTTGCATTCGTGTCCATATAATGAAATTCTGAAATTCTTGTCGCGCAGTTTTTGTTTTTTTACATAGAATTTGTTGTTGCTTAATATTACGAAGAAGAAAACAAAAGAGAGTTGCATGAAGCAGTGTATCCCTTCCCAATCTTCTCACCTCTATCTCCCATAAACTCAAAAGTTTGCGCAGCAAAAGTTGACTCGTATGGACATTGACTTACTTGTCATATTTTTCGTATGAAAAAACCAATGTTGACCAACATTCTTCACAAATTTGCACAGAGTAGTAAGTTTTTGCTGTAAATGCATGCAAAAGATTTAAAAGTTTAAACCAGAGTGTGCAAACAAACAAAATTTTTCGGAAACGTTTCATGCGAAGACACAAACTTTTAATATATCTTTAATCGTTTCGTACATCCCTGCAGACAAAGTAACTGGTATGTAGTTGGAACTATACTAGTTGCTTTTTGCTTCAGACTAGTTGCCTATCTATCCTTTTTTCATATATCGAACTATCGATTTTAATATTGGGTTGTCATAGGGGACCAACTAGTTCATTTGTATACAGTCATATCCCAGGTGGAATCCTAGTTATTGTAAACTAGTGCGCTTACTAGTTTTTTTATTAAGAGTTTTGTAACTCTTAAAAAAACTTTGGCTCAACCGGGGTACGAACACGCATTCTTCATACTTTAAGGTAAATACTCTACCCACTGAGCCACATTCTACATATATTTTTAATAGCTAGCAATTGGTTTTATATAAAATCGTATACCTGAAAATTTTGTCATTTTTTGACTAGTATCGTTACTAGTCTCGATACAACTCGTAATATGATTGTGCTTTTTTGATTAGTATCGTTACTAGTCTCGATACAACTAGTAATGTGATTGTTCTTTTTTGACCAGTAAACGACAGTCATATTACTAGTTGTAACAAGAGTAGTTACAACTAGTAATATGACTGTCGTTTTTTGACTACTACCATTACAACTAGTAATATGACTGTCCCAAAGCGTTACTAGTTGTAACTTTAGCTGCTGGGATGAGCAAAACCCGTTTCAGTCGTACAACAACAAAACAAAAGCAGAAATGTATTTCGTTGAATGGTTCATTGTATTTAGCATAAATACACTAACACATTCTCAACTATGATGAGCAAATCAATCGGGACGCGTTTGCAAATGTATGCATTTTCTTAAAACTTTGCAATTTTGTTCTTGTATTCTGTTATTTTCTAGATGCGTACATTTAAGTTAATGTACATTTACGGGCCTATTCTGACACAGTAATAATAGTCACCATGGTTATAATTTGTAACCAATGTTATAAAAATTGGAAATTGGTGTTCTGATAATTTTTTATCGCAACAAAAGTCAATAAAACTATTATCTACAAAAAAGTAGGTAACAAGAATTTATTTTAAAAATTTTTTTATTAAATTTGTTATTAAAGTTGGAGAAAAATTGAAAACAATCCCTTAAATTCATTAAACATCGCTCAAATCAATTTTTACCGCGAAAATAGCGAAAATTCGCGAGAATTGCAAACGAGCACTAAATTTGCTTAAGAGTAGCTAAAATTGTGAGGAATGTCAATAATTCGGAAAAACTCGCGAAAATGACGAAAATTCGCAAAAACTTGCTAAGATTAAAAATATGGCGAAGTCTGATATTGATTAGACGTCGTTAAAACTGTAAATAATTCAAAAACTGGCAAAAAGAAATCACTTTTACCGCGAAAATTGCGAATTTGCATAATTTTCACAATTTTGTTTCCGAGCTTTTGGCATTTTTAAAATTTGAGCTATTTTTAAACAATTTAGAGCTTGTTTGCAATTTTGCAATTTTTCGCATATTTTCGCTATTTTCCCGATAAAAGTGATTTTTTAGCTAAGTCTTTGTTTTTTTACAGTTTTACCGAATTTTAATCACTATCAGAATTTTCTATCTTTTTAATGTTAACAAGTTTTTGCGAATTATCGTTATTTTCGCGTTTTTTCCGAGTTTTAGCATTTATTATAATTTTAGGTATGTATTTTAAAATAATTTTAAGGCTTGTTTGCAATTTTGCAATTTTTCGCAAATTTTCGCTATTTTTACGGTATGTAAACGTGAAAAAAACGTGATTGTTTTGCTAGTTCTTGGTTTTTTACAGTTTTGCCACTTTTTAAACACTATCAGACTTTCCTATCTATTTAAAGTTATTAAGTTTTAGCGAATTTTCGCAATTTGGCATAATCAGTAATGATCCAAAAATATGCCACTAAGATTGTTCTACCCAAAGCTTTTGTGTGATATGCAACTATTTATATTTTGCAATATGAATAAAATCTGAAAGAAATTAGGACTTTTGACGATTCTCTTGGGCGATTGTTTGTGTACACTGAAAAAATTCCATGCAACATATGCACGAAAACGTTCGTACATACTACGAAATATTTCGTAATTTCGCACCACGAAATTCTGTCGTAAAATATACGAAATGCACGAAAATAATCAAAAAATTAAAGTAAAAAAAAGTATGGCTCAACCGGGACACGAGCTCGCAATCTTCATATTTCGAGTCATGTACTCTACCCACTGAGCCACTTTCTACTTATTTTATAAGAGCTAAAAATTTGTTTTATTTACTTACATCTGAAAAATACGTCAATTTATAAAAAAAATATTTTAATTTATATTTTTATTTCAAATATATTTTTTAACAAGGAAAAATGTTTACGAAAGGTATTCGTTACTTTCGTAAATTCAAAGAAATATTGCCTAAATGTTTTTTCGTAATATATACAAAAGTTTCGTATATTCTGAGACAAAAGTCACTACACACAGAAAAAAGGAATGTAAAATCCACATGCCGCAATTTTGATTGCAAATCATATTAAATTTACAAGAAATAATTTGTCGTTTGAGTGTGTTAGTGTTTATTTGCTTTGTTCATTGCTACAATTCACTGTTCTGCTTAGTTTTGTGACTTGTTGTTGTTTATTCTTACATGTGTCGTCTATGTATATGACAAAAAACGAATTACCAGCGAATATTTACTGCTGCTGGTTTAAAATTAGCATTGTTTCATATTAATTTTAAACGGAAAATAATTAATCTAACCTTAAATCACCGTTAAAACAATGTTGTTATAAACGTTAAGTTTCATTTTCAATCGACATGACTATAACTTTAATTTCAAATAAGTTTTATGTTAAATAATCATTTAAATCATGTTGAATTAAAATGAAATGCATTTTACATACGATGGTATTTATTTAGTGTATAAGTAAAGAAAAGTTTGAAGCTGTTGTGGCTGCAGTGGTTAGCTCATGGACTATGATGCAGGTGGCACGAGTTCAAATCTTGGCTGGGGCAGTCAGCTACAACGAAAAGTTTTCTGATGACTATCACGTAAGTAAAATAATTAATAAAATAGCTACATTAAAGTCATGTTGTTTCAGCTTGATATAACTTTAATTCAACATGATTCTTCGTGTTGTTCCAATATCAAAATCACTTTGTTTCAACTTGAAATAACTTTGATTCAACATGATTCTTCGTGTTGTTCTAATATCAAATTCACGTTGTTTCAACTCGAAATTACTTTGATTCAATATGATTTTTCGTATTATTTCAGTATCAACTTCATTTTGATTTAACTGTACTGGAATATTAAATCAACATGAAATATAGTTAATTCAAAAGGAAAATTTTTCTTTCAAGATTATTGTAAATCATGTTGATTTAACATGAAACACCTATGAAGCAAAATCACTACCGAAAAATGTTAAGTTAACCTGGTTTTCGACGATTTTACATGGAAATTTTTCTGTGTGTACGAAAGTTTTTTTCGTAATATGTTGCATGGATTATTTTCAGTGTAGAAGCCAAAAATTTCATAAATGTACTTTATGGCATTCCCCAATATTTTTTTTTGTTTAAAAAAATAATTTTAAATAATAAAATTTTATTACAAAAATTTGTCAATTTTTTTCACCACATTTGTTGAATTAATTTTTTATTACCATATTGCCGAAATACCGGAACAAATAAGAGTTACAATAAGGTAACAAAAATTCAGTTACAAATTTATTATTACCAAATTGCCTGAATAAGGCTGTTAATGTACACAAGCACAAACAATACAAAACTAAATGGGACTGTCATTCTTGTTGTTTTTGTATTGTTCTTGTTTTACACATTGAAAAACACAAAGCAAAACGAAAGCAAACGTTTCTTTTAGTTTATTTTCCTACTCTGATTTAAACAACTTCCATTAAATGAAATGTGTACATACCCGTTTGTCCTTTGCCGAGTGTTTTTTCCAGACGATATGGCCCCACATATTGGCAATTCTCTATTGTTATATTATTTTCCTTCTGCATTTTGTTATCTCTGGCTTTGGCCCACTTTAGCACTTCCTAAATCACATGAAAATATTTCCATGCACTTTGGCCAGCAGGGGTTATCCCAAAATTTTATTCGTGCCGTTTCCTACAGCGGCTTGTTCTTGTTCGTGCTCTTGTAGTTAGTTTATTACAAGTATTAAAGTTTATGTAATTATGTATGTATGTAGCGTTGTTCTTGTGCTTTTGCTTCCTTCCTATATTCTCTTCTGGATGATTTCGTGTGTAAATGTTTGAATGGTTGGTTGGAACTGTGTGTTTGAAAAATGTATGTTAATGTGAATACATGTGAGAAGCAGTTGCTGTTTTGGTTGTTTCTGTATTATTCAGTGCAACCAAATTGGGTTAAAGTTTCCTTCTAATTACTTTTGCGTGTTTATGAAAGTTTTATTGCTTGTTGTAAGTTGGTACTAGCTGGTGCAATGGTTGTTGCACATTTGAGTTGCAAGTGATAGTTGCTGCTCTTTAAAATGACATCTGTGAACATGTCTATCTAACTGCGTGTTTGTTATTGCCCGATGCCTGCCTATTTTTCTGGTTATTGCAACATTTGCTGTTGTTGTCGTTTCGCTTAAATTTCAAATGTCTGGTGTTGTATTATTCATGAATTATCGTAGATACTCTTCTGCACAGATGGATATATTTAAAATTTTCTCCTTCGGTTCATTAGTGTGTATAGTTAAAGAAGAATGAACGGAAAACATGAATTAGCACCTAAAATCACATAGGGAAAAAAAGAAAAACTTTTTTATTATTCATGTTATTTTATTTATTTGCAAGCTAATACTCCATTTACATTGCACCGAAATCTAGTTGTTTTTAGTGGATTTTCCCATACAGAAACTTATCTACTTGTCACTAGATTTCGACGAAATCTACTCAATATTAGTGCACATTTAAGCGCTCGTTTTGTTAAACTAAACTTAAATTAAAATCTAGTTTAAACTCAACAGCAGTAAATCATTTCATATGTACTATCCCCAGTTTAAACAATAATAATGTGGCAGCACCACGATAAATGTCGAAAATATCTGGTTTTGTGGTGGGATATCGATCAAAAATATATCGTTTGCATTTGTAGTTTTAACGCCCAATTTTATGCGTTTAATATATGGTTTATATGTTTATATATTTGCTGGTTTAAGCACATTTTAAACCAAAAATTAAGTTTAACTTGCACTGATTAATTAGCCCCTAGTGCTGCAATGATTTTTTTTAATTATACTTAAAAATATTTCGCTGCAGTAGATATTTTCTCTAAAATGTATGTAAATTAGCTATATTGCAGTTTCTTGCTTATGAACAGGCCACACTGGAGTTTTTAAAACTCACGTATCTGCTTTTTTGTACTAAATTTGAAAGTTTTAAAAATTTTAACTTCCAAATCTAATACAAAAATGCAGCAACGTGCGTTTTAAAAACGTCAGTGTGGCATGACGGTCAATTCTCTTTCTATGATAATGTGAAATGAAAAAAAATTTCATATTAGTTTTCATCCTTACTTTTTACTCTATCTTTTTACAAAAACACATATTCTGATTCTTGTTTGAATTGTGAAAAAATGTTCATTACCTACGTACCTCTGAAAGCTCTTCGTACACATTGGACATTTCTTTTGTTGTCATTTTGTGGCGTCAAATTTCAAATTAACAACTCAGTGCGACAAAATGACAACATGCTGTCATTTTATTTTTGTGACTGCAATATTGTCGCATTATTGTGACAACCGTAGACATTAGACACGCAAACAGTTTGCCACACACCGAAAAACATCGGAAGTAGCAAACGATGCCGCTAGTACACCGTATCATGTTTGCTTTCGATGTCATAAAATGGCATAGTGTATAGCATTGATAAACATAGATAGCAAGCTCTCGCACTATCAATAAAATAATGACAGCTCTCCTTACACATATTAGATATCGTGAATTCAACAAAAATGAGAGGACACCATTTTTGCATTGCATCACACTTGAGAGACTATCATTTTTCCACTTGAAAATGCACTAAATCGTAACTTTTTTTCCACGCACAAACACTTTTTAGTTTTATTTAATTTTTTTATTTGTTTTAATATAAATTTTATACATCTTCTTGCTGTAATTTTAAAATATTTTTTTAATTTTGTTGACATTTGTGTGTTGAAATTTATCAAAGTTTTCAACCCTTTTTTCATTGAACAGTATTGTATTTTTGTTCCTATTTGGGATAAAAATGTTTGGTACCAAATAGAAAAATTGCAAAAAAATGTTTAGCAAATCAATATTTTTTGAGCTCGAATGTATTACTCGTAAAAAGCATTCTAAATTCATATTTCCGTTAATTAATACAACAATAATTGCATAAACTTCTAAAAATTCATGTATAACAAATATAAATAGTTTAGAATACTTTTTGTTACAACCAAGTGCGGTTTTAGTGCTGTGGGGAAATTTTTATTTTAAACCAATACTAATACAAAATCTTCTACTAATACATCCTTATACTTATGTTTTTGAAAGCACACTTAGGTTTTTGAAGTTTCTGATTGGCGTCTATGTGCCCTATGGTGTATAGGTAGCATATATCAAGTGTCAAAATCAAAATGTAACATTTGCAAAATGTAATAACAACATTTGTATGTACATATTAATATTTTATGGTTTTAGTAGAAAAAAGATGTTTTATTTATAATTTTTGCCTTATTTGCAATAAAAACAATAAAATTTTAAAAGAAGATATAGTCAATTATTTGTTTTTAGACCCGGACAAAGCGTTTGAAGTGTGGATTGTGTACATGCGTGTTTGTCCGTGTGCGGATATATAACTTCCAAATGGCTGGCACAACTTTATCTTAGCTTTTTATATTCAAAAGATGTTTCGATCGAGGTTATTCTTAGATAGGCTGTCAGTTATTTTCTGCAGCATCTCCTGTGTCGTGGATTTTGTTATTTTTTATTTACGTTTAAGATTATTATTATTAATACATAATGATCTGAAATAAATTCCTTCTTGTGTATTGTATATTCAAATCATTAATTATCGTTTGGAAGGTCAAAATCATCCCTTAATTAATAAATAATCAAATAATAAGAAACAAAACATTTAGTTCCTTGCAAGTTTGCTCTTACTATTCTCGAAATGTTTATTTTTCACTTAGAAATTTTCTGTGTAAAATAAATTTTCATATAAAAAGAGTTGTTGAAAGTTATTTTCACTGCTATACAAAAGAAAAATCGCAGTGCTGTGTAACACCGGGTCTTGACGAGACACAAGTTTGGAAATCTTTGTGTTGGCAATTGTCAAAATCTGTTGCTAACACAAAAAAACGACTGTGTGGACAGTAAATGTTAGTGTTCGGACACATGTTTGGAAATTAATGTTCAAACACAAGCCAGAGCAATTATGTTAGGACACAAGCTGTCAAATTTAGTATGTACATATGTAGTGCTTTCTGTATAATTTGCTTGTATTATTGAAAAAAAAGAAGAAAGAAAGCAAGTAAACAAACTATTTAAATTGTTCTTTAATTATTTGCACATTATTTATGTTCATATCCATAAAATTTTTATAAATACAAAAATAATTAAGTGAAATATATGAAAAATTTATGAAATGCCGTGCAAGTTTACTACACGAATATATACAAATTGTGTCCAAACATCACTACGTTTACTCAGCCCTTAACAGAAGTTTGAACACAAACATTTTTTGTGACGTCATTCTGCCGACGTTATTTCTTATGTTCAGAAATAAAAATTGCACGTCTGGTCGCAGTGTAACTGTGAAAAACTTTTGCTTCGAGAATCAAAACTACTATCAAAAGGTTAAAAAGCTTTCCCTTTCACCGTTTCACAGAACCAGAATCGATCTACTAGCTCTTACAGTTTAAGGAAAAGTTTCAGTCAGTGGTTTTTATATTGGCTAATACGAAATTGTGAAAATTTCCAAAAAAAAGCTTGTTGCGAACGCTATAGATTTCGATAAAGATTTGAAATCAAATCTCTAGATATCGAAGCAATGTAAATGCATTATAAGTTGTCTGCCGTTGGTTTGGTTTTAAATATCCGTCAAGTATTTCATTGAGCTTTTAGAGAATTTTTGAGAAAATTTAAGTCAGTTATGCCCAAATTCACAGTCATTAATTAACTAATGGCAGTAATTTAGCCAATGGTATTTGATTCACACTTCTTTGTTTACCATTAGTTAAACCGTCAAATGCCATTGGTTAACAATTAGTTAGATGCGTTGGAACATGGTGTAATAAGTATACAGGTAGCAGCATAAAGTCAGATGATTATTTTTTGCTCTGGTAGTGTACATAAGCAACGTCTAGCACGTGTATTTTTTGACAGATATGGCTGAGTTCCAAAACGTCATAACACAATGCAGTGATGCGGTTTTACTACTGTTTCGATACAAAGTGACAAACTGTGTTATTTACTTTGTAAAAAATGAAGCAACAAAATTAGTAGAGTCCGACCGAATATTCGGTTTCGGTTTCGCATTCGGGCGAAATTGTGGTTTCGGCTGATATTCGGATTAGGCTAACTTTTTGGCAGAATACCGAAACCGAAACTTTTCTCTATAAATAAGGAAGCTAATCGAAATAACTAGTATTTTCCAAGTTTAAAACATGTTTTTTCCTGTCCCATGTCTTTTCAAATTGAATGAAAATTTTACTTAGTTTTATAAAGCGCAACCAACAGATATACATACATAGTAACATAAAGTATTCAACGTTTGTTGCCAAAATAAATAGCATAAACTAGGGAATGGAAAACCGATTTCGATTCCAATCGAAAATCTATTTTATGTTATAATAAATCGATTTTCGCCATTGAATTTACTTCTGCAATTTTGCACTGAAATTGATTATTTGTTTTTTTAAATAGATTTTTTTTAATATTTTCAAAATATGAAAAACGTTCATTGTCAATCTTCACGATAAATTAAAGAAAAATTGTTTTTTGTGTATATCATCGATGAAACGCGGGCGTAATCAAAAAACTTTACTTTAGTAGAAATTAATGAAATCGTATAAATTTTGTGTCAAAAATAGGTAAATATTCCACTATATATCTTTTTAGTTATTCCGAATGACTTTTCAGTTCTGTTAAGTTTTTAAAATGTCAATATCAGTTAATGATAAAAAAGTTTCGGCAAGTTTCGGATTCGGCCGAATATTCGGCCTTTTTACCGAATATTAGGTGCCAGTGATGCCAACTTTTGGAACCTAAAACGCACAAAAATTTTTGTAAAAGGAGCTAAAAAGGGCTAAATGGAAAAAAGACACATATAAAGCAATATCCAGTCAAATTTTTCGAAAAAGCGCAAAAAGGGCTTACTTATAAAACACGTTTAAATTTTGGGACTAACTTAAAATCTCAACCAATTTTGAAAGAAATAGAAGTTTATTATACACTCTTCTTTTTATTACTGGTACAGCAAACTAACAAAAGAAAATGAGTAAAAAGATCTTAGGACGTTAATTCAGAAGTCGCTATTGCTAGAATAGAGGAAGAAATAGTTGCCAAAATGAAAAATGTAGCCATATTGACCAAAAAGAAAAAAGCGGCTATTGCGTGTTATTTTGTTTGGGGCTAGACATTTTTTCGTGTTTTGAGTCACTAAAAAGTGGATAAATCTAGCCCGAAAAGAGCTAAGTTCGCATCCTTGGTACCAATATTATCTACGAAAAGACGAACCAAGAGGGTAAAAACGGGAAAATTTAATGAAAGTTGCGAAAAGTGGCAAACGTGCTGTTTATATTATTGAAAAGAGCCGTGTTAGCTCTTTTTTCTAAAAAAGAGCTGAAGGGAAAAATTACGAGTTAGAAGTAATCAAATAGAGCTAAATCTAGCTCGAAAATAGCTAAGTTGGCATCACTGCTAGGTGCGGTTCGGGTTCGGCCTCAAAAAACTGGTTTCGGTCGGACTCTAAAAATTAGTGATACACAATTTGCTTTTGTTGCGTATCTAGTTATTGTTGTATTTGTTGAACCTGCATACTTATTAAACCATGCTTTGAAAATTATTATATGCATATAGCAAACTTTTGGGAGCAAAAAAATTTGCTCCATTGGCTTTTGTGCTTAAAAATGTTTAAATTGCCGCCTGAAGATGTGAAATATTCCCTATTTTTCTTGTTTACATATAAACTTGATATTTCGATAGGACTACCCATTCTTTACCCATTTTAAAATTTTTAGCTTAACAATACACTGTAAAAATTAAGTTTTAGTTAAACAATAGTTATCATTTTAGTTTACTAATAATTAACTATTGACTGTAAATTTGGGCCTTAGTAAATTGTTTTCACTTGAATCTGCATTGTTTTTTAGTCGGACGTGTGTGTATTTTCTCATCCATGAGTATGTGTCTGATAAAGAGCATAACAATCAAATATTTTCTGTGTTACGTATATTTTGAATGTCCCAATTTTATAAAGTTTAATTTCTTTTTGTTTCATTTGGTCCTTGGAGGGAAACATGCATGCGGCACTTGTTCACTCATGTGTTTTACAATTTCTTTTTTATTGTTATTTATACATGTATTGTTGTTTTGAACTTGTTAAGTTGAAATATCCCAGAAAGCATTTTTGTCGACATGGTTAATTTCAGAAAAGGTCTGGGGCTTTACCAGACAATCAACCGAGTTGTCTAAAATTCGCTCAGACATTTGGCAGAGTAGTCGGCAGTTTTCTGGTACAACGTTTCTGCACATTTTCTGAAATATTATCTGATTAATATCAGACTAGTCTGCATATTATCCGAGGACTTTTTAATATCGTTTAAGACATTTAACATAATAGTCTGCCCATTTTCTGATCAACGTCTTATGACTTTTAGCAATCACTTCTGCACATTGTCTGATTTTAGTTTGCGTAATAATTCTCATTTGTCTCTTGAGATTATGTGCACAAATATTTGAGTTTTTAACTTATGAAATATGGGTAAATGTTTTCTGATGAGCTGACATAAGCAGCAGAACAATGCATGGACAATTTTAAATGACATATCTAATAAATTTTTAATTTTAGCTCCGACTTTTCTCCGACACTAATACTACAGGATGTAAAAATATCAGACAAATTGGAAAATTTTCAGATGTTTTGTCAAACATTTTTACGATATTCTTCAGACATGTCGAAAATTTCTTTAGAATTTTTCTATAAAATTCGTACAGAATTCTCTTAAATATTTCGGGACTGTTTTTGGAATGTAGTGAGACAAAGAGGTCCGGTTTTTTTTTTGAGCTACACATATGATTTTTCGATACGTTTTCTGACCGACTTCAGATATGAATTCGTCATCTTGTGCGACTATCTGACCAACTTCGGACCGAAATCGGAAAAATTGTTTGCTGGGATGATTTATTGACATGTTTTGTGAAAAGTTCATGTCTGCATTGTAACCATTTATCAACTGATACAGTGATGTCTATAACACATGTCCAGTTAAAAATAATAGTAATATATTACAACTAGCTTCAAATTAAGCGTACACAAAAATTAAATTAAACTTAAGCTTAATTCGTAACAAAAATTTAATTAATATGTTGCGTAATTTTCTTTGAAGTGGATAGGTTTAATTTTAAAGTTATTACATATATCGGCTTAAGTTCATTATTTGAATTAATGTAAATTCAAATTATTAAGAGTGGAATATTTAGGGTATCTAATCGGACTAGCAGAACGCATCAGTATCAATTATTTCGACGGCCTCTAACACCATCTCATAGCGTTCATTTTTTATTTTTACCACGTATGACGGTGGATACTAGTGAATAGGAACATAAATTATTTAACGAATTCAAATACGAGAGGTATTGTAACTTCTTATATTAATTTTTTTAGTAAAATGAACCTTTCAGTTAGTATGAAATTCCAGATCTGATTAAACAGCACAACAAAGTCGAGGTTTTTTGTGTTGTTTAAATTAAAATTGCTGATCCTTATGTATTTGTATCTCCTGATTACGAGTGCGTCCTTATTTGTTCCCTACTAGCTCCCTACTAGCTCTAGATATAGTGATATTTAGCATTTGTGCAATATACACCACTCTGCGTTATTCGCTTAATGTTTCACGAATGGTCTTCCAAACTTTGAAATACTTTCTGCTCTATTAATCTACACAAAAATCTCTTTCATTTGGTTGGAATAGGATATCTTACTGGTATTGCAAGGATATTAAAAATCTTTTGTTTTTTGTTTAGTCATTAAAACTTCTTTTATTTTAATTTTTGAAATTAAAATAACTTGTCCTTATGTATTTTCGTTCACTGATAACGAAAATAGCCTTATTATTTTTCTAGCACCTCTATTAAAAAAACTACTTAAAATTGTTCTTTTCTTACACCGATTTTTAAAATTCTTTTCTTGTTGGAAAGGATTTGCCTGCAGTTTGGTCCCATAATTTTTTTTCGAAAATCGGAGGGGGAAATTTGCTCCCCCCATGCATTACTCTGTCATTTGTGAACCGATTTTCCAAATTCTTGTTTTGTTTGAAAGGATTTGATAAAAATTGGTCCCAAAATATTTGTAGAAACATCGGAGGGGGAAATTTGCTCCCTCCATGCATAACTCTGTCATTTGTGAACCGATTTTCAAAATTCTTGTTTTGTTTGAAAGGGTTTGAGAAAAATTGGTCCGAAAATTTTTGTGTCGAAAATCGGAGATTTGCAAGGGTTCGCTAGTAGTTTGGCCCCACAACTCTTTTCGAAAATTGGAGGGGGAAACTTACTCCCCCCATGCATAACTTTGTCATTTGTGAACCGATTTTCAAAATTGTCATATTGATTATCGCATAACTCCTCCATTTATGGGCCGACTTCTAAAATTCTTTTTTTGTTTGGAATGGTTTGCTTAGAGTTTGGTCGCATAATTTTTCTAGGTAGAGCAAGTCTTCCACGCCTCCACCCAAAATATTTATTAGAGCACAATTCCTCCATTTGCATACCGATTTTCAAAATTGTTTATATGAAATGCCATCAAGTATGTTGCTCTTTGTACTGAAGTCGGTTTTTTTGCACGAATTATTTATAATGTGATGTCGCTGGTCTTAAATCTAGCTATATTTTTTGATACGTTGTGATTATATCATATTAATTTTGTATTAAACAATAAAATTTTTTTAAATTGTATTTTTTCATTATGTAAAAGCTGCAAATTTCAAGCATGCGATATTAGCTACAAATACCATAAAAATTTTCTGGACTGTTATACGTAACCATTGCATTAATTACTTGGAAATTGACAAAAGTGATATAAAAAACAAAATTTTTTGGATGGCGTAAGAAAAGAGAATTTTAAAATATTTTTTTTATATAATGCACAATATCTCTGAAACTAGAGATGCTAGAAAAATAATAAAGGTATTTTCGTAATCAGCCGACGAAAATACATAAGGATCCGTTGCTTTAATTTTAAAAAAATTAAATAAAAAAAGTTTTAAGGACTGAACGCAAAATACGCTATTTTAATCAGCGATGTCAGTTTAGCCTTTACGAGGCTAGATTTAGGCTTTTATTTTATCTTTTAGCCTTGAAATTTTGGTTTTAGCTTCGTGGCTTTTTTCTAACATATTTGTATTTTTCATTTAGCCTCAAAAATGTAATTTAATTTAATTATAATTTCATGTCAACTTTTGAATAAAAATTAATTTCTAGTTTAATTGTTTTTAAGGCATTTTAATTTAAGTTTTTTAAATAGACGAATATTTTTTGTTAAACTCGAAGCTTTTCTGAATAAAATCGTACCAAGATTATTTTTATTAGGGATGTAACGATACGCCGTTTTGCCGATCCGATACCGATACCGATATTTAAAAATAAATATCGCCGATACCGATTCTGATACCGATACGAATATTGAAATTGAGTTCAATATTCGATCAACATATTTAGATCAACAAAACTCAAGTGCAATTTTTTTATTATACAAAATTACATTGTAAGAGAGAATATTTAAAATTGATTTTAACCAAGTATAAAAAATTGGAAGTAATTTTTAAGGAGAAACATTTTCTTTGCTTCCAAAAAATCTATATTAAAAATATGCAGATAATTAGTAGAAAAGCAAGAAAAAATTTTTAATTCCTTTACAATTTTAAAAAATACTCGCCATGCTTTTTAAAAAATCGATTTTTTAAAGGACATTTATCAACTAATATTCTTCTAAATAACTTAATAGCTTAATTATTAAAAGTCTTCTAAGTTTATATTTATTCACCTAAATTTACATGAAAATAAAGTTTTGAGTTTAAATTCGCATAAAAAAAATTGTGAAAATGGGTAATTTTTATCATTTTTCCTTGAGGAAAATTCATTATAGAACACCGAAAAAGAAATTTGTTTTAAAATCGCTTCCAATTCGGTGATTGGTAATCGAAAAACAGAACTTCTTGCAATGGCAAGGATATGTAAAACTAATTAGAAATTATCCGAATTTGCAATACTTCCGGATTGAGAATTCTACATTTTCATGACTTCTTTGGAGTGTCTTTTTTTGCTGAAATAAGATTTAAAAAACAACGACTTGAATTTGAATTCGTGGTAAAATTAACAAAAAATAAATAATTTTTTTTGACAAAATAACAGCATAAAATATTAACAGTTTTTAAAATTGATATTAATAAGATTTAAAAAATAACGAAGTGAATTTAATTCATGGTAAAATTGAATAAAAATAAATTATTTGTTAAAAAAAAACTCTAAAAAAATTTTTAAAGTATCGTCGTATCGACAGTAAAATATCGCCGATACCGATGTATCGGAAAATCTGAAGTATCGCCGATATATCGGTATCGGTATTCGTTACATCCCTAATTTTTATACTCCTTTTAATTTCGTTGTTAGAGTCTTAAAGAAAATATTATGCTCTGCATAAAATAAGCTGTATTTAAATATATGTACCTTTGTCCTTTTTTCATTATCTATTTGAAGTATCTTCTTATTTAATAAAACTATGCAACAAAATGAAACTTTTTTCGTGACCTTCGATAATCACTACATTTGAAATTATATGGATACGTTTTTACAATATTTTTTCCCCAAATTTGGCACTTTTCAAGAGACTGCTGCACCGATTTCAACATAACTACGGAACGGGTAGTCCAATTTCATTACAAAAATCATAAACAACTTAAAATAAAATTACCTTTAAGCCCTTAAAACAATATTTTTTATATACTCAATGATGAAAAATATATTTTTCAATCGAAATTGGGGGGTTTTTTTAATATATAAAAAAATTAAAATGGCAAAAACTTACTCAGTAAGCCACATAAACAACAAATAAAATGATCTTTATTTCATGAAAATCGATAGAAAAATATTGATTTTATTCATAATAAAGTGAAGTCAGCTGAATTTTAAAAAATTTCGAATTTTTAAACTGTACAATAAAATCACTTTTTTCTAAATAACAAGGTTCTAACGACCACTAAATAATAAAAGTTGTAAGTATTTACCATTTTCGATTTATAATAAATTTAAAAAAAATAAAAATTTTCCAATTCTGCATAAAGAAAATATATTTGTCATCATTGTGGTCTGAATAATTCTGAAGCCGCGTAGTATATAAAAAATATGAAAACGGCTTAAAGGAATTTTCTTTCAAGTTTTTTAATACCTTTGTAATAAAATTGGACGACCCTTTCTTAAGTTAAGATCAAATTGGTAGAGTAGCCTCTTCAAAAAGTCCAAATTTTAGAAGAAAAAAAACCAAAAAAAAGTTATTCCTACACTGAAAATAATCCATGCAACATTTTACGAAAAAAACTTTCGTAATGACTTTTTTCGTAGAATATACGAAACTTTCGTATATATTACAAAAAAAATATTTAGGCAATATTTTTTTGAATTTACGAAAATAACGAAAACCTTTCGTAAATATTTTTCCTTGTTAAAAAAATATATTTGAAATAAAAAAATAAATTCAAATAATTTTTTATAAATTGACGTATTTTTCAGTTGTACGTAAATAAAACAAATTTTAAGCTCTTATAAAATAAGTAGAAAGTGGCTCAGTGGGTAGAGTACCTGCCTTGCAATATGAAGATTGCGAGTTCGTGCCCGCTTGAGCCATACTTTTTTTTACTTTTATTTTTTAATTATTTTCGTACATTTCGTATGTTTTACGAAAGAGTTTTGTTTTGCGAAATTAAGAAATATTTCTTAATATGTACGAGCATTTTCGTACATATGTTGCATGGAATTTTTTCAGTGTAGAATTTAAAATGTCGACTGTTTTTATAGTTAGGGGATAAGGCATCAAACAAATATAGTAGTACTCCTTGTCATTTTTCTTGTTGCATAGTGTAACAATTACCCTGTTTATGTATTTATAGTTATTAAGTAATAACTATTAAGTAAAAAATATTTAGCCTTTTTTATACTTCATTTTTGTGCGATTTAGCCTTTTCTACCCTTTTAAAAAAAGCTATTTAACTTCTTTTTCCTCCAGCTCCTGGCATCACTGATTTTAACATCCTTGCAATGACAGTAAAATATCCTGATATACTCATCAATGCGACTCTACCAAAATGAAAGAGACTTTTATGTGGATTAATAATCCAGAAAGTATTTTAAAGTTTCGACGACCATACGTGAAATATTAAGCGAATAATACAAAAAGTAGTGTAAGTTATGCAAATGCTAAAAGTCATTATATATTTAAAACTAGAGCTGATAGGAAAAAACTATGGACAACATCATAATCAGCAGATGAAAACACATTAGGATCAGTTATTTTTATTTAACCCTCTGCAACTTACATGACTTCATTAGCACAATTCCACTGACGTGGTAGTACACTAGACACTATTTCGACTGCTTATATTTTCCTAGTTCCGTTTGTAAGCCCACTGAAACTATTTTTGATTTTAGTTTAATGTAGTAGTTTCTTATTTATTGTAATTTTTTGTTAAAAACCCGACAAAGCTTATTAAAATCAAAATTATTGGCATGACATAAATTACCCTTAAAAAACTTATATCCATACAAAAAATAAGAAATCGTCATATCTTATTTTTTGGTGAAAAGCTTAACATTAATTTTAGCTTATACCTAAGGGCCAGGCCACACGGGCGTTTTTAAAACGCGCGTTTCAGTTTTTTATATTAAATTTGAAAGTTTTAAATTTTTAAACTTTCAAATTTAATACAGAAAAACAGAAACGCGCGTTTTAAAAACGCCCATGTAGCCTAGCCCTAAGCTAATCAATCTAGAAAGAAAAGAGATAATATCAATGGTTTAATAAAAAGTTACAACGAATTTTGTCAGGTCTACCTTAAAGCCGACGTGGTAGACTTGTAGACACTTGTATGCTCACATCAACGCGTGCGCTCGTTTTAATTGCTTTCTTCACACTAATGTACGCATGAGTACGTAATAAGAAGGTACTGAAAATACCAGAATCGATAATTATATAATTATGGCATAAAACAATGTTTTCTGTTACTGGTGTCTACTAGACTACGACGTCAGTCGCAGAGGGTTAAACAACAAAACCACTGTTCCGTTGCGTTATTTATTCAAACATTCCAACCTCTTATTGTTTTTGAATTGTTGAGTAACATTCTTTTACTACGTATTGAAAGCTATTTCTGCTGTTACACGTGCTCAGACTAATTTTTAAGGGCCGTGGCAACATGTCAAACACACGTCAAATTGATGCATCAAACCCTTCTTTTAATCATTATATTAGTGAAAAAATCACACGTAAATGTTTGACGAAAAAAATTAAATCCTTTTGATTTTCGTCAAAATTCCCTCAACCTATACATACATAAACTTAATCGAGTACTGATACCTTCTGCTTAGATATGCCAGACGGGCAATCCCGATCCCGAAAATCCCGGTATTTGCGAGATTTTTAAATTTTAAATCCCGGGATTTTTTAATGTCTGCTTTTTAATAGAATATTATTTGAAATGGAGTTTAAAGAAATTTGTTAAGTCGAAAAAAGTTCAAAAGAGAGCATTAAAATATAAATTAAACAAAAATTAAATTTGAAGAGCACAAAAGTTTGGACCTGAGTCAAAATATTCACCATTTGTCAATTACAAACGGTGACACAAAAATTTAGGCTTCAACGAAAGGTTTCGCACATGATATAAACGTAGTATAAATAAGAGTTATTGATATTACAATTTTTAAAATGAAACATTGAAGAAGTTCAGATCATTATAATAAAAAAATATATTGAGCAGAAAACTTGTCAGGCATATGGGGCGTAACATTTTTAGCAATTTTTAAGCAACTCGTTTCAGAAACATAAAAATCAAACGAGTTGTTAAATAAAAACAGAAAAAACCGAGTTTTTAAATAAAAAACTATAGTTTTCAATTAAAATTCATTAATTACTTAATTATATTTTTCGGGATTAAGAAATCCCGAAAATCCCGGGACCCTAGTTCCTAGGTTTTTCAAGATTCTATTTCCAAATCCCGAAACCCGCGATTTTAAACACCAGTCCCGATTGGCATCCCTAATCACGTTATACATAAATTGAACGTTTGTACAGACAATAGCCTGAAATTGATGTTGGCATAGGTTGTTCAGAGAACTCTTATAACCAGGGCTCGGACTTACATGCACTTAAAAATTGACTTTAACCGCTTAACGAATGCATCTAAAAATTAAAAATGTGCTTAAAAATATGCATTTACCAACGAATTTTTCACCAGAAAGAAAAAACTGGAAAAAACTAAATCATTTACATACAAAAATAATTGTTTAAGTGGCCATAAATCCGTTATTTTCAACTGCAACTTATTTAATTCTGTAAGCAGAGTGTAATTATACATTAGGTACCAGAAAACGTTAAAAACGGGATTGCGAAAAAAAATTAAATACACCTTTTTTATATTAAGCCATCGATACACATACTTATACGGGACTTAGACGATGAAATTTTAGTTTGATCTTTTGAAGTTTATGGTCAAACGGTGTTTCAGGGCGTTTAGCGGGATACCAAATCCAAAAGAAATTTAATTTCTTAGGTAACATCTTTTGGAGTTCTCACTCGGTTAACCGTATTTTCAACCCATTCAACCATCAACTCTAAAAAAATCAAGCTAAAAAGTCTTCGTCTAGGTCCGGTATTATTACCACAACTAAAATAATATGAAAATATTTTTTTTAATTTTTTTGTTATTATTAAAGAAAACATAAAACAAACAAACTGTGTCTATTATTTAACCCATTTAGGTCCAGCGTTGCGTTTTCGCAACGTTCACTTCAGGCATTTTGTGATTACCTGATATTGTAATAAAGTACAGTGAAATAAAATTTAACTTAATATCTAGTCGACCTGTTTTTGGATTTGTATCATACATATTTTTTTTTATAAAAATATTTTATTTAAATTTTTAATTTTTCCTGTTTTTTTTGGTACTTTTGGAAATGGCTAAACAAATAAAGTAATATATAATATACCTATCCCAAACTTTTGGTGGAGGTAGCTAACATACGAGCGATATTATTTCTACTGAAAAATATAACCATCTGAGTCATTTGCGACTATTTTTAAGTTTTGATATATCAGTGATGCGAAAACGCAACACTGGGCCTTAACGATATACAAATTACATAAAATTATCAAATGCAAACGTATTTATACAATAACTTGCTATTTCAAACTGCATAATAAAAACATGTGTGTATGTTAATTATTGGAAGGGGTTCACACAGGGCAATTTTTGTTGCGCAACTTTTAATTCAGCTGGGAGAAAGACAAAGAAAAGCTGTGTTACTTTCTCTGTCTTTCTCGCGGCTGAATAAAAAGTTGCGCAACAAAAATGTCCATGTGTGAACCCAGTCTTAGTTTTTGTTATTTACCACCGCTTTCTCACTATCAAAGTTTACTTTGTAAAGTTTTAATTCAGCCGGTAGAAAGACAGAAATGAAGTATTTCTCTCTTTGTCTTTCTACCGGCTGAATTAAAACTTTGCAAAGTAAACTGTGCTAGTGCGAAAGCGTTGTAAGCGTTTTCAAATTTTGAGTGGCGTCATAGTGTCGCGTGTAAGTAACGGTAGTTTACATATGTGCTCAGTGGAACAGCCTGAAGCTGATAAACGATTGCTTGTACCGCGTATGGGAAAGTGTAGATGGCAAAACTGCTTCCAACATAATAGTTGTGCGATTCTCCTAGGTGAATAAGGATTTGCAAGAATTCCACGATGGTCTTAGTGGTCGTCATCTTATAGTGACAAAGACGCTTGAAAAGCTAAAACAGCGATTTTATTGGGTTAGATGTCAGCAAGCCGTATCTGGGTGGATAGCAAACTGCCCACAGTGCATCGCAGCAAAAGGTCCAGTAAGAAAAAGTCGAGGACAGCTGCAACAATAAAACTCGGGCGCACGATTTGAGCGAATAGCAATGGATGTAGGAGGCCCTTTCACCGTCAGCGAGGCCGGAAATCGTTATGTTCTTGTGGTAATGGACTATTTTACTGAATGGCGATAAGTATATGCCACAGTCTGATGGCATGGTAGAGAGATTTAATCGTACCCAAGAGGAGTACTTGCGAAAAGTGGTAAGCGGGCATCAAAAGGACTGGGATGAGCATATTCCCAAATTTTTATTGGCATAAAGCTGTGCATCGCTCGACATTACCAACACCTCTTAAATTATCTTTGGAAAGAAATTAAAACTGTCAGGCGATTTGGAATTTTGCGTTAAGACTGCACCAACAAGTGAAGACGGTAATAGCACTTCCCAATAGCCAGAAAAATTAAATGAGCTACATGAATTCGTACGCAATTGAATTATATTATTATTATATTATCTGGGCTCCCACCGATCCGATTTCCAAAAAAATTGTTTTCTATCTTATCTAGATATAAACAATCAAATTTTAAAAGTTTTATCAATATAGCTCAATGGGATCGTGGCTCGGGCCTTTATGGGTTAATGCAACCTCACTATAGTTGCGTTGCCAGTCGGCAACTGAAAATTAATAGTTGCCAGAAAGGCACTAAATAGCGACTTAAATTGACAGCTCTAAGTTGCCAGTTGCCATCAGTAGTATAATTTGCAGTAACTGGCAACCCAACTGAAGCTCGGTTGCCATCCATAATCGGTCTATTAAAATTTTTTTTCAAAAATTGAGAAATATGCATTAAAAATTTTTTTATAACTTAAAAATATGCATTTATTGCCAAAATATGCAAAAATATGCACTTACCACCAAAATATGCAAAAATATACAACTACAAATTGATGCCAAACCACTTAAAATTTGCTGATTCGCCTAGATAATTAGCCAATACCTCTTTATCTATCACCACAAAAAAAATGCATTTGCATGAAAGTCCGAGCCGTGGTTATAATTTTGGGACCAAAATGAGTTTAAAGAAATATGTGTACAATAAATGCCAGCTCAAGAAATCTAACTTCTCAGGAGACCGAAAAAACTTGTTATTTTTCTTATTACTGTAAAAATAAGAAAAGTATATATTCCTACTAATTTATGCGTATGCAAAAAATTCATATTTTCACCTTGTTTGCCTATAATTTTGAGTTAGTATATATTAATATATTAAAAAAACAAATATTATTTTAGAGTTAGCATATTTTGTTCAAGTAAAAGTTGTATTATTTAAAAAAATTTGTAATTTCGAAAATTTCGAGTCGTCCATCGGGTATATGACTATGGATTTCATTAAAACATTGCAAAAGAATATTTCCCGTTACTATGATCAATGTTCTGTCTTCAATTATTACATATTGTGCTCACAACGCGGACTTTTGTACTTCAAATTCGGCGTTTTTAGAGAAGTTGGTAATATACATGATGCATAAATTTATCTATTTTTAAAACCGGTTGTGCGATTTCCACAAATTTTAGCTCAAATGAAAGACTAGTTCCTCTGGTAAAATTATACTGTTTTCATCAAAAAAGTTTCCGTTAATTTGACGAAGTCTAAAACAAGCTTAATAGTGCACGCTTAAAAATGGACATATCTCAAAAAAACTCAGCATGTTCCATTTAAGAAAACTTGATTCAAATTTTAAATAATGTGGTCCAATACAAAAATATTGGTAAATTACTATGTACTTTAAGATAACATTATTAAAAAAAAGTTATGCAAAAGTCGCAAAACTTGACTTTTGCCCTCAGCTTAAGCTGGAGAGCACGTTGATTCAATATTTTGCATCAAAAGTCGTTTTCGCTAAAATTAGAGTTAGAACATTTTGAATATAGGCTCTGAATATGTATTTAGCGGCACTACCAAAACAACTCCTTAAGATTCCATGAAAATTTGTCACATATCGATAGTCATATCGTCGCTACCATATTCAATTGTCGAATGTACAAAATTCGCTATTTATATTTGCGACCGTGGTCCTCCAATTTGTAAGACACGATAGTCGGTTAATTGATTAATAACGTTTTTTCATAAATTAATTAATCTAAATAAATAAACATGCATAAACTATTTGTTATTTTTAGTTTATTAGTAAAAAAAACAATAACATACATAACAAACATAACAATTCTTGTACTAAATCAGGAAAAAATTATAAATATGTATTAACTAAAAACAAGCTTGTGACACGATTTTATTTGCTATTGCAATAGTTTAAGGAGATCTGCTAAAATAATCTTTTAGAAAAATAAATTGGTTTAAATGTTTAAGACTTGTGCAATTCTTTTCCTTAGTTTTGATAAAACTTGACTTGGAAAAAATCCTTTTACTTATAGTAGAGGTTGGAGTAATGGAAAGCAATCCTTAGTACAGAATATCTTATTGCACGCCTCATAAGCGAAGCGTTGTAAAAAATATATACACACTTTGTAAAAAATATATACACACACATATTAAGAAAACATACTATTTTTAACACTCATGATATTTTCAATGTCATTTTTATTATTTAAACTGTTTGAAAAAGTTCTGTCTTGGACGTCCGTTTGTCTGTATGTACGGATCCTGTATGTGGTCACGATAACGACCGAAAGACTTCACTAATCGAGTCCTTGTTTCTTTTTTACGCTACAGTATAATTAGGAATAGCAGCCTATTTAATTCCACGGTCTAAATGAGATTATGAGGCGTGCACTTTTGGATTTTCCAAACTATTTCGCCTTTTCTTCCAGTGTGCCATTAGAGTCCTGTTTTAATTTTTTTATAATTGTTTCGATTAATTCTGTTAAAACCTTGTTTGTATTACTATCGATAGTTTCTTCTGTAGTCAGGTCATCATCTGACTCATCCTGGCAAAGCTTAGCACCTAACATTCTACAAAAATATTTACATATTTGCGGATTTCTTAGTTTCCGTCTTTGTACTATACATATTTAAAAACACTGTTGCTAGAAGGAAATATTCTTGAATGGAGGTGTGAAATAAGTGTATTTAAAACTTGAAATCTTCTCTCATTAAATCTAGTTCTTAGATTTTTAATTATGTCGTCGGCAATAGTATTATTGGCTTTTATTAAATTATTAATCAAAAGTCATTACTAAGCTCTTTTATAGCCACGTCCAAGGATTTTAAAGTTTCACTTAAGTTAAGATCACTGATCATTTCCGTTTTTCGGTGTATTTTTCTTGTTAAAGCGTCATTCAGAATCAAAGACTGGCTCGTTTAAAATGAATTATATATTATTTGAAAGGCTACTAAATAACGCGTCGAATAGTGGCTCTGATCGAATAAAAGGCGACCAAGTTAAAATGGATAGAAGTTTAAATTCTTTGAAATTTTTGAAGTTCATCATCAATTGTTGTCTTTTCGGAAGCTGTTTTGTACCACAAATAATAAAAAGATCCATAGTTTTATAATATCATTGAATAGTCCATTCGATTATAAAAATTTTAAGCCATATTGGACCTAAATCTGATGGAAACAAAAAATCTTATATTCTGTGTTTTATTATTTAGGCTACTTATGGTGAGATTTTTTCTTTACATTAGATGCAAATAAAACAATTTATTCCATTTTTGTTTCCAATGTTTCATCGGCTTTTTTCCGGTGTCTTTAGAAGAATCTCATAATCGACTTTGGATGGTGCTTTAAAGAGAAGTAAATATATATTTTATATATATTTTTATGTAGGTATTCTTCAAAGGAAAATTCTCAACATACACGGCAGAACAGACCAACGTTGTTTTTTAAAAAAATTTTCCCTGATTCCTTAGAATAATTATCCTGTCTAATTATTTCTGAATATCACGTTACGGACTTTTGCGCAATAAAATCGTTTGGACTCAAAGGCAAATTAGTTCGAAGTAAGCACAAAAAAATATAAAATTCTGTTTCAAGTAGAGAACTGCAAAATTGAAATTGATGAACACTCGTCGCGAAAATTTTGACTTGTCGCGAAATTAGCATTCACTAACTTGTCATGAAGCAAAAAATCGTTTCCAAACAAACATACGTTATCTTAAAAGTAATTCAATAAAACCTAAAGAATTTCATATACATACATCAAAGCAAATAGTATTATTGTGGATTCCGATTTTCTTGCGGATAAGGGTCGTTATAAACTTTTGCATATCATATCGATGGTCATACATTGATAACTTGTAACTGAATTTTAATTATTTTTCACAAAAGGCAGAAAACGTTCCCATTCTCAAAATAAACTTACAGAAATTAGTTGAGAGTATGTACTAAATAAATTTCAGCTATTTTATTCTAGTAACGCTTTCAGCATATTTATAACGTAATTTTTTCTACTGAAAAGTTGTAAAAACCAGTTACGTGTTGTCAACTTATGACCATCCATATGAAAGTTTTTTGAAGGTCTAAAACTTTTAAAAATCATGTTGGTGACGGGCTATTGGACTAATTTTGTTAGAGAAAATACAAAAATATATCATCAGAATAAAATAAACGCACTCGTACGTCTTTGTTTAGGGTTTTTACGTAATAAACAAATATTTGGCAATTATTGGAAACTAAATTTTTATAAAAATTGTAATAATTTCTGTAAGTAAATGGTAATGATTTCTGTAAGTAACTTGTAATGATTTCTGTAAGTAAATAATACTTGAATACTAATATGTATGTCTTTTCAAACATAGAGAAGTTTTTAATAATTTTTATTAAATATTTCAGTAATTCTAGGGGGTGGCCTCCCCCCTAGATTAGCAAAATCTATGGCAATGCTGAGTGTGTTCAGTTTGTATGAAAAAACAATTTCTAAACACATACCTTTTGTATATGAGACGAAACAAATATTAAACAGACAAAAAAATATGTTATAATACTACCAAAAATGAAAAAATTTTTTATATCGGTTAATCGGTTATAGATAAAGGGTGGGAAAATTTGAGTTTAAAAGATAAATAGGCTGTCAAATGATGAACTGTCCAGAATTGAGTTGTGATTCTTTGGCATATATTTAGAGAAAACTTGAAACTATGGAACGCTACACTATTGAGCAATTTTAATTATGAGCGAATTTTAATTATGAAAATTTACTATCAAAATGGTGACATTTTACTGTATCACTTCGTCAAATTCGAGCAGCTTTTCCTTGTAATCACACTCCTTTAGTTATTGGATGAGTTGAACTTTATAAGCGCAAAATGTTGCCCAAAGTGCCTCTGGTGATATGCAATTTTGGCGAACTTGTTGCGAACGTCGACGATTTGATGTACCAAGCTCATTCGAAATGATACAGTAAATTTTTCACCATTTTGATAGTCAATTTTCACATTTAAAATTTGTTGTTCAAGAGTGTAGCGTACCATGGTTAAGACTTCCCAGGTCGTCACTAAATAAATGCGAAAGGCTGACAGCTCAATTCTTGACATTTCATCATTTGATAGCTTTATTTACTTCCTAACCTCAAATTTGTCCACCCTTTATATACATACATATTTTCTGACACATGTTTTATTTATATTCGGCCACGTTCTGAAAGCCATTTCGTTTTGAAATATTGCAGCTTTTCGGTTAATTTTTATGTTTCCGATATTTGAGATATTTTATCCGAGCTAATACACTAAATTGTCCGATTAAAAGGACACTGTTTTTCGTTTTCAAATGGTTTCCACAACATGTCCGAATATTAATTGTTAGCATTTATCAGTTTTTGCCATTTGTAATTTATATTTTTAATATTTTTTTTCAAATCAAGCGCCCCACAAAAACAAACCAATAACTCTCAAGTACACAAAAAAACTGACAAAAAAACATTCAACCAAGGGATAGAACCAAAACTTTTTTGGAAGCAGATAGCCATGTCTCTTTTGTAACCAAAGTTTCATTGCAAGTAAACTGTTCTAAAATAGTATGGACAAGAACCATATTTTATTTTCATAGAACCATACTGTTGTTGAATTTTTAAATATACTATGACTGTAGCTCGAATTTTTTAAGTAATAATTTTGCTAAATTCTACCATGTTTTTATTAATATGAGTGCTAATAATGTTATGATTAAATGTAAACATAAGTTTTTTATCGTGAACTCATTAAGCTTCACAATTGTTTAGAACAATAATAACTTATTTGCTACAACCATGAGCTATATCAGGAAACATGACATTGTTGACGCAACCATTCCACAACAATATCTTTCCTTTGCGTGTATGCGGATATGATTTATTTAGACAAAGGACAAAATATATTATCAAATTTAAAAAAACAAATTTTGTTTATGATGTATGTAGGTATAATTAACAAGAAAATCGAACTTATTTGTGTTAGCTTATTTGACTAATAATTAGTATTATCGTCCAAAAGATCATGCTATTAATCATGCTATTAATATTTTATCATAATAGTCGCGTTAAGTCAAAATCGTGTTTAGCTCATATTCTGGTTAGCTTTATTACAGTCCACATTTGGGTCCATTCCATTTTTAAATATCCCAATTTTCAAAAACGTTATCACGATATATTTTTTAACTTTCTAGAACACAGACACAGCAGATTTTACACTAAGTCTTGAGTCTCCAAACACGATTCTTAGACTTAAGATGTTATGATAAAACGCCACAGTTTGTATACCCCTGTTTTTATACTAAATTAGAACTTTATACTAATTCTATCTTTAATGATAGGTATATCGCTTAGCTACTCCAGTATTTAAAATTTTGCAATAGTCTTAGCATTTAAAAATATATTGACCATATTAACTTACTCAGACATGATTTACAAGGATTCTTTTAAGGAGCAATATCTTTCGTTAAATCGTTCTTATTTGCTTATACAATTTACTTATGGAATTAAAAAATGCTTTTCTAAAAAAATTAAATATTAACAATCTTAAATAACACACACAAGCATAGACTAAATAAATTAGTAAAAATATATTGTGGTCACTATCAAATCAATTAAATTTCTAATGTGTGAGTACGATTATGTCTTGGCAACAATTCCACATTAAATTCTATTGACTTTTACATTTATTTCTTAAACGTTTCTTAAGCACGCATTCAATGTCATCATATATCATTAACCAAGTCCAACCCACCCTAAAAACACATAAAGGAAAACAAAAATTTTAACTATTTGTTTTAAAACCAAAATCTCACTCTCATATATATGTATATACATTAATAAATCGACATTTATCCGTTTACAGGACAACTACACAAGCAAAAAAATATATCGACAAAAACAAAACCTACATAATGCAAATTTTTTTATATAAATTTTGCAAAGTAGAACACCTGTCGGATACTTGTAGACAACATAAGTGACGGCACATAAAACTCAATTACCGTCATCAATCTCGTTTCATAACTGAAAATATACGTACGTTTGAATGTCATCTAATGTAATGTTTAATGAATTTATATAGATATCGCACACTAAATCGTAAACAGTCACAACCCTAAAATTTTCAAAATCGTTTTTATTACACAAATCAATTCACAGAACAAATCTCTAACGAACACGCAAATTTCTTTTGGATCACAGTCTTCTTTAAGTTGAAAAACACAATTATACCTGTTTCTATGTTGCTTGCTTCCCTTGTACATCATCAACTAAAAAGTAATATTTTTAGTTCTGACAGTGCACTTATAAGCAGTTGAGTAGTTAGTTATCTTTCACCTAAACAGTAGTATTTCTACTTGTGATGCTATAGATTAAAAAAAGTGTTATGTTTTGAGTGAACTGAAAAAAGTGAGTATAGTCGCCTGTATTATTTTGAGGAGTGACTTTTTCTGTGAAATAATCATGAACTAAAATTTCAACTATCGGGTCACAACTCAAAATTATCCCTTTCTTTCAAAACTACAAGACAAAAATAAGAAAATTGGCTAACTTTCTTTTAAGAAGGAGATTTAAACTGTGGAATTTAATTTAATTATAAAATTACAACCATGTTTCTAAAAGCAGTTTTTTCTTTCTCCTGTACATTTACAATTTTATGAGTTGTGACTGTTTATCATTTAGTGTGCGGTATGTATATACACTGCCGCTCATCTGATTAGGTTTTACATTTTAAGAATACTTTTTAGAGGTTATCTAAAAAACTATTGCATAAAGTACTACTAAGGTCCCGTCTATTAATAAACGATGTTCTGTACGTGAAATCTGTGAAAACAAATTTACGGAAATATTGTGCTTGCACAACAAATTTTGTCCAAAACAGTGCTTTTTTTGTATCATCAGAATAGGTTTATGATTAATTTTATTAGTTTGCAGTATAACTTCACCATGAATGGTCAGTTTATAAGAAGTTCTTCTTATAAATCTAATAAGTTTATTGATACAATTTTGCCAAGTAATCCAAGTTTATTTTTGTACAGGCCTCTTTAAGGGCAGCAATCAAGCCAGTTTTTCTTTCGAATTGACGGCCCGACTCACGTGAAAGAAGTCCAGAAATATTTTCAATAATATTATGGTTTAGGGAATAGGGATACCTTTGCAGTACAGGCATATTCTGTTCATCAGTCCACTGTTTCACCTGCGTTAGAGTAGGGTTTGACGTTCGATTTTAATCGAAACCGAAAGCGCGGTTTTCAATGCTTAAAAACCGATAAAGGAAATGTCGGTTTTTAGCTATTTACTTTTACAATTAGTGTTTTATTACACTCATTCGTATGCTAAAAAGTATATAAATAACTGAAAATTTTCCATAAGGTAGAGCTTGTGGTGGCTCGGTTATACTAATAAAGTCACGATTAAAACACTACTTAATGGGTGATTATTGTGAAACCTGTTGATTTCATCAATTTACTCTCTTCCCAGGCACTCTATTAATTCACTACGCCCACGCTTTTTGGCCGCCGTTGACTACAACGCTAAGCACACGTTCCGGGGATCTCGTCTCAGCACACCAAACGATCACGTTTTGTTTGACACAATATCTAAAATGTATTTGAATGTTATATCAAGTGGACAGCCAACTTACTGGCCAACAGATCACCAAACAATACCTGATGTTATTGATTTTGGAGGGGTGAAGGGTGTGTCCAGCGATAAGATCCAACCAAGTTGAAGCATCTTTAGATTTGTCTTCAGATCACTCACCAACAATTGTCAATATATATTCACATACAACTTCGTAACCCACTTGCGATTTAACGATGACAACCACACGTATTAATTGGTTTAAATACAAGAAATATTTGAGTGCACATTACACAGAAAATATTCCATTAAAAACGGCTGCTGACATAAATGACTCTATTAGAATGTTTGAGGCAAACTTTAAGCAAGCTGTTCTAAATGTTATAAATATAAAAAAATCTATTCAGTAGACGTAGAACGGCTTTTATCTGAAAAAAAAAGAGATCGTAGGTAATGGCAACGATACAGATCCCCTCAGCTAAAATCTAGGCTGACGGAATGTACTAAACAGCTTAAAACTCTTCTAAAATATCAAACACCCGCTTCTCTTCAAAAATGTCTGAATGGGCAACACTTCAAACAGACTATTCGCTATGGATAGCACCCCAAGGCCTCAAAAGGCCAGTCACATATAACCCTCCATTGCGAGCTTCGAATGGAGACTGGGCAAGAACCAGGGATGCCAGAATTCCTTCACCAATAGTGGCTAAATGTAGACAAAAATGTCTAAAAACTAACCAAAATATGGCTAAGCGAGATCGAATGCAAAAATCTTGAGTATTAAGCAAAAGTAAGACGTTAATTCATAATTATATTTTTACATCAAATTGGAAAGATTTTTTTAAAGTAAATAGAAGCGAAGTTCTTTTCTTTTTATTAGCAAAATTTTGTTCAGCTATTTTTTTCAATCTTAAAAGGTTTGTTGGGTATAGCTTATTAGTGCAAGTGTTTCAGATAGTGACAACACCTGTTTCTGAATTGTGTTTTTGCCGCCTATCGATTACCATTAGCCATTATAGCACACACCGATGATTTTTATTTTTATATTCGAAACGCTTTTCGTGATGCTTGCCAATTTTGAAAAGTTGGCTGGATATAACTTCTGAATGCAAGTATTTCAGAAAGCGAAAACCCCCGTTTCTCAATTATATTTTTGCCCCCTACCGATTGCCATTAGCTACTTACTATTCAATTGCCATTAGCTCTTTTTGCGCTTACCGATTTTTGAAAATTTTTAAAAAGCTTGCTGGGTATAACTTCTGAATGCAAGTATTTTAGAAAGCTTCAACCCCCCTTTCTAAATTCTATTTTTGCATCCTATCGATTGCCATTAGATATTATTGCGGTCAACAAAGATTTTTATTTTTATAAACGAAACACTTTTCGGTGATTTTTTGCCAATTTTTAAAAAGTTTGCTCTGTATAACTTCTGAATGGATGAACGAATATGAATGTAAACAAAACAAAATACCTTGTTTTCATCTCTGAAAAATGGTTTGAGGTTTTACTAAAGTTTGATTTCTTCTCATGCGTGCGAAAACAACAACATATGTTAAATACAACAGACCAATTGGGGGATTCACAAGGTAGTCATAAAGTCATATGTTTTAAAATAATAACACGAAAATATATGACTGTTGTGAGCAACCCCTCATAAGTTAGTGTGCTATTTCAAATTTGTATCAGCCGATAAAAAAAAGCAATTATAAATACTTGAAATCAGAATTCTAAGTACAAGTGACAAAATTTAAATAATAGCCATTTTGTTTTTAAATTATTCAACTTGTTAATAAAGTAAATAAAACCCAGCTGAATATCTTTTAAACTCTTACAGCCACATTCATAAAAAATTCTTATTTTAGGTTTAAGACTCACAATTGTTATTGAACAGTTTCACGCTAAAAACTGTTTAAGATAAAATTGCATTCATAAATAGACATTGTGTGTTTTAAGGAAATTTAGATTTCGATACCGGCAACACCACCATGTTTTGTAGTTAGTGTTGCAATAAAAAGAATATGATTTCATCCGGATATTGAAATAAACGAAAAGCTTTTTATTGCTTTCGTGTAAGTAAAGATTTTTTGAACTCTCTTTATAATATATTTCTCAACTTATTTAAAACAAGTTTTCTATGAAGTAAAAGCAAAAAGAGAAATGATTACAAAAGAGTTCACACGACTCTTTTAATCATGTACGAAAAAGGTACTCGAATAACGAGCCTATTTTCATTTGTGTTCATTGTTTCTACATCACTAACTTTTCTTTTTGCTTTTATGTGTTTTGATGATGTTTTTTTTTTTTTGCTAATTTTGTCGCGAATTTTGTTTAACTTAAATAATTAAGTGACATACTCTATCAAATTTAAAAAAAACATACGTAAACGCTTATAGCCAAGACTTCAAGCTTTAATTTAAAGCATATCATGTATTCCTGTGTGCTAAATTTGCAAAGATATTTGAAGTTGAAATTGATATAACGATGATATGAATTTATTGAAGGTTTATAGTAGGTGCATACCATCCTTAAACCTATTTTAAAATTTTCATGTAATATACATTTTTGAATGCAATTTTATGAAATTTTGCTTAAAAGTAGTTTATTGCCCTGTTTTAAATATTTATGAATATGGCTGTTAGTTTGTAATTAAAGTAAAAACAAATTTCAACGCACACAGAAAGTGAAATACATAAACATAAACGAAAACAGCTGTTGCCGGCGACTGAGCCGACTAATTTTCCACGCGGCTGCTAGTAGAAAAACGTTAGTTGGCTGCCAGCCAGCTAAAGTATACAAACAAAATGTTCTCACTTACATATTTTTAAATGTCTCGATTTTTTATTTTTACTTGTTACACAGCTATAAAAATATAACTAAATGTGAAGTTATAAAACTGTGAACAGTCTTAGGACATACTTTACTGCATATTACATACATTCATTTCTATCAACGGCGGCGGTTTGTAAATAGTATCAACGGCTCGAAGAAAGAGTTTCGGGCGTTCGGCTCAGATTTTTACTGTGTAGTTATGACAGAATAATAAACACAGCACAAAAAGTCTTATTATTTTAGAACTTTTTTGTTTGAAGCACAACAACAATGTTTTTAAACTATCTCAAAATATTATGACATGATAAGACACCTTGTGAATACCCCAAATATATATTGCTCTGTTGTATTTTTTGGTAGCAAATAAGTGTTCCTTTGTTGCGAGATTAAATTTTTTTTATGAAAAATCGGTATAAAATTTCATATATGAAAGAAATGGCCAGATTAAAATAAAAGTGGCTAAAAAAATAGGTAATGGCTAAATTAGCTTTTCTTCTGGCTAGACCGGATGAAAAATGGCTAAAATGTCATCACTGGCAAGAACTGACGTTGAAAAATGTATTCTGCTTGTAAACCACTTGCAGAAAGTATTTACTGCAAGAACGTATGATACTACCCAGCAAAAACTTTTGCCATTTTTGTAATCTGTAGTACTTTATTAAGGGGTTATAAAGTAATTAGTGGTGCACAGTGGAGCACATGTTCGTAGCCCAGCTGGGTCAAAAAAATATAAATAAAACACAATGTGAAAAAAAAATTTATATTAATTTTCTTAGTTGACTACTTATTTTTTAGCTTAAAATAAGCCAAATCATAACTAGTTAGTTGCTGTGACAATGTAAATACATTTTTGAGGAATACGCCAAATTTATGAACAGTTACAAACAGTTACGAACAGTTATCTTATGTACATACTTTTAAAAAACCATTTGAGAATTTACAAATAAATGATTTTCAAAAATAAGCATAGTAGGATTTGAAACTTATACAAAACCCAGCAAATAATTTTTTATTTGATATGGATCTATTTTATTTTTCTACACCTTTATACAATTAGAAATTCAATGGATAACAATAAAAGTATTTATAAGCAAAATGAAAAATAAAATCCAAATTAAACCTTTAAAAAATTTCTTATTTGACATATTGTCATACTCAGGGCTCGGACTATTATCATGCAAATGCATTTTTTGTGGTGATAGATAAAGAGGTATTGACGAATTATCTGTGCGAATCATACAATTTTAAATAGTTTGGCATCGATTTGCTGTTGCATATTTGTTTACATATTTTGGTGGTAAGTGCATATTTTTTCATATTTTGGCAATTAGTGCATAATTTTGGAGTAATAAAATTTTTTCAATGCACATTTCTCAATTTTTGAAGAAAATATTAAGAGGCCGATAATGGATGGTAAATAAGCCTCAGCTTGGTTGCCAGTTGCTGAAAATGATACTACTGATGGCAACTGAGAGCTGTCAATTTAATTCGCTATTTATTGCTTTCCAGTTGCCGACTTTCAACGCAACTAATGTTCGGTTCCGTTAAACAATACAGCCAATTATGTTTGTTTTGTTTTTTCTCTAATAATAATAAAAACGTTTAAGGTAATAGCTTTATAACTGTTCAAAGTTGTGGTTGAAGTCTACTGACAATGTGTTAAAACGCCATTGAAATGCATATAGACAATGCTTAACTATCAGCAAATAAACTTCAGTTAAAATAATAATAAAAAATTAAAAAAAAATATTTTTTATATTATTTTAGTTTTGGTACTTTGTTCGTAGGTAAATTCATATTTTTGCGCATGTTTTTCATTTTTAGGTGCATTCGTTAAGAGCTTAAAATCAATTTTTAGCTGCATGAAAATCCGAGCTCTGGTCATAATATTATTTTATATGAAAGGCTTAACCATCAGCAAATAAATTTCATTTAACCGTAAATTTCATTTAACATAAGCAAAAAATACCACACAAACATTTAACCTGAGTACCCGTGTACCGCATTATAATTTTTAACAATTTTCAGCTTCACAGAAAAAAAAATATTTAATTTTAAATAGCGTTAATATATATTTAAAAGTCCTTAGTAAAACTTTCAAGATCAAATCTTTGAACAGCCTCTTATTCGCTAATTTTTTCATATAAAAACTATTTGGTACACGTGTACCTCGGTTATGTATTTGCGTAGGTGTCATCTTTGTTATCTTATTGCTATGGAGCCACTGAACCGAATTTCATAAATTTTTAATAATTTTCAGCTTCTCACAAAAAAAATATTTAACTTTAAATAACAGTTAATGTATATTTAAAAAATCTTAGTAAAAATTTTATGATCAAATCTTTGAACAGCTCATTTTTTCATATAAAAACTATTGGGTACACGGATACCCCGGTGCGTAGGTGTCATCTTTGGAAGCTTATAGCTATGGAGCCACTACACCGAATTTCATAAATGGTCAATAAAACGGCACAAAAGGACTTCAATTTCCTAGATCCGAAGTTTCAATACACTATTAGTTTAAAGTTGCTAGTGGACACTCGGGTACCCGGCTATACATTCTAGGGTTAAAAGAAAATTTTAAGTTTTCAAAATTTTTTTAAACAAACTAAAGTACAAAATCAGCTAAAATCGTTACCAGAAATAGCATATATATGTGGGAAAGTAAAAATTCTTAGGAAATGAAAAAACGGGACCAATTTTAAAGTATTTAATTCAATCCAAATAAAGCAAAAATTTTTCAAATGGAATTTTAAATGCCAGAGCCCTGAGGGAACACACATAAAAAATACAAACGAATTGATAACCTTCACCTTTTGCCCTATCAACAACTCAATTTGTTATATTAACAAAATAAATGTTTGAATTTAAATTACATATTAACAATTAAAATTGTTACTTGCAGTTTGATGATATTTTTTTCTGTGTTTGAGAAAATATATAGAACAAGCACAAGAGTTATTCTATGTGAAATTAACAAATTGAAAAGCTGACATTCCTCAAATTATGTTTAAACTTTGCGGTTTTTTTTTTGAGTTTTTGGAGTTTTGTGCAACTCCTGTAAAATATAGAATATTGTTAAAGGCCTCTAAAGTATAATTTAATGTAAGTATGTATGTATTTTTTAACTTTTTCTTTTATACACCTATTCCTTGCACAGCCGAATATAGAGCTCCTTACAACCTTAAAATAACACTAGAAAAAATTTACTCTTTACAAAGAAAGCAATATGTTTTAATAAATTGTCATTAATTTTATGTTCCAAGAATAATTAACATTAAAATACAACCTTTATTGTCACTTAACATAGGAAAATAAGTCGGAGAAAAATTATTCAGGTGTATTACTTAGAATTCTTTCTTTGTTCGCCCTCAAAATGAAGTAAATCTATTTTTAGTCTTCAAAAATAATAAAAAATATATATGTATATATAAAAATCGATTGTTGAATATCGTCACCTCAAATACAAATGGACGAAACTAAACTTTTTCACAGGAGTAGCAAAAAATTTAAGCTTATTAAGCTTAAAGCTTATATAATTTTAAATACATGAAAAACAACAAATTCAAAGCATCATTAACACCAATGCTTACAAGCTCCAACAATACATGTGTTTGTATGGTTTTCATAAGACTTTTTGCATTAACCCTACGAGGTTCAACCAGATCTTTGCGAACATAATGAGCACAAACTCAGACCGCTGGTGTGTTTCTGTTCGGTTTTATTCGTGTGTACAAACGAAATGATTCATACGGAACAACCAGGTCTGCATACACCTATGTATGGTATGAATGGTGGGCAGGCGCGGATACCAAAGCGGGGGCAAACGAGATATTTCACCCCCAAAACGAATAAAATATGCCTAATTTCTATAGAGTTCCTGAAATAAGTTTTGCAAAATAGTATGTTTCAGTTAGGAGTCCCCCACCCCCCCCAAAATCTCAAACTGGATCCGCGCCTGATGGTGGGGCAGACAATTGAAATCCATTTTGACTTGTTTCTGTCTAAAACGTGTATACACGCAACGTTTATATAGCGTTTACCAGTACCCGACTAGAAATTTTCATGCAAACACATTTGGGATCTAACTGGGATCCCGATTCCGATGTAACGCAGACAAGTATTGGGGACCGGATTGGTTTTCTGTGGGGAAATATCAAAATCTTGCAAAAATTTGCTCAAATCGGGAAAATATCAAACTCTAATATTGAACTAAAATTGCTGAAGCTATCCAATGTACAAAAGTATGCAACAATCACCTCTGTGTAAGATGAGCAAAATATAGGATTAAAAATCTGTGCTAGATTTTCCCAACAAGTTCCCAATAGTTTCCCACTTGGGAAGAGCTTATGTAAAGTCACTAATTTGTAGATAGGCTATCCCAACAAGTTCCCGATCAAATCACAAATGGGATAACCCTTTTGGGTGTGCCACATGCATTCCCAATCGGGCACCAATATGAGTATTGGGAAAATTTCTAGTCGGGTAGTCCAAGTTTCCGAGCCATCATCAATGCATGTTTGAAACAAGAATCTATCACCGACGACGAACTGACGGCACTTCAAGCCAACTATTGGTAACATGCTACTAAAGTTGCCGTAAATGAATAATAATAAAATTTGAATACGTAATAATGGTATCGAACCCACAACCTTCACACTGGTAAGCTAGCACGCTACCTATTAGCAGTAATCTTATATAGTTTTTTTAAAAGTCTTTACGCATCCTGAAAGAATCCCTATTTTCCCTACGCCTCCAAGAAATTATCTTTACAAAAATCCCTACAACTTTTAATTGATAATATATGAATTTTAATTTGGTTTTAAGCGGTACGTTATTCCCCCACTAGAATATCCACAAAGTTACTTGGGTGTTCCTGTATCATATAACCGAAAATCAGATCGACCATTTTGCGATAAGCAGGATGTGGAGAGGGTCACTGCAGTACGTGAGGATCAAGAGAGGCGCCGATGTGGGTATTGATCATTACCTGATGGTAGCTGAAGTCCGATTTAAGTTAAAGGCTGTAAAACGCAAACCACTCCTCAGCAGAAGAAGATTTGACCTACAAAAATTAAACAGTTCGGTGGCCTCTCTTCAGTTTTCGAACGCTTTGAGGAACAGGGCAGTTACTCTTTCAAGTTCTCCCCAACAAAATATATATGTATATTGTAACGATTTAAAATCAAAATTTATTAAGACGGCTAAAAGTGAAATAGGATATACTAAAAAAAACCAACAAGCTCTGGGTATTCGATAAGACATGACAATTAATAGAATCTAGAAAGCAAGCAAAAACTAAAGTTAATGATGCTAAAACTCCACAATTTAAGCAAGTTGAACAACGTAAATATCAAGAGGAGAACCGAAAATTTAAACGTAGTGCAAGGGAAAATAAGCGAAAGTGCGCTGATAATTTAGCTAAAGACGCACAAACAGCGACTGAAAAGGGTCGATCCAAGGACCTGAACTTCGGGGCAGTTGTTATTCTTTTTGTCGGCAATAAAACTGTACACACGAACAACATGTACCACCTTGTCGCTGAACCTATTTCTAAAAGTGCTGTATAGGCGACAAATCATTGATTGTCTTGCAGACAATATCGATGACAATATCGTCGGTAACAAATGGGACTACAGCGTTGTAGCGTAAACATCACAAAAACTAGAAATAAATATTTGTATTTTTTTAACTTGTAGAACATGTATGTAGAACGTGCAGATTGAATAGAGCGTAGGAAACGTGTTAGTATATTTTATGTATGTATATAATATGTTTCTATTGCTCACTTCATCATTTTCCAAGCATTAAACACATCTTCGCACATTTTTAGGACACGCAGACCTACTTGCACCAGCCAAGTAGTACCAAACTGAACATTGTAGGTTTAAGAACAATATGCAATTGCAGTTACGTTCATTTGAACATTTACTTTGATAAATCGAACCTTAATCAATCAAAAACTCGATTTGAAATTATTGTGTAGTTACGTTCGTTTACATTTAAGGCGACGATATGTTCATACGCAAATATGAGGGTATGTTGAAGTTCCATATGAATGGATGGACGGATAATAAAATTTATGAGAAGTATAATACGTAGGAAGGATTGTACATTTCTCTCTGTTTGCTAAGAGTCAAGGCGGGAGTCTCTTAAGTTTTGTAATTGAAGACAGTTTAAGAAATTCAACACATTCAAAGGCTGGGGTGGAAAGCCGAGTATTATTGCACTTTTTGAAACGTTAAAATATATGTAAATAGATATTTGAAAAAATTTTTTTTTTATTTATACCCCGTTTGAAACTAATCTAAAGACTCAATTTTTAGCATATCTTATGTTTAAACAACGTATAATTTATTTAAATACGCGCTGCTGTCAAGCTTGGTTTACCTACCTGTTGAAAGAGAGACGGTATTTTTCACAAGTCACTTTTTATGTGGTTTTTACAGAAAAATAAAAACGCTTCGCCAAATTAATAATTATAATTTTTGATTTTTTATAAATATAAATAATTGAATTTTGTACAAAAAATAAATATTTTTCATCATTGCGGTCTGAATAATTCCGCAACCGTTGAGTATATCATTAATAAATATTTTTAAAGGTTTTTTCTCACAGAATTAGACAATTCGATCCCAACTCATGATAAAATCGGTAGAGCAAACTGTTGAAATATCTTAAATTAAAAAATGCAAAAAAAATATTTATCCATAGAATTTAAATTTCGTCTATTTTCGTAGTTAGGTGACTATAACACATCGCAAAAATTATAGTGGTACTATTTGGTATTTCTCTTGCTTTATAGTCTAATTATTAATTACTTTACATGGGTGGTACTCCTACCCACGGACCAACCCCGCTAGTTTTTTATCTATCTTCGCATATTGTCCTCAAATTAACTCGTGGTGAATTTGAAGACATAGTAACAGTCTTTCCTGATAGCACGTAATTGCTAATTACCTTATATGGGGATTACCCCTTCTCACGTACCTATTCTGATCTTGTTTTCAAATTACCCCATACCAAATTTGAAGACTCTTACTATCACAGCTTTTCTGATAGCACGTAATTACTAGTTACTCGCACATACCCTATCAGTTTTGTAACCCATCTTCGTATCTTGTCTTCAAATTACCTCATACAAAATATAAAGACTCTTACTACCATAGCTTTCGAGATAGCACGTAATTAATAATTACATTGTATGGGAAATAGCCCTTCCATCGCACCTAGCCGCCAGATTTTTACCTATCTTTTTCATCTTGTCTTATAATTAACTTATAATAAATTTGGTCGAGCAAATTTTATTTAGTTTTCTAAAGTTTTGAATTAAAGAATATTTAAAAAAATAAAATTAAATTTTTATAAAACTATGTATACAAGGGCGAAATATTTTATATAGCCCTGGCCGCTCACGCTTGTTAATGCGGACCTGTACATACTCCCAAATTGTATTTCATGTTTTTGTTCATAAACTATTTATTTTTTATTTTTCGCTCAAATCAAGACCAGCTGCATTAAAAAAATTTTGTTCCACTGACAAGTATAAAAATAACTGAGCATAAAAGTGTGTTTTTCTACTAGAGACCCAGTAAAAAATTTTCATGTTTTTTGAAGCACTAAAGAAATAAAGCGCTTTAAAATATGAGCTTGTTCAGAAGCTGATTTCATAGCGTCACAATAATGCAGGTTTTGAAGCGAGAAAAGTATCTGCTTTTTACTTATACAAAAGCTTCGTCCACAAGCTATACAAAAAAGCTGATTTTATAGTGCTGATCCAAAGCACGTTTTTAAGCGAGAATGAAGAGTAAGTTTATTTGAGTTTCTTGAGGCCGTTTTGCAACAGTCTTTTTGGTCGAGTGATTGGTACGTTGGACTTCAAACCTGAAGGTTCTTAGTTCGATACTAATTGAAGTTAAAATAACAAAGATTGAGTAAAAATATGAAATTAGTAAAAATAAATAAAGAAACGAAAGAAGAAAAATTCAAAGTGGCGTTAACGACGCCATTTTGAACAATTTTTTTCATATATTTTCTGTTTTAGTGCGGAAAATGTTGATGATTTTCAGCGCTTCAAAAGTGTTTTTGTGAGCAAAAATGTAGTACTCCAATCCGGGAACTCGCCATACAAAAATCAGCAGCGACATCAGCAGGTTTGTCAGCGCTACTTTTATTCCATAATAGTAGAAACCTCCTTTATTGGAAGCAACTTTTTTACTGAGGAGCTGCACGAATATACTCGAAAGTACGTGTATGTATGTTTATGTCTGTATGCATGTATGTTTTTTTGTATACATGTGTGTATATATGTATACATGTGTGTATATATGTATGAACCTACTAACTGACATAAATAAACCGGCGCACAGTGCTGTGTCCCATAGGCAAAAATAAAAAATGCATAGTGTTGAAACCTAATAAATTGGGTATCATTTTAAAGATAATTATCCATTCAAGACAAATACAACACATATTTACCCGACTATGTATTTGTCGTTGTTAGGTGTTTATAAAAAAAAATTCAAAATTATATATTTTGCCTGGCTGATATCATGCTATACTTTTTTAAAGCTAAATGATACGAGTTTATGTGGGTTAAGTTTTGTTATGAAAACTTGTAAAATGAACATTTTATGCGACTTCAAATTTAATTACATATTTTTTTTTTTGCAAATACTTGCAAAATTCGCCGTTTTTAATATTCAATAAAAGGCAATCAGCAGAAATATCGACAAAAAGTGAGAATGGGACAGATTTGATTAGACTTTTACCTACCAGAAACAGTAATAACATCCACCGCTCCTTTTCGCCATTTTAAAATAGTTCGATTCTGATTAAAAATACTGGTAAAATTTAGTTTTTGGGAAAAAGGACATATGAGAGGTAGTCATGTCCTTGCACTAAATGGAATAAAATTTACAGCAGAGCCAAGACGCATAATTTTAGAAACATTTGTTAATTTTTAGTTTTTGGGAAAAAGGATATATGGGAGGTAGTCATATCCTTGCGCCGAATGAAATAAAATTTACAACAGCGCGATAATGCTAAATTTTATAGCCAGATACTAATTTTTGCTAAATTCTGATAATAACTGTAGCTAAAATTTAAAAATTCAGGATGTATGGGAGGTAGGCGTGTCCTTGGTCCGATCTTTTTTTTAAAACTTGAATTTTTCTTAACTAAGGTATATGTAAGTACTGTACTAAATTGTAGAATTGGTCGTCAGCTCCTTCTATTTCTGTCCCATCGCTATATGGGAACAAAGCACTGAGCGGCGTCCCAGTTTGAGTAAAATGAAAAATAGTTACGTTACGTATGATCATTATATTTGAAGTAAATACTACATTAAAACTTAATTGAGATCGATTATAATAGTAATGTGTTAAAATTTGTTTTCTTTTAAGAAAAGTTTTTAGTGTTACTAAAGCATTTCAGCGTTCATCAGAGGCTCTAATTCTAATCTCTGTTTAGGGAAATACCGTAATATAAAGACTTTAGATTGGTTGTTATGTTTCCCTTGATTTTACAGATACTTGTTTTCCTTTAAATTTTGGATTGACCATTACTTCCGAAAATGTTATATATACTCCTATCGATAAATAAGACGTTTCCAAAATTTAGAGAAAACCAAGGGACGAAGAATAGATACCGTTAGTTAAACACGGTGGTAGCAGTGCAAAGGTTTAGAGTATGGATTCAAAAGTTAATATGATATTAATTATTTCGATACTATTTGATGTTCAAAAATACTATGCCACCCACTCTCGTGTCTCATTTAACACTCTTAGAGTAATTTCACGGATATGTATGTATAAATATGCTAACTTTATTCCTATTCTTTCGGGATTATATACAATTTAATATGACAAGATTATTTAATATCACAAATTCAACATCAATTTGCCAACTTCACTGTTTAATAGCAGTTTGAACAAGAAAGATCTACGGAGCCAAGTGTAATCCTTAAATGAATTGAAAGCAATTATTCACAAAGCTTTTCAGCATTCCTAGCAATATGTCAAAAAAGTGCTTCTTTAACTCCAAGATATACATGCCTAACCTGACCAGACATCCCGCTTTAGGCGGGATTACCCCACTTTCAAGAGTTCGATTCCGCTTAATATTTGTATCCCGCTTTTTCGAGCTCTAAAATTTATAATTCTACATTATTAATTAGTGCCAAAAATTTGGAAAAATTTTCAACTGAATAAAAAAATATATTTCTCCTTTTTCATCCAGTACAACTCACTCAGTTAAACCCCTTTAAAATTGAAAAAGTGCACGTTTAGACGTTGCTTCAAAGCTCATTACTAAAAATGTCTAATCCAAAGATATTTACGGCCATATGCATAACGAAAACTTGGCATTAAATTAGCATGACTAAAGGTACGGGCACAAATATTTGCCCAAAAAAGCTTAACCACAACTTTTGCTCAGGGTTAGTGTGATTTAACTGCATTTTTATGTCACAAAATAAAGTTAATTATGCTGCAAAAAGCTATTTTTATGTTATTTTTAATAAATGCGAAACCATATTTAAAAAAAATAGTGGAATTAAAGGAGATATAGCTTTGGCTTGTCCGTTGGTCACGTTTTTTTTTTCGGTAAATATTTGCCAAGTGTGACCGTATCTTAAAGAAATTGAACTGGATCTTGCTGAGTTTTCCATATGTTTTGAAATTAGAAATCATCACAGAATATAGCCATGAGTCTCGGCTACAGTGATTTTTAAATTAAAATTTTATATCAAAACTCGTTAAACTCCAGTTCAATTTCGTTACTTATGCTAACTCCATCCCAAGTTTAGCATGAAATAACTGAAAAGACAAATTCTTGTCTGTATAGGACTCGAACTGATGTTTTCGAGATCAATCACTATCTCACCATTAGAGCTTTTGTCATACCTGTTCCCAATGTAAAGGTGGAGGTACATACCACGCGTTACGCGGCAATGCTTGTCTTACTTTTCGAACTTTTATCGCTTTAAGAATGTTATACACCACGCTTTTGATGCTCTTCTGCTTATACAATTTCAAGCCTTTGCCAGCTATATTTTGTCTTGCCTTTAAGTTTTATTTTTCTTTATACATATATTTAATGCAGTTTTCATCAATTTTTTTTATAAAAAATTAGTTTCTAATAATTTATTTCCATCAAACAAACATTTTAGCATATGAGTCTGGCAGCACTACCTGTCATTTTGCATACGACGCGTGAAAGTTGAAGAATGTTCGACTTTTTGCGAGTTACGCGTGTCGCAAAGTTCTGTTTGTACCTTGTCTTATGAAAACACACTATTTCAACTTTTTTGACAGAAGTCTGTAACGCATTAGCGTATTTAACGCATGCTATGTACCTTCACCTTAAGGGTGGTGAAGTCAAGTAAAGCACACAGAAAAAAATGAATGAATGACTAAAAAATCCGAAGAATTGAGTAAAACAATGTTTAGATTACAACCTTTTAAAAAATTCGTATATCCAAGTAAGTGAAATTATTTGAAATTTTTTTTAAATTTTCAATTCTAACAAAAAAATTACTTGAAATTTTCAAAAAAAAAATCGAACAAGATTATGAATTAAAACCATAGTTCAAAAAAGTACACACACTGTGTACTAATATCGTACATAAATGTAAACAAACACAGCTCAAAGCAACCAACACATATTTTTATTTTCATGTGTGTCTCTAAAATTTGTACGTCGCAGAACACAAACACGAATGTATTTTGTTTTAAAATTTGGTTTCGTACAAGAACATGAGCAGTTGAACCAAACATTTTCGAGTGTAACAATACTTTTAATTTGTGTACTGCAAAAAAAGTACATGTACGTATACGTGTGTTGTAAAAAAAAGTAGATGTACGATATTCGTGTACGTGTACGTGTACTGCAAAAAGAAAAGTACATTTACTATAAACAGGTTCGATTGTATCTATATTTTAAGTTCGTGGCCGGCTAACAAAATTAAAACATTATACATGTTGACTTTTGCAACATAAATTGTAATAAATCTGCGACTTCTAAACTGGTGATTTGATTCATCTGAAACTTCGAACATCTTCAGAGGGAATTTAATTAACAAGAACTGCGATTTTCATACAACACACATACGTATGGAAATTGTGATTTTTATCAATTGAGTACATTTACTTAATTGCAAATAAAATCGACATTTGTTCATCGGTTTTAATGATATTAGGCTTTTTTACCGACTTCAAAAAAGGAGGTTCTCAATTCGTGTATTTTTTTATGTTTGTAGAGGCATAACTCTGTTTTCTGAACCGATCTTCAAAAGGGAACAAACTGCAGGCAAACCCTTATAAACAAAAAAGAATTTTGAAAATCGGTTCACAAATGACAGAGTTATGTATGGTGGGACCAAATTTCCCCTCTCCGATTTTGGAAAAAAATTATGGGACCACACTGCAGGCAAACCCTTTCGAACAAAAAAAGAATTTTGAAAATCGGTTCGCAAATGACAGAGTTATGGAAGGTGGGGGGAGGGGCAAATTTCCCCCTCTGATTTCCGAAAAAATTATGGGACCACACTGCAGGCAAACCCTTTCGAACAAATAATTAATTTTGAAAATCGGTTCACAAATCACAGAGTTGTGCATAGGGGGAACAAATTTCCCCCTTCCGATTTTGGAAAAAAATTATGGGACCAAACTGCAGGCAAACCTTTTCGAAAAAAATAATTTTGAAGATCAGTTCAGAAATGACAGAGTTGTGCCTCTACAAACATAAGAAAATACACGAATTGAAAACCTCCTTCTTTTTTGAAGTCGGTAAAAAAGCCTAAAATCATTAAAATCGATGAACAAATGTTGATTTTATTTGCAATTAAGTAAATGTACTCAATTGATAAATATCGCAGTTCTTGTTAATTAAATTCCCTCTAAAGATATTCGAAGTTTCAGATTAATCCAATAACTTATCAATCAACTTATACATAGTTAACTTTTCTTAGACTAACTAAAAGCTAATTACAATGCAATCCACGATTGACCCGAAATCAATTCTTAAGTTGAGTACAAAATCGGATTTGGTGAGAGCCAACAACTTTACTCTCAGCTACTTTGAAACTCATTTCAGGTTTATATTAACTTTTTGCTGTTATTATTTATGGTACCTAAGCTGGGTGGTCAACGCGTTGACTTTAAAACATGTGATATATAGTTCGAGCCCCAGCAACATATTTTTGCAAATGTACTAACTACCAGGTGTCTTAAATAAAATCAACTTCAAGTTAGTTGAAAAGTAGTGCAGAGTGGGACAACTGGCTACCTGCTAGGATATCGCAATGTTAAAATAATTAGCTGTTTCCGTTGGAAAGTAATCCAAGTGTCAGTCAGCACTAGTTGCGAAATAGTTAGCTTAAAGTCAATTTAAAGTTAACTACGTTTCCGAAGGGTTGAAACACTCAACTTGAAAGAGAAAATGAAAGCAAGTTCGCATCAATTTTAAAAAGTATGAGGGTATTAGTAAAAAGGTGTGAGTGTATTAAAACATGAAAGGCTAAACCTGCACACAGAAAAAAAAGGAATGTAAAATCCACATGCCGCAATTTTTATTGGAAATCATATTAAATTTACAAGAATTAATTTGTCGTTTGATTGCGTTAGTGTTTATTTGCTTTGTTCATTCCCAGCAAACCAAAACATTTGAAAATAATATCGCATTCGAATGTTGCGTACACATTTCTCGGACAAAACACTCGAGAACGGCTATCGAAGTCGGAAAGAGAAAAAGCTGCTAGAGCCCACTTGTCGCTCAGTTTGTGGCAGCAAATCTTTCGATTTCGATGTTTCGCTGACAAATCAATAGCTAACCAATATCGAAGAAATATCGATACCACAAAAATGCAGGAAAAAGTAATTTTTCAAGATTGTTATCTTTATTTTTTTAATTTATCTATTTTAATGTAAATGGAATATTTATTTATTTAAAATTGTAACTTGGGCTGCAGGCAATCAGATTCGAACACGGTACCGCCAGGGTAACAGATTAGCACACATCCACTAGGCTATCGTGGCAAATTTTTTTCTATTCAATTATTGCACACATGAATGTAAATTACAGATTCGACAAATTATCGAAAATAGTTCAATGCTGCGAACATTCACATTTTATGAAATTTGGCAATTGCGCTTCTCTTATCGAGACATATTTCGATGCTGCGAACATTCACATCTTATGAAATTTGGCAATTGAGCTTATTGTCGCAACATTACCGACAAAAGCTCGCATTTGCGAACATTCGATTTTTTTTAGATTCACAAGCATTTATCGAACAAATTTGTTTCGAAAATTCTTCGTTTTAGCGAACCTTCTTTTATTTCGAATCTCAGGTTTAGTGGGTTGGTACAATTCACTGTTCTGCTTAGTTGTGTGACTTGTTGTTGTTTATTCTTACATGTGTCGTCTATGTAGACGACAAAAGACGAATTACCAGCGAAAATTTACTGCTGCTGGTTTAAAATTACCATTGTTTCATATTAATTTTAAACGGAAAATTATTAATCTAAACTTAAATCACCGTTAAAATAATATTATTATAAACGTTAAGCTTCATTTTCAATCGACATGAATATAACTTTAAGTTCAAATAAGTTTTATGTTAAATAATCATTTAAATCATGTTCAATTAAAATGAAATGCATTTTACATACGATGTTATTTATTTAGTGTATAAGTAAAGAAAAGCTTGAAGCTGTTGTGGCTGCAGTGGTTAGCACGTGGACTATCATGCAGGTGGCACGAGTTCAAATCTTGGCTGGGGTAGTTAGCTACAACGAAAAGTTTTCTGATGACTATCACGTAAGTAAAATAATTAATAAAATAGCTACATTAACGTCATGTTGTTTCAGCTTGATATAACTTTAATTCAACATGATTCTTCGTGTTGTTCCAACATCAAATTCACGTTGTTTCAACTTGAAATAACTTTGATTCAACATGATTCTTCGTGTTATTCCAATATCAAATTCACGTTGTTTCAACTCGAAATTAGTTTGATTCAATATGATTTTTCGTATTATTTCAGTATCAACTTCATTTTGATTTAACTGTACTGGAATATTAAATCAACATGAAACATAGTTAATTCAAAAGGAAAAATTTTCTTTAAAGATTATTGTAAATCATGGTGATTTAACATGAAACACCTATGAAGCAAAATCACTGCCGAAAAATGTTAAATTAACCTGGTTTTCGACGATTTTACATGGAAATTTTTCTGTGTGCATACGAATAAGGGGTACGCTAGTCCAACCAGATGAAAAGTCCCGTTTTCAGATTTTCAGATGCTCATCAAGACCTACCTGTCTACCAAATTCCAGCTCTATAGCTATAGTGAAAGTGTCAAATAATATTGATGCGTCACTGAATAGGTACTAAAATATGCACTTTTTACACCTTCATATCTCGGGAAGCTTTTATAGTAGAACTTTCAAAATTCACCTACAAGGTAACATATATGGAAATACCTTATGATTCATTATTTTTTGATTAAGCGAAGCAAAGTTATGAGCAGGTAAAAAAAGCGCTATGGTTTCATGTTATTTACACACTACAGGCGGTCTTCTGTAAAATTTCCTCCGATGTACGTTGCACGCTGAATTTAAGAATAATAATATATGTTTGGGATCACAGGCGCAACCCTCATGACGACGGGTTATATACATACATATGCCTGTAAATTCATTCAAAATGAAGCTGTTTAAATATATTTTTTGAAAAGAATATTATTAAAAGCTTAATGCGCCCAATTTTTAACAAAGAGTTCTCTATACAATAGAAAATAAAATAATAATACAAAATAAATATAGGTTTTTACTGAAGCTCAGTACAGTTATAAAACTTTTGTTTACCATGCCTGGGAGATATTTAGTAGTGGCCAAAGAGAACTGGAGGTAAAGAGAGCAATGAAAATAACAGTTGTTATTTCTTGGTAAAATTTAAATGAGAAATAAATAACAGTAAAAAAGCACAAAATGCGGAAACTGAGTTGCAGAGAAACAATAACTTGAATTATTGTGCAAAACACACCCAATGGGCAACTTAAAGAATGTAAAAAAAAAACATTGACAATCACATGGAGGGGTTGTTTTTGACATTTGTCTTTTTCTCAACCACCCCGCGCTCCACTTTAAAAATGAAACAATTTTAAATACAGCTGCCCACAGTAAAATAAAAATTCAACAAAATGCAATTCATTGTAGGTATTTTATCTCTGCTATTAAAATTTATAGTAAAAATATATGCTGATTGTTATTTATTTTATTGAGTTTGCATGTATACTTACATACATACATATTTGTATGTGTACTTTCCCAAAGGCAGTAACATCCAATGCTATTCATCTCAGCATTCTATAAGCTAGCAATTGAAGATATATATTTATTTTACTTGATAGCTAAAGAATAAAATAGCTCTGTTTGGTCGACACACTCTGTACAAAACTAATTAATGCAACCCTATTTAAAATACATACATCTCGTGACTGACTATTTTATTTCCTGCACTATTTTCAACAGCCATATTCAATTTAATTCAAATGTTTTTTCCTATGATAGTAGATGGGTTTAATCTTCTTCTCCTTTGGTTCAAACTACAACAATTCTTTGTTCACTGAACATAATTTATATAATATTCCTTCAATTTTGTTTTCTTGCTATTTAGTTGACTAAATTATAACCAATACAATATTTGGTTGTTGGTTGGATTGCTGGCTGTTTGTTTGGTGTATGAGAACAAACATTGACAACAGTATAGCAAACAATGGTACTGATGTAGAAGACTATGATTACGTTGATGGTCTGTATTTTATAAATATGTTGGGGATTTTACTATGGCGGCGCTAAATCTAGTGTTCAGTTCGTAAGTTTGTTATTGTCCGTGAAGAGCTTATACACACATACACATATTGTATTTAGTTTTTTTTTTGTTCTTTTCCTGTTCTGTTTTGTTGGCTTGGTTGAAAATCGATATGTTGAAAAGTATACGATGTACGAGTATTTCGTATGTGCACTAGCAGCAATTTCTTGTTGAAAATATCATGTGCTTATTAAGAACTTTTTGTTTTAATAGCTATTATATTTTATTTAACGATTTCGGTTAAAATTTTTATTTCAAGCTAATTTTTTAATTTTTTCTAAGATAAAATCTATTTGATAAGAGCCACTTACATTTCTTTAAACACTTTAATATACATTTTCGATATTCAGACATTTCGACATATGCAATTTTTTTCTTTTGCTAAAATTTTCACTCTTCTTGTAGGTACTATTTTATTTTTTATATTATAGGTATTAGCTTGGTTAAAAGATTTTTATATATTTCGTTTAAATTATTTTCACGACACTTTTTATAACTTTTTCTTATCAATAATAAATCAATTGTGTGATTTTGCATTTACTTGATTTTTCTTTCATTCATACATTTTATATCAATTTGTTAATGTAATTAACACTTTTTACGTTTCTAGGGAGAGGCAAGTGTTTTATAAGACAAACGAGTTAAAACTGATTTTTTTGGTAAAACCACGGTTAAGGGTGAATACGAGTAAAGCATATATTCATTCCAGTGAAGGTGTGTTTGTGTTTTACAAGGAAAAAAAGGTTTGTATTTTACATTTTATTACAGGATTTCTGTCAAAAATTTGGTTGAGTTTGCGCTCTTTAAAAATTATTGAGTTTTAAAATATTTCCACTACACCCTGTCACTACAAATTCAAATTGTGCATAAAAATAACGTTTAAGACACAAAAGAAAAGTAAAGATTGTTTAAAATCAACTGTCATTTTTCCAAAATAGTAAAATTTTGTTCCATAATTTCTTTTTTGCTGGCGTCAAAAAAATAAATAAAAATTAAAAAAAGAGAATGTTCTCAAATTCTTCATCGATGGTCATACGTTAAGAACACGTAACTCATTTGTACAACTTTTCAGTTGAAGATATTATATTATATATAGGCTGAAAGCCATGGTCGGATGTCAAAATACACTATTTGCTTTGTTGATTTGACACGTAACATGATTTTACAAAAACAAAATGCTTCTGGTTCTTGTTACTTGTTGTACTTGTTTTATTAGTGAGATTAGCTGGCATGAATTTGACTTGGTTACTAGCAATGAAATAAAATAACTGCAAGTTATTTAATAGATACTCTCAACCATTCATCGTTATACTTTTGTAATGTTTGCTGACGTATAACTCCGCCATTTATACATAGGTAGACCGCCTTGGAAACTTTTTATTGCAAAATTTTTATTGCACATAACATACTTCCATTCTGGTTACTTGTTTAATTTTTTCATTTTAAACTCGATGTCGGTCTGCACGTCTGACGATCCAACAAAATATTATGTACCTACATGTATCTACATAAAAGTGTTCTGCATTTTTATGTAAAGCTTCACAAGATATAATTTTGTGATATATTTTGCCCCACTAAAAATTTGCAATATGGAATTTTCCCTTGCAAAAAGGGCAACAATTTTTCCTTCAATAGTGATACACCAGGCTGAAATGTACGACAAAAATGGTGTCATTAGTCTTCAATGACACCAAAGTTCAAAATTTAACTTGAACGCCAGAAATAAGGCAAACCTTGGAACAGGCGCGGATCCAGCTTGAGCTTTTGGGGGGGGTCTTCTAAGTAAAACATACTATTTTTCCAAACTTCTTTTAGAAACTCTATAGAAATTTACTCGTTATAGGGGGGGGGGGGGGGGGGGGGGAATATCCCCTCCTCCATTGTATCCGCACATGCTTAAAATGGATTAATTTCGTATTTATTTGGGTATTTAATTAATCGGAGCATTATTTTAGTCGGTTGATCGCTCGATTAATTAATCGACCCTTTGGCTTAATCGGCTTTTAATCGGTTAATTTTGGACTAATCGGTTAATAATTTTTTGAGATTTTACTACTAAAAAGCAAACAAGATAACAAACACAACAATGCTTGAACTAAATCAGACAGAAGAAGAATTCATATATCTTATATATAAATAGGCCACACAATATTTTGTGGTACGCTTCTAAGTTTCTTATATATGGTTCAAAAGGTTTTTTTTTTCTCTAGTGATATGCACAATATATTTTTTGGCCTAAATAGCGGTTAAACCCCCGGGGCTACGGAGGGCGAATTTCGGCCACCGGACTATCCTAGTATGTAATAATAAAAAAAAACAAGTGAGATCATTTTGGTAGTCGGTTCAATAATTTAAAGCTATTTCCAAAAAAAAATTTTCTAGAAAAATAATTTGGTTTAATTGTTTAGTGCTTAAACGATTCTTTTCTTTAGTTTTAATAAAGCCTGACTTAGAAGCAATCCTGACTTAGAAGCAATCCGAATCCAAGCAAATTTATCGTACTCCGAAATAAATAATGTCCCCATTGATGTATCTTAAATCATATAAAATAAATTAGTTTCAAATATGATATTTTAACCTCTAAAAAATAGAAAACTGCAACAAAAAGAACCAAGTGTATGGCTACCTTAACATAGCGCCTTCACGAGACATAATATTAATTATTTTTCTGTTATGCTATGTTCACACGGGAACGCAAATTCGTGCTTCGCTCTCTCATTCGTGCTTCGCACCCCGATTATAATAAAAACAACGACAGCGGCGAACACTGCCTATCACATTACATCTCTTTAATGATGTTTGCCATAGTTTGTACAAAGTGTACGACGCTAGTGTATGGAATTCACAAGAATGAATTTCGTTCATGTTTTGTAGAGTTGGGTAGTTCATGAACAAACTAGTTCAATTGAACTACTCGAACAAGTGAACGAAGTGAGCTGCTCCCCAGTAAAAAAGATGCTTCCAATAAAGCAGGTTTCTACTATTATGGAATAAAAGTAGCGCTGACAAACCTGCTGATATCGCTGCTGATTTTTGTAAGGCGAGTTCCAGGATTGGAGTACTACAATTTCGCTCACAAAAGCGCTTTTGAAGCGCTGAAAATCATCAACATTTTCAGCACTAGAGCTGAAAATATATGAAAAAATGGTTTGATGTGGATTGGCGTCGTTAACGCCATTTTGAATTTTTCTTATGTCGTTTCTTTATTTATTTTTTATTAATTTCATATTTTTACTCAATGTTTGTTATTTAAACTTCAACTAGTATCGAACTAAGAATCTTCAGGTTTGAAATCCAACGTACCAATTACTCGACCAAAAACACTGCAAAACGGCACCAAGAAACTCAAATAAACTTACTCTTCATTCTCGTTTAAAAACCTGCTTTGGATCAGCACTATAAAATCACCTTTTTTTTATAGCTGCCCAGCAGATTTCTACTATTATGGAATAAAAGTAGCGCTGACCAACCTGCTGATATCGCTGCTGATTTTTGTATGGCGAGTTCCCGGACTGGAGTACTACATTTTTGCTCACAAAAGCGCTTTTGAAGCGCTGAAAATCATCAACATTTTCAGCACTACAACTGAAAATATAGGAAAAAAATGGTTCGATGTGGATTGGCGTCGTTGACGCCATTTTTAATTTTTCTTATTTCGTTTCTTTATTTATTTTTATTAATTTCATATTTTTACTCAATGTATGTTATTTTAACTTCAACTAGTATCGAACTAAGAACCTTCCGGTTTGAAGTCCAACGTACCAATCACTCGGCCAAAAACACTGTTGCAAAACGGCACAAGAAACTCAAATAAACTTATTCTTCATTCTCGCTTAAAACCCGGCTTTCGATCAGCACTATAAAATCAGCTTTTTTGTATAGCTTGTGTACGAAGCTTTTATATAAGTAAAAAGCAAATACTTTCTCGCTTCAAAACCTGCATTGTTGTGACGCTATGAAACAGCTTCTGAACAAGCTCTTATTTTGAAGCGAATTATAAAGCGCTTTATTTCTTTAGTGCTTCAAAAAACATGAAAATTGTTTACTGGGCTGTGTACGAAGCTTTTGTATAAGTAAAAAGCAAATACTTTTCTCGCTTTCAAAACCTACATTGTTGTGACGCTATGAAATCAGCTTCTGAACAAGCTCATATTTTAAAGCGAATTATGAAGCGCTTTATTTCTTTAGTGCTTCAAGAAACATGAAAATTTTTTACTGGGTCATGTCATTGAGCTCTTTTAAAATCCCTAGTTCATGTTTCTTTTACGCTCATATATCTTTTTCGTTCACGTTTCTTTTTAGTTCCTATTTCATTTTCGCTCACTCTCACAATAATCAGATTACATTTTGTAATCAAGGCGCATCCATTAGGAAACTCGCTAGTGCAGCGAGTACGAAATCTACAAAAACCACAAGTACTTTATTTTTGTAAAATCATTGCACAGTCAGAGGCACAAAGCAAGTAAAGAAATTTTGATATTCCACCATGATATTAGCACAAACAAAAAGCTATCAACTGCGCTGTCAACTTTACCTCTTATGGATACGGATATACTGAGCAACTGAACTAAAAGAGTGTCCTAGTTCAGTAAAGTGAGCTGAGCTAAAAAGAGCGCTCACTCAAAAGAGCTGAAAAGCACAACTTTAGTGTTTTGTATCAAGGCGTCTTTTACCTGCTCACAACGTGAGCGAGATTGTATTTGAGCTGCCTACTCAGCGTTGCCATAATATTTATTTTAAAAACTGTAAATTTGGAAGAAAAAAACTGATTTTCATGTGAAAAACTGCACCTAAAAAATTTTAGGTATTTTTTTATTATTTTGTTTAGGTTAAAGTAAAGTTAACATACTGCTTAATTTTGATTTAAAAAAATTCGGGGAATCTAACCAGAAAATTGACTCGGGTCAAGCTATTGTGTTGGATCATTATAACGAGATACATCATATCGATCCCTTAGCGCCAAATGATCGTAAGCGACAAAAATTAAAATTTTTAGGAGAAGGGGTTCTTATTATATTTAAACATGATTTATATTCATAAACTGTCGCTTACGATAAAATTGTACAGCCTGTATTTCAAAAGTTATCAACAATTTTGACATTTTAATGATTTTAAGCTTTGGGTAGGCCCATAAAATTTTGTTTTCAATAAAAAAAATTAGTTTCTTACAAAATGACGCTTACGATCATTTGGCGCTAACTAACAGTTAAGAATATATGGATCTCCAAATTTATAAATTTTTTAATTAATTGAAAAGGAAGTGCGTGCGTTGCATTATGGGATATTTCGCATAAAATTACTAATATTATACAGGGAGATTGGTTTTTTCCGAATCAACCTAAAAACGTAAGGGGAGCAAAATTCAATAAATAAAGAATTAAAATTTTTGCTTCTGCTTTGAAGATTTTGTTTTATTTGAATTGTACAATCATTTATTTATTTAATGCACTTTCTTCGCCAAAAGGGCTGTTTTTTCTGTCAATTACTAAAATTTCGCTAAGAGTTCTGAAAAAACTTTATAGATTCAAATTCTGTGGGTGTACCGTTTAATTTGGTATATGTTTTGTCGAGTTTTATCTCATTTTCCTTCGATAAGAGACCGAACTATTTCAATGAAGAAAATATGCAACTTGTTTTTTTACTAAGACAAATCGAATTAATATTAATACAGGAGGTGTTAAGAGTACAATATTTTTTTTACGTATGAACTCAACTTGCAAACAATAATAGCAAACTCCATATAGAAAAACACAACTTTCGTAGACCTAAATGTATTTGAATTCCTTCTTGCTGTTTGAAAAATTACTAGTAAACCTTGGCACTGTTAGGTTTAACAAAATGGGTGAAACTATGGCTTAAAATAGAAAAAATTAAAACTGTTGATTAAAAAAGGTAGAAATAAGTAGTTATAGTTTAGTATTAATGGTTTGGTAACAAAAAAGGAACCATAATTGAAATAAAACTAAAAACTAAAATTGTTAATGTAAAGAAAACTTAAAAACCTGACATAATTGTAAAAAACTTATTTTTTTAACAAAAAACTGGAAAACTTTTCATCACTTAAAAAAACTGTGAAAAATCAGTGAACACTGCACATTTGGCAACGCTGTTAACTTACAATGTGTTCGAAGAAAAGTTCAGGACGTCTTTTTACTGCTCACAAAGTTAACGAAATTGTATTCGAATTGCCTTCTGCCAGCTTACAATGTGTTCGAAGAAGTATTCGAAATGTCTTCTTGGATGAACACTTCAGTATCTTGCTTACTTTGTGTACAGGTGGAAGGCGATCACTCCACAAATGCGGCAATGCATTTGAAAACGTATACTACGTTCGTATATGAAATGGTGTGCATATATATATATATATATATATATATATATATATATATATATATATATATATATATATATATATATATATATATATATATATATATATATATATATATATATATATATATATATATATATATATATATATATATATATATATATATATATATATATATATATATATATATATACATACATATATATATATATATATATATATATATATATATATATATATATATATATATATATATATATATATATATATATATATATATATATATATATATATATATATATATATATATATATATATATATATATATATATATATATATATATATATATATATATATATATATATATATATATATATATATATATATGTATATATATCTATATATATATATATATATATATATATATATATATATATATATATATATATATATATATATATATATATATATATATATATATATATATATATATATATATATATATATATATATATATATATATATATATATATATATATATATATATATATATATATATATGTATATGTATGTACTATGAGTAAAAAACGAAATAAAAGCTGGGTGTATAAATATAAAAACATTAAAATTCAATAATTTGTAATTATTTATTTTATCCATTATAAAAAATCAAAATAACTCTGTGAACAAAATGCTCATCAACTATTTACGTATGTGTGTGTATGTATGTACCCAACAAAAAATTTTTTGCCGATTTCCTTCCGAAGTCGGTCAGAAAGTCTGCACAAGATGCCGAATTCGTATCCGATGTCGGTCAGAAAACGTACCGAAAATCATATGACTGATTGACAAGAAACCGGATCTCTTTGTCTGCGGAAATTCTAAAAACTATACCGAAAGGTCTAACAGAGTTCTGTACGAATTTCGACGAATTTCCTAGGGAAATTCTAAAGGAATTTTCGACATGTCTTATAAATGTCGGAAAAATGTCTGACAAAACATTAGAAAATTTTCCGATTTATCTGATACGTTTTACGTCCTGGCGTATTAATATCAGAGAAATTTACCAGAAATGTCGTTTAAAATTCTCCATGCATTGTTGTGCTGCTTATTGCAGCTCATCAGAAAACAGTTACCCATATTGTTTAAGTTTAAAAACTCAAATATTTATGCGTATAAACTCAAGAGATAAATGAGAATTAGGACTAAAACTAAAATCAGACAATGTGCTGAAGTGACTGCTAAAAGTTGTAAGACGGAAATCAGAAAATGTGCGGACTACTCTGTTAAATGCCTTGAAGGAAATTCAATTGCTTTCGGATAATGTGCACACTATTCTGATATTAATCGGATAATATTTCAGACAATGTGCCGAAACGTCGTACCAGAAAACTGCCTACTGTTACGCCAAATGTCTGAGGGAATTTTAAACAACTCGGATGATTGTCTGGTTCTTGGGTAAATAAAAAGAATCATTGCAGCGTTACCATTGTTGGTAGGTTCCTACCAAATTTGGTAGGAATTTTTTCGTTTGGTAGGATGGTAGGCTAAATCTTTGTTTTGGTAGGTTTGAGAATATATTTATGCATAATTACTAAAAAAAAGTTTTCAATGCAGTAAAAAATTCAATGAATTTGGTTGTGTCGTTTTCTTTTCTAGACAAACTGTAAAAATTCTATAACTTTTTATGCAAAAATTGCAAATTATAAAGTTGTGCTGTTCACGAACGAACTTGTTCAATTGAACAATTCAGTGCTATGAACGAGGTGCGCTTGTTCAGTCTTATTGTTTTTTTCCTTTAATTATTTCTATTTTATTAGACAAACACTCAATTTCTTTCTAAATACACTCAAAAAAAGCCATAAGCTAAATTTCAGTAAAAAAATTTCTAAGTTTAAATAAAAAATTGTTCTAAATTTAAGTAAATGTTTCTAAGTTTGAGTAAAAAACAAATAGTTCATACCCTTAAAAATAGTTCATAAAGATTAAAAAAAAGTTCTTATATATAAAGAAATATTTACTGACTGCAGGAAAATATTTATAAAAATAATTGTATCATGAGAGCTAGTTAATTTCATTTTAGTTTAAAAAATAAGGTTTAGGAAAAGACGTACTCCTGATTATTTCATAAAATTTTACTTTCTTAAAAAGTATAAAACGCTACTCTTAATTTGAGTTCACACTTCTTATTAATATTAGGAAATTTTCCTAGAATTTAAGAAAAATTTTCTAAAAATTATCAGGAAAAGTTTCCATAAGCCCAGTTCAGATAAAATTAAAGACGAAACAGTAAAAAATGTCTTTGACTGAGTAAAAATTTTTCTTTTCTTATAGAAAGTAATGTACTAAAATAAAAGAAAATTTTCCTTAAATATATTGTTCAGATAAATAAAAAAGAACTAAACTGAATTAAAAATTTGGGCTAGTGAAAAAATACTTAATTTTATAAAAATATATACCAGATTTAAGTATTTTTGAACTAAATTATAGGATATATTATTTCAGAAATATTGTTTAGATAAATGAAAAGATATATAGCTTTTGTTGGCTTTTAGGAAAAGTTTTACTAAAATCTAAGAAAACTTTTAGTATTTTCGAGGAATATTTGAACTTAAAAAATGTTTTTTTAATAAAATAAAATTGTAAAACCCAATAGTTTCAATGCTTATGCCGAGTGCCCTGTTAGGGTAGTAGTTAGAGTGCTAGTCTATCAGCCGGAAGGTTGCTGGTGCAATACTTGTCTCCTCCAAAGATAATTAAAATGTATGTTTGGTAAGTTAATTATGAATATAATATGTAATTCTGAGTGAATTCAACAAATAGGTGTGCCGTATGGCTTTTAATTTTAATTAAAAAAAATTGGAGACAATCTTGTAGGTAGTAGAAACACATACCCGCCATCTTTTTTATTTATTATTGTGTTTTTAATTTTAATTTAAAAAAATTGGAGACAATCTTGTAGGTAGTAGAAACACATACCCGCCATCTTTTTTATTTATTATTGTGTTTGACCAATTGCATACATTTGTATAATTTCTCTACCTTTTTAAGTAGAGAAGATATTGAAACGATTAATGCTTTGTTTTATAGGGCAGTAATGATCATTTAATATTGCTACGCAAAACTGAACTGGAATAATTAAATGGCGGAAAAGTGGCCTCTTGAAAATTACACAGTTTTTTCTCGTTTTATCGATTTTCCACTGAAACCTGTGTGAACCCTGTTGAACGTAAAGCATTGAGTTTTTTTGGTAGTGAAGAAGGAAACTCTATGATACCATGACATAAGTTTCATTGTGCTACAATACTATCTTCTGCAAAAATAAAGGTGCGAAATCTTATATAAATATCAAAAAATGCTGAATTTTGAGATTCAAAAAAGCCATGTGGGGATACACATAAAAATCTGATATTTTCAGAAAATATAGGCCAGTACTTCGTTATTATGTCCACTTAGTGCTGTTTTGATATTTTCACTCTATTACGAGATATGATTTTTTTGAAAGTCCAATTTTTATCAAAAATAATGGGCTAAAAAATCGGTCTGGGGATACAGATAAAAATATGAAATTTTTAGAGTATATAGCCTATACTTTGTTCATTATGTGCACTAAGTGACAATCTGTTATTATCATTTGTTCACGAGATATGATTTTTTTAAATGTTACTCTTAGAAAAAATAGAAAATAAAATATGAGGCAAATAAAAAGGGATCAAAAATACATATTGTTTAGTTTATTTTCACTTAAAAAATCATATCTCGTGAACAAATGAAAATAACAGATTGTCACTTAGTGAACATAATGAACAAGGTATAGGCTATATATTCTAAATATTTCATATTTTTATCGTACCCCCCACACGTGTTTTTTGGCCCATTATTTTTGATAAAAATTGGAGTTTTAAAAAAATCATATCTCGTAATAGAGTGAAAATATCAAAACGGCACTATGTAGACATAATAACGAAGTACTGACCTACATTTTCTGAAAATATCAGATTTTGATCTGTATCCATCCCCACATGTCTTTTTTGAAGCTCAAATTTGAGCATTTTTTAAAATATATAGATTTTCGCATCTTTATTTTTGCAGAAGATAATATTTTAGCACAATGAAACTTATGTCATGGTATCAGAAGGCTACCTTCTTCACTACCAAAAAAAAAAATCAATGCTTTATATTCAACAGGGTTCACACAGGGTTCAGTTAAAAATCCATAAAATGAGAAAAAAACTGTGGAATTTTCAAGTGGCCACTTTTCGGCCATTTAATTATTCCACTTCAGTTTTGCATAGCAATATAAAATGATCATTACTGCCCTATAAAACAAAGCATGAATCGTTTCAATATCTTTTCTACTTAAAAAGCTGGAGCAGTTATAAAAATGTATGAAATTGGTAAAATTTTTACTTCGGGTGGCCACTTATCAGAAGCTACACAATAATAAATAAAAGATATGGTGGTTATGTGTTTCTAGTACCGACAATATTGTCCTCAATTTTTTTATTAAAATTAAAAGCCATGCGGCACACCTATTTGTTGGATTCACTTAGAATTACTCATATATAAATAAATCTCATATGGTATAGAATTTAAATAAAAATAATTACTAGAATAAAGGACATATTGAACTTGAACTTAGGAAAAATTTACTTAATTTGAGGACCTATGTAAAAAAAAACATTGGAAAATTGACTAAATTTGAGATCAGAGATGAAAAAACTGTTTTCTCCAAACTCCGCCTTTTATAGAAAAATTTTACTTAATTTTAGCAAAACTTTACTGAAACACAACAAAATACTTACTATAAACTCATTATGTATGTAGATTTTCATAAATTGAGTAAAACTTTCCTAGAATAAATTTTATATCAGATAAAAAATTAATTAACTTACAGTAAATATGTCACTCAAGTTCAAGTAAAATTTTAAGAACATAAGCATCAAATATACTTCCTAGCTTCAAGGATTTTTGTACTAAATTCTTGGAAAAAACGGCTTTGGCGCCGCCATACAACAACCTTTTTGAACTCAAATTTAGTAAATTTTTTTTTTGAGTGTACATAAATATTTCACAAAATATATCCATATCTGCTAAATGAAATAATTTGCATTAATATCTTTGCTTAAAATTTGCTTTTTTAAATCAAATTGTTTAAAATATAATATCTCTCTCCTACTACACTAGTTCACAAATTTTCAACTTTTTGCGATCACATCAAAAATTAAATGTTTTCTAAGGTAATTTGGGGTCACTGTAGACGAATATGGTATTCATTTGTTTTTCTTAAGAACCGTTTTCGAGATATTCGCGAAATACGTGTTTTTTGTAGTTTATAAGGCTATTTCCAAAAACCTAGAGTACTGTTTACTTGAATTGAGCAAATTTGGCATTGTTCCATAGCTATGTTTTTCCTCTTTCAGCCCATATAAAATCTGTTGATCGGATCAAGATTTGAAAAAACTTTATTTTTCCACGTTTTTTTAATGTACTATTTTAAGTCGCTCGAGTAAGGCAAAATAAATTTCTTAAAATTTATTTTAGACCGACATCTTAAAGAAAATTTTGTTCCAAATATAGCAAACGTAAAATTAGTTACATCGAACAAAATATGAGAAAGTTACGACATATTTAGTGAACACATCAAAATTTTAATTTTCATTCGTTGGTCCTCAGGTCAGTACGATTTTTTGCTTCCATTCCATTACTTTTACTCGTTTGAAAAAGTAAGGGCGACATATTGCATATCAAAGTCACCAAAATTATGTGTAGTTCTCAACACTGTATTCAGATTTTTATAATTAAAATGTTTATGAAAGACTTACGGCAAAACAAGTGGAAAGAAAAATGATGCTATGTGGTGTTTTGTGCATATTAAATTTTTTCTTAATGCTAAATAATCGTTCATTATTGATATTTTCCAATGAAATTTTGCAGCTATATAGGAATTTATGTGAAAAATATGATTTGTTTCTAACAATCATTAGAATTCCTAAGAAAGTTCCAACAAATCTAAAAAAATAGATTGATTTCAAAAGGGTGCATGCCCACCAAAAATTGTAAATTCGATTAAGTTGTATTTCTAAAATCATGTCTATAAAGACACCTTTTAGACATGTATATAATAATTATTTGATCCTTGAGAAAAAAAATTTTATAGAGAAAACAATTATAGTGCCTTTTTGGGCAAAAATTTTCATAAATTCAACATTTTTTAATTTAAATTTTTTTAAAGATTTTATATTTTCCAACTCTGAAAGAATACTTCCATCAACTATTTTTTTAACTATTCGAAATTTTGTCATGTAACTAACAAAGAAATAATTGTGACAATCGGTTGTTATTTGAATCCGATATCTTCAAAATACTGGACCAAGGATTTGAAAAATTGAGAAATTTTAATATTAAAATAAGTATACCTCACTAACTATACAAGATATGTGTTTAACCAAAGACTTTTTTTAGAAATTTACAAGGTATATAAGGACACAAAACATTTTTGGAATCGAGTGAGAAACAGAGAAATGACAAGCGTTGAAAAATTTTACATGACCGAAGTGCACTACTTTGCACTTCATACCTCTGAACCTAAGAAATATTGGAAGCTAATGTTCCTAAATTAAATAAAAACACTCCTCTGATACCTCCATGTAAAATTTTATACTGATCGTACTAAAGAGTTAGAAATGATTGATATATTTCCAAAATATTTAATTCTGCCCCACTGGCATTTTTCTGATACTCATACTCCATACAAAGTTTTTTTTTCATTAAAATTCAAAATCGGATGTTTTCACTAAATCTATTGTAACTTTCTAAATTTTTGCCCGATGTTAACAATTTTACTTTTTGTAGGTTGGGAACAAAATTTTATTTAATGGAGCATTTCAAAATAGTGAATTTTGAGAAAACGCACAAAATAAAATTTTCTTCATATATAAAGGCTTTTAATTTAGTGAATTTTTATCTGATCAACACAAAAATATGAACTGAAAGAGGAAAAACACATCTATGCAAAAATGCCAAATGCGCTCAATTCAAGTAAACAGTACTCAAGATGTTTGGAAATATCTCTACAAACTGCAAAAAAATAGTTTTTCGCTAATATCTTGAAAACGGCTCTTAAGAAAAATAAATTAATGCCATATTCGTGTTCAGCAGCCCCAATTTAGCTTAAAAACATCTCATTTTTGAGGTGCATTTTCTTGTGAGCTAGTGCTATGTTTGAAAATATGTTTAATCATTCAGTGCACAAATAAAGTGAATAGCTGAACGAAAAGAACGAACTTGTTCGTATTTTTGTTCTTAACGAAAATGAATAGTAACTAAAAAGAAATCTTATGCCAAAGTCCAGCAAATTAGCGTTCTTTTAAGATAAAAATTTACTTGTAATAAATTTAGCATTTCAAAAATTCATTCTATTGAAAATTTTCACTGAAAAGGGTTAAAAATATATTATTTTTCTCTACAAAACAAAGAGCCAATAACACTTTTCGACAAATGAAGATTTTTGGACATTCGATTGTACAACCACAGGGTAGTAAGACCCCTAACCTCAGTTTGGCGAATTTTGTGACCAATTTTCTTTATGGACCTCTAAAGTTTCTGACAGTTCGTGGGCCCTCAAAAAAAGGTGTCGTCAGTGTTTGGCCAGCAGCCAGCATTTTACCCAAAAATAATAATTTTTCCGAAAAAATTAAGGAAAACAATTTTTTTTTTTACTTTAAATGAAGTTTATTTGCTGATAATTAAGTATTGTCTATATACATTTCATTGGCGCCTTACCAAATCGTCAGTGGACTTCAACCACAACTTTAAACAGTTACAAACTGTTTATCTTATGCACAGACTTTCAAAAACCATTTGAGAATTTACAAATGAAAATATTTTTGAAAATCAAAAAAGAATAAAATAAGCGTAGTAGGCTTAGAAACTTATACAAAGCCCAGCAAATAATTTGTATTCGATATGAATCTATTTTATTTTTCTACACCTTTGTACAATTAGAAATCCATTGGATAACAATAAAATTATTTATTAGGCAAAATGAAAAATAAGTTTCTAAGCCTACTCCTACGCTTATTTTATTCTTTTGTGATTTTCAAAAATATTTTCATTCGTAAGTTCCCAAATGGTTTTTGAAAGTCTGTGCATAAGATAAGAGGTTTGTAAATGTTTAAAGTTGTGGTTGAAGGTTACTGACGATTTGGTAAAGCGCCAATGAAATGCATATAGACAATACTTAATTATCAGCAAATAAACTTCATTTAAAATAAAATTATGACAATATGTCAAACCTTTTTGAACAAACTCAAGTGTTGTTTTTATTCTTGCAATAAATGTACGCGGATGCCCAAGCTTTTATATATGCGTAATAAAGCCGAGCTAGAAATATATATGTTCTCAAGTGGTGATCCTATAAATATTAAGAGCTTATTATTACTCTTTTACCAAAAGATGTGCTGTGATTACAGCGCTGTCTAGAGCGGTCAATAGGCCATTCATGCGTTACAAACGCAATGTTTGACTGCGAGTACTCTGTTAGTTTAATTAGCTGTTTCCGAAATGGGAAAAGGAAATAAAACTCATACAGCATGTGGTGGTGTGTTGACAGACTAAACAATAATATATTATTTACAGTTATTGCATACTTTGAGGCATATGCAGCCACAAACGAAGCTGCCAGATATTTTTCAAAAGTATTTATCACGAGCAGGGCTGTCAGATTTTTCTGAAGTATTTAGCCAAATTGATTTTAAAAATCGCCACAAATCGTCAAAATCTGTTGTATGTAGTTTTTCTTAACATATCGCACTAGTTCCTCTAAAGGTGGTCAACTCAAAATTAAACAATTTGTAGTAGAGGCAAAGTACTGAGGAATACAACTGCATTGTTTTGGCGAAAGATTAGAGATTTTGATGTAATATTTTTACAGTGGGTATATATAACCTCTGTTTATCCATTTCTGGCAAAAAGTTAAAGCTGCTAACTTTTGAGCTATCCGCCTTTAGAGGAACTAATGCGATGTGTGTTGTAGTAAATTTGTTTTCTTAATATATAGTGTTTTCAATATAAGTTTTTATAAAATAATCGCATGAAATTGTAGCAGAAAATCGTCAAAAGTAGAAATAAAATCGCCAAAAACTATTTCTTGTAAATTTTTCTTATCAAACTGCAAAATCCATTAATGACTGTAATTAATGGTCGCGCTCATAAGACGTAACAGTTGCGCAACTGTTGTGTGTTTGGCTTAGAAACGCACAGTTGGGTAGTTCCGCTACACACAACAGTTGTGTATTTGCTGCCATTTTTTCCATCATAACATTTTTTGCTACCTATGGTTAACACAACTTTGAACAGTTGTGCTTAGCATGCACAGCTGATCACAAGAGTTACGCCGCTTATACTCTAATATAACTAATATGTGGCCGCTGCAAACTAGTTTAATAAATTTTGCTTTACAAATGTGATAAAGTAAGCAAATAAATTAATATAATTCAAATAACACTAAGATCACTAAATATATGTTTATTGTCTTGTTTACTTATATTACATAAGCCCAATTCACAATCTTGTGCAAATGGTCTTGCATCGTTGCATTTGCAAAATGGTATAGTTTATTGATATTCACCACTAACAATTGTTAAGTGGTGAGTATCAATATACCATACCAATTTGCAAATGCTATGATGCAAGACCATTTGCACAAGATTGTGAATTGGGCCATAGTATTTAATTTACTATCATGTTGAATAGTTTTTAACATAGTGGCGGCTTAGCGTTAAATTAAAAATATTATCGGTGCAGCCTTCTTATTTTATTGCAGTGTTTTTTGCTTTGTAGGGAAAACTTTAAAATAAAATGAAAATTGACAATTTTTATGTTGCTGACTATCGCATTGGGGACCATGATTATAGAATATTTTATGGAAGCAAAATGCACTCAAAACTTAGTGCTAAACTAATTAATTTAGTTAATTTCACCTATGTCTTTTGTGCCTGTTTTTAGTTGTTTACATTTATCAGCTGTTCATATTGCAGTATATCTATCAAGTAGTGTTGTAAAAAGCTTTTGACTACTCAATACCAGTCGATACAATTTTAACTGGGTACTCGATACTACTCGATACTTTTAACGGCTATTTTATTTCGAAATAAAAATGTTTAATGGGTGCAAATTCGCATTTATTGAATCATGTTTGAACAACTAGGGTCCTTAAAATTATTTTAATATTCAATTATTTTAATTATTTAGTTAATATCTCTCTAAATGACAAGGGTTAGAATTATTTAAAAACGTGTTTTAACAGAGTTGTATTACTTCAATATATTTCAATGCAAAAGTTTCGTTTTTACCGTAGAAAATACAACTATGAAAGTATTGAGTAGCTACTTTTGTGTATCGAGTACCGAAAATTATGTTCGGTATTGAGTATCCGGTACTCGAATACTCAATACTTTCACAACACTACTATCAAGCCGTTTCTAAGACGTAACTGCTGGGTGCAACAGTTGCCAACAGTTTCTCAACAGTTGAGCTCAACATCTACGTCTTATAAATGCGCCCAATATAAAAGACATCAAAATCACTTTGTTTTAATTTCTTCCAGACAAGTTTTGCTGGGAGTTATTTTCAAAAGTAGTCTTTCAACAAAGTAATTTCCCTGAATTATGAAAATTTTAAGTTCAATTTTGTTGCAAAGTAGCCATATGAATCGCCAGCAAATTTATTTATCACCAGAAAAATCGTCATGTCGACAAATCAAACATTTTTACGCCAAATAAGTTGAAAAATCGCCACGTTTGGCGAGAAATCGCCATATCTGACAGCCCTGACCACGAGAGAAATATTATTTTTTCACAAGAGAAAAAGAATAAATTAAATTACCATTTAGCTGAAGACGGTACTAACCGCTAAATAAAAAAACGAAAATTATTTAAGAGATACTATTAACTAATTCCGGGCTATTTTTAGGGTTCCATCATAAAAACTGTAAAGGAACCCTATTGTTTTTGCTATGCTGTCCGTCTGTCTGTCTGTCTGTCTGTCACGTGCTGTTTTCTCGGTAACGGTAAGAGCTACGGACCTGAAATTTTCACAGAATATATAGTACTTTGGCCGCTAAGATTTAGCTCGAAATCTCGTAAGTACTAGATTTCGAGACAGTGTAAATGCCCTATAAGAGAAAAACTCAGAAAAACGAAAAATCACCAAAATGAAAAGGCGCTTAAAAACGCCAAAAATCACCGAAACTAAAAAGATCACAAAAAACTAAGCTAACCGAAAAAAACCGAAAAAAGTCGTCAAAACGAAAAAAGCACTTAAACCTAAAAAATCGATAAAACTAAAGATATCATCAAAATCAAAAAAAAATCGTCCAAAATGTAAAAAAACCCAAGAAAAAAAAGTGCCAAAACAAGTGCCAAAACAAGAAAAACACCCTAAAACAAAAAAAAAACACAAAAACCGAAAAAAACCCAAAACCGAAAAAAGCACCAACACTAAAAAAGCGCCAAAACTTAAATAAGTCGCTAAAACTAAAAAAAGTAAAAAAGCGAAAAAAAAAACTTTAAAACGAAAAAAAACGTCAAAACAAAAAAAAACGCCAAAACTTAAAAAATCGGCAATAAACGAAAAATTTCAAGAAAAGACAAATCAGCAATATGAAAAAAGCGTCAAAACCAAAAAAATCGCCCAAATAACGAAAAAAAGTTAAAAAATAAAAAAATTAACAACATATAAACAAAAAATATAAACGGAAAATTTTCAAAAATGAAAAAAAGGGTAAAACAAAAAGCGATATATGTGTATTCGTACGGAACCCTTCGTGTGCCAGCCAAAGTCGCACTTTACTTAATTTGTTTTATATTGTGCATAAGAATATTTTTTTTTATATTGACAGCATCAAATTATATATTTTTTAGCTTTGGTTTTGTTTTGTAAAAACCTCAATTTAAACAATTTAGTAAAAGTAATGAAAATAAAACCAATTCTCATGTTATAAAGAATATTTATAACAACAATGCCATGAAAATCCGCACTATTTTCATCTGGAGTGAAGCACAGAAGAAGTCAATACATTATGTTGCGCTTAAAAATAAATTGACAATTCTGCTTTCTCTTTGCTCATTCTCGGACATATAAAATATATCGGTATAAATCGCTCCTATTTTATTAGTCGCTTGTATATAACTAGCCAAATACAGTTTAGCTCCCTCCCTAGTCTCTACAAACGATTCGCATCTGAAATTTTGCTGATAAGTCCAGCCGGTCTGCTCGGTAACATATAAGAATTTCAAAGCCGAACTTTTACTATCACATGGAAGAATGATTGAATAACATTTCGATTCCAAATATGCACAGAAAAAACTAAAATTCATTTCTACATTCATAAATTCAAATAGTTTTTAACTGAAATGGCACCTAGCACAAAATTCGTAAAATTAAAAACTAAAATTCCTAAATATTTAATAAGAAATAAATCGAATTTTTTCTATTAAAATTTTGTATTGGAATATTTGGAAATCAAATAAAAAAAAATAGTAAAATTTAAAAACAAATTCAAAGCCAAGTGTGTTAAAATAAGAAACTTTCATAATTTTTTCCAAGATTGATATAAAAGGTCTGTGCATCAATCAGCCCATATATTCGGTAATTATGATGTCAAATTTTAGTATATTTTACCAATACACTCACATTTTATGATTTATTGATTTTTTTCTCATACATTTTTTGACACCACAATTACCAAAAAAAGTTGCTTTGTTGTATCAATTCGCCGATAAGTATACCTTATAGGTCTACCTTGATTTTTTTTCTCTGTAGAAAAATTACATCTAACTACGCCAAAACATTCAAGTGACGTCCCAAAATAGTCAAGATGTATTTAGTATGTTGCTGTTCGTGTACGATGTTACCCAAACTTACCCAAAAGCTTTTTAAACTACAAATTTTGTATTGAAAAGAGCTTTAGGTTAAGTTAGGTAAGGTTAGTTTAGGTTTTGAGCGAAATGTGTTAATAGGTCAATTGTTACCATGCACTATAGCAGGTATCAAAAATGATACAAAACTCGAAATGTAAAGTTTTTTTTTTAAATCTCGATCTACGGTTAAAGAAAAAACTTTTCACATTGAACATATTTAGTACAAGAGAAAAAAATATAACATAAATTATAATACGGCTAAGGCTGAATGGTAGATATTCTTGACTATCAGTCAGGAGGTCGCGGCTCGAAACTGCATGCAGCCAATCGTTTTCAAGGTGTTTTTTCTTTAATAAACATATATTGTTCAAAAATCAACAAAAAGAGTGCGAGTGTAATTTTAGGTCGATAATAATCATTAAAGTGTTTTTGCCTATTATCGACCTAGTTTTCAACAAAAGTGTTTAAGAGTGTAATTAAGTATAAAACCAAACGAAAAACTTTGATTTAACAACCAAAAAATCAGAAAAATTTCCATGAAGAAAAAAACTTAAGTGATTTAATTCTAGTATGCAATTTTCAAAAAAAGTGTGTACATATGTACATATATGAATTGGAACCACATTCAACAGAGCCACCTCACAAGTGGTGATAAGCAAAATACCAAGATGTATTTAACTAGGGGGTATCACAAGCTCAGCTGACAATTTTTTGCTATGCGAACTTTTAGTCAAGTTTATGTCAAAATGTTGCTTATGTTTGTACAAAGCGAAGCAAATACAAAAAAAAGACAAAGAAAAATTTAAACCATTTAAAAGTGAAAAGTGCGATTAAGAAATAAAACTTTAGATAATTTAAAGTGGAAGTGAACTGTTAAAAATGCGTTACTTCTTTCTATGTAAAAAGAAAAATGTTCCTGGAAATGGAGTATTTTTTAGCGTCCCCAAAGACGAAAATAAAAGGCAAAAGTGGATGAAAATATGCCAAAAAGATTAATAATGTTCCCATTGATTGAAATCACACAGAACAATTAAAATTCATAATTAATAATGTTTATGCAAGTTAAAACAATTCTTCACAATTTTTTTCTTTTGTTTTGCACACACGTTTTTGACAGCAACTTGTCTATTACACAAACAAAATATGAATGTGGTTGTTGTATTGCTGTACAACAACTCCTTGTGGTGCTAGCTAGTTAAATACACCTTGCAAAATACATATGAGCACTGATGATGAAAGTGTAACGCCTTCCAACAGCAGCGTTGCTATGTTCTGCTGTGTACGTTAAAAAATTAAGTTGATGTTAATTTTTCCTTGTTCCTTGGAATATTAATCATGTCCGATTCATTCTGAATATAACGTTACGAACCTTATTAGCCTAATAATCAAATTAGATTCACAAGCAAATAAGTTCGAAATTATCATACTAATAAAAATTCCATTATTTTTCCATATACACTTAGATTAATGTGTTCCAACCAAGAAAAACCATATTTCATTAAAATCGATCCACAAGTTTTGATTTAATACACAATTAAGTGAAGGAATTTAATTGATAAAAATCACGATTAACGCCATATGGCGTTATTTCTCAATGCTTCAAATGCTATTGAACAATAAGGCCATACTCAAAAAACGAACAATTGGGAAATAAAGCCATATATTTTTTTCATAAAATTTTAGTTTTTCCTCATTTGTTTTGCTTTGTATATACATACATACATACATATGCATGTTATTACTTATTCAAATCCTTGAGGAAGGACTTTATCCTCTTGGTATATCAAAAAGCGGGTTTGCTGAGTAAATCTCTCTGCATAGCCGGCGAAAAGCGGCTATACTGACTAAAGATTTTTGCATAACCGGGCTTAAGGATTGTTTCCTCTCAGTATAGGGAATAGCGGCTTCGCTTAGCTAAGATTTTCTGCCTAGCCAGCCTTCACTAGTGAAAGCCTTTGTTTGACAAACACAGAGAAGGAAACCAATAAGCCAGCTCAAAGAGAAAATCTTAACTCAACTTAAGCGCCTTTCGATCCACAGGGAGGAAAAAACCTTAAGCCCGGTGAAAAACTTTTCTCGGCGAAGCCGTTTTTCAATATACTGAGAAGAGATAATCCGTAAGCCCGGCCAAAGGCCGGTTTTACAAAAATCTTTAATCAGCGAAGCCGCTTTTCGATATACTGGGAGGAAAAACCCTTGCGCCCGGCCGAAGGCCGACTATGCATAAAACTTTACTCAGCGAATCCACTTTTCGATATACCAAGAGGATAAAATCCTTCCTCAAGAATGCCCGAAGGCAGATTATATTAGCAAGAGCTGATTTTTATGTGCACGCTAAATAAAAATTTAAAAAATATATATAAAAATTTCATTGAGAAATAAGACCATAATGGCTTTATTTCTCAATCAATTTAGAATTAACGCCATATGGTCTTATTTCTCAACTGATTGAGAAATAAGGCCATATGAACTTATTGCATATGGCTTTACTGCACTGCACTATATTATTTGAATATAACGGATTGTTATTTTTCTCCCGACATTGGTTTTTTGAAGCTCAAAGTTGTCCATTTTTCAAAAATTATACATTTTCACACCTTTTTTCGCAGAGTATATTATTTTAAGACAATGAAAGTTATGTCAGGGTATCAGGAAGGTTCCTTCTTCACTCCAAAAAAAAAATCAATGCTTTATGCACAACAGAGTTCGCACAAGGTTCCATTGAAAATCAATAACACGAGAAAAAACATTAGTCATTTCACTATCTTTTTCACTTAAAAAGCTAGAGCAATGATAAAAAAGTATGAAATTTGTCAATAATTTTTACATCGGGTAGCTACTAGTCAGAAGTTAAACAATAGATTTTTAAAACGGGGAGAATATGTTCAAAAAAATAAATTTTTTTACAAAAATGATTACCTTGTCGGTATTTACTAATTTAATCGGAAAATCCCTCGATTAATTAATCGAGGTTTTGGCTTAACTGGTTAATAATCGGTTAATTTTGGTATTAACCGGTTAACTGACTAATAAAGTTTTTTCATAAATCTAGTAATTTCAACAAATAAAAATGCATTAATTATTTATTATTTTGAGTTTGTTAGTAAAAAAAAAACAATAACACAACAAACATAACAACTCTTGAACTAAATCAAGCAAAAAAAAATCATAAAAATGTATTCGTTAAAAAGTTAACAAGTTTGTGAGATCATTATATCAGTTATTTCAATAGTTTAAAAAGATCGTGTGTAACAATTTTCTCTTCTTTGAATTGGAAAATTCCTTTCGCTTATCGTAGATGTTGAAGAAATCAAAAGCAATCCATAATACAGAATATCTACCCAGGCAGAAATTGCCAACTGTACAAAAATTGTAGCACCTGGAAAGCACTTTTACAGAAGAAACCAAAACGGTTTGCCAACGTTTCAGTTTATAACCTGAAAAATGGTTTGCCAATGCTTTTTAATAAAAAAAATTCTTTTAATTTTTATTTGTTTTCGTTTTTATTTATTTCAATATAAATGTGCATGAGTATATACATATATAATTTATTTATGTAAAAGAGTTATAGCAACTGTATCGTTTTGAAATTTAGTAAGAATACACTTAACATCTACCATCTTTATGTCTATTTTAATTGTTTTCTGCTCTAAATCTTTAACGATATATAATCCTATGTCCCTGGATGACAGTGGATATTCAAAAAAATAAAAAATTTTGCTAAAAAATATTGCCTTTTAGGTAAATATTATCTCATTTGTATATAGAAAATGTACTACTGAAAATTTCTGAAACAAGCATAATAATTCCATTATTTAATAAACAAATATTTTCAGGAGGAACGGTTGTAATTTTATATCCATAAATGTTAAGAAAATAAAATAGTGTTTTGGATTCAACTGTCTCTATAATTTTTCCAGATGAATATTTTCTATTTTTAACAAGAGGATATAATAATGGGATATTATTTGAGGAACTATTAGCAAGGAAATGCAAGAAGAACCCGTTAATGTTGCACATATACATATATGCATGCATATGAATTTACTTTTAACCTTTAAACTTAAAACATAACTTAAATAATAAGTAGTATTAAAAATATGTGACGTATTGAATTTGTAAAATATATTATATTTCTTTATTGGCATTTTGTAGAGTGAGACACTGGGAAAATGTTTTACTAAACAAAATTATATTATTGGAGAATTGTTCTAATAAACAAAATGATGATATTGCTAAAGAACTGAATTTGTAGTTTTCACAATGATTGGCCATCGACATGAAAAACAATCGGCCAAGCGTGGATCGACGTTATCATTTTCGTGTTGGCAAAGCTCTTTAAACGTTGAACGTCGCACGTTGGCCCAATTGTATTTTTCTGAATGGAATGATGTTGGGAAAGCACTGAATTTTTAGTTTTCACAATGCTTGGCCATCGACATCAAAAACAGTCGGTTGAGCGTGGATCGAAGTTATCATTTTCATGTTAGCAAAGTACTTTAAACGTTGAACGTGTTACGTCTTGCCAACGTTTGAACCACCTTAGAAAAAGCTTTGCCAACGTTAACCCGATTGTATTTTTCTGCCTGGGTAGTTTCCTGTGTAGAGTCCTTTTCCTGGATTTCTCTAAATATATAAAAATCTTCCATTATACCATTAAAGGGAGTCCTGTTTTAATTTGTTTCAAACTCTTAACACTTCTAATTGGTTCGGTTAATTCTATTAAAATATTTCTTGTATTACTATCGATAATTTCTTCTGTTGTCAGGTCATCATCTGACTCATACTGGCAAAGCTCAGCACCGAACAAACTTGTTACCCTACGTCTATAGCTGATATAATTTTATCATGATAAATGTCAAATTCCATATAGGAAAAACAGCTAACATAAAATAAAATATTTTCCAATACTTGAGGTCTACACGTAACATAATATGTAAGATGAGATTGTCAAATTCAATCGCAGAGAGAATTATGTTACGTGTAGACTTAAAATTAGTGTTATCTCAATGTTATGAGAATTTTTATGAGAGCGTTGTTATAAGAATTCTTATAACAACGATCTTATGAGATGAGCTGTCAAAAAACACACGTACCGGAAAATAATTTGGTGTGCATGTGTGAGTGTTTATTAAAATAAATGAAAAGCGATGTTTTTGATAAAATTTCTGTGTTAAATAAGTGCATAAATGTGTTTAATTGATTTATAAATTAAATGAAATTTATTTGCTGGAGTTTAAGCAATTGTCTATATGCAGCATTTCGTTGGTGCTTTACCAACTCATCAGTAGACTTCAAACACAATTTTGAACAGTTACAAACCATTTATCTTTTGTACTAACTTTTAAAAACCATTTGAGAATTTACAAATATATAAATGATTTTCAAAAAATAAGCATAGTAGGCTTTGAAACTTATACAAAACCCAGCAAATAATTTTTTTATTCGATATGAATCTATTTTATTTTTCTACACCTTCACACAATTAGAAATCCATTGGATAACAATAAAAGTATTTATAAGGTAAAATGAAAAATAAAATCTAAATTAAACCTTTAAGAATTATTATTTGATATATTGTCTTAATTTTATTTTAAATGAAATTTATTATTTAGATTTTATTTTTCATTTTACCTTATAAATACTTTTATTGTTATCCAATGGATTTCTAATTGTGTGAAGGTGTAGAAAAATAAAATAGATTCATATCGAATAAAAATTATTTGCTGGGTTTTGTATAAGTTTCAAAGCCTACTATGCTTATTTTTTGAAAATCTTTTATATATTTGTAAATTCTCAAATGGTTTTTAAAAGTTAGTACAAAAGATAAATGGTTTGTAACTGTTCAAAATTGTGTTTGAAGTCTACTGATGAGTTGGTAAAGCACCAACGAAATGCTGCATATAGACAATTGCTTAAACTCCAGCAAATAAATTTCATTTAAAATAAAATTAAGACAATATGTCAAATAATAATTCTTAAAGATTTATAAATTAAAATTTGTGTGAAAAATGAAAAATAAAATGAGTAATTGTGCAAAAGTAGTACATGTTAACCCGGTGATCATTTGCATAAAATGAAATCTTATAGGAAAGGTGAAATTACGTTTACGCCTTGTATGAGATTAAGAGAAAAATAGACATTTTGTTTTTATTATTCTGCCGGCGTTTTCTCTCATGTTATCTTAAAGTTAATGTCTCGTGAAGACGCTGTGATATAAAGTTTGAAATTTGTCATGATAAAAATATATCAGGTATAGACGTAGGTTGACGTCGGTTAATCGGCTAATCGACTGAAAATAACCGGTTTAACAGTTAATCGAAAATATCGAATTCTAAATTAACCGGTCAATTAATCGGGTAGTAATTAACCGGCTAACCGATTAACGGGTAACCGAATGAATACCCTAGTATATACCGTGTGATATCTGAATAGCTAGAAGCAGCGAGTGCCCTAGGGTACAGCGAGAAGGTTGGCGCCAAATGAAAAAAACACTATTTCCGGCGCATTTGTTTATTTTTTCTTATAAAATATATAAATTAATAAAAAGCACTGATGAAGAACTCTAAAAGCACCAAGTTAATGCTTTTTCTTAGTTAAGCACAGAGGCTAAAAATCTGGCGTTTGAAGCTTGCAATAAAAGTTGATTTTTGAAAATTTGGACACTACTATTTCTTTAATATAAAACCGAAATAGAATTAACGTGAATTGAAAGTGTCGACCAAAGGGCCCCGAAAGACAATATCGCTCTATCCTTATCGAACACTAATGCCGGCGCTGACTAGAAGACTTGTAATTACGCATTTTGGAAAGCTATTTTAATGTTGCTTTTCACAAAAGTTAATTCGTACGGTGGCTCAGTATCTCATAAGTAACTTGGAGCTGGAGGAATGTAATTTTTTTTCAAAAATGTGTTAAAGCACGATAGACATTTATTCAGCCATGTCACAGAATGCCATTCCAATCGGAAGTGCTTTCAATTCCATAAGTTGCTTCTTTAGAAAACGAAAAACGAAAATTTTTATCGTAATCAAACCACTTTTAAATTTTAAAGTGGAATTTAAAACCACTCTTCTACTGACTTCATTTGCAGTGAATACTAAAAAGCTTGCATACTTTTAGGAGCGTCAAACAAATTATTGTCATGAGCTTTCCATGTTAATAAAAAGCTCAATGTGAGCTTTGCATATAAAAACAAGAGTAAACAAACGCCTCAAGGTATAAAAACTTTATCATTGTAAAAACGAAATACAAAATAAACGTAATCTAAGGCACCAAAAATTTACTTTTTCGGATTGACAACTACGGAATCAAAACCAATCCGAACGGAATCTGTGACACGGCTGATTAACTGATTTTCAAAAATCAGGATCGTGGAAATCCGTCTTGAAACAAAGAAGTTATGACTGTTCAAATTCAAAATTCAAGGAAACCGTTTTTTCACTACATTTACCATTATAAAATCACTTTACCAAGTGACCTGGAAAAACCACGACAAATATTGTTGTGGTTATATTATCAAAATTCTTTGCTGTTTTTTTATTCATTTATTTCCAAAATACTTATCTGTCTTCATTCATTACGAAGCATAAGTTATAAATTATTAATAAGTATAGATGGGAAAAGGGTAAATACCCAATTGGTAAATACCCGTAAAATGAGTAAATTGGATAAAAATGGGTAAATACTCTGGTATTTACCCAAAGGCTGGGTATAAATTTTGTTGTAGAGAATTTAATAAACGAAGACATTGTGCGGCAAAGTTTTATGATTAGAACTCTCTCAAACTACAAGGAATTACGTCAGCCCCTCGTCAAAAATTACGAAAATTCGCAAAAACTTGCTGATATATGAAAGATTACTACAAAAACCATTGGAAAAATTTTGCCTATCTCGAAAATAGCGAAAATACACGAAAAATCAAAATCGCTATACAAATTCGGAAAAAATGGCGAAAATCTGCAAAAAACTTGCCAACAGCGGCATAATAAAGTTTAATATAGTTTAAAAATTATGTAAACTGTAAAGAGTATGAGAAATTCGATTCTATCCCGAACATTGCAAAAATTCGCGAGAAGCTTCAACATCGAAAACACGCATTAACATTGATAACCGTTAAAGCAGCATATTCATGAAAAATCGCTAACTTTATAGAAGAAATCACTAATATGCAGGGCTCGGACTTTCATGCAAATGCATGTTTTTTGTGGTGATAGAGAAAGAGGTATTGACCAATTATCTATGGGAATCATCAAATTTTAAGCAGTTTGGCATCGATCTGTAGTTGCATATTTTGGTGGTAAGTGCATATTTTGCCAATAAATGCATATTTTTAAAGTTGTAAACATTTTTTTAAGCATATTTCTCATTTTTTGAAAAAAAATATTATTAGGCCGATTATGGATGGCAGCCGAGCCTCCGTTGGGTTGCCAGTTGCTGAAAATGATACTACTGATGGCAACTGATATCTGTCGGTTTCAGTTGTTATTTAGTGCCTTTCCGGCAACCATTAATTTTCAGTTGCCAACTGGCAATGCAACTAAAGTTCGCTTGCATTAAAAATAGACCCAATTATGGTTGTTTTATTTTTTTTCGCTCTAATAATAATAAAAAGTTTAAAAATATATAAATTTTTTGTATTATTTTAGTTTAGGTACTTCGTTCGTAGGTAAATGCATCTTTTTGTGCATATTTTTAATTTTTAGGTGCATTTGTTAAGCACTTAAAATCAATTTTCAGTAGAATGAAAGTTCGAACCCTGCTAATGTGTTATGTAAAGAATAACAAAATAAAAATTTATGTTAAAGGTTTTTGTTTTTTAATTTTGATTTCAAAATAAAAGTTTCCTTTCTAAATGTTTTTTATACATGCCCAAATAAATTGCCAAAAAAAGGATTATACTTGCTAATTACCTGGTATTTTCCCATACATCGGGTAAATACCGGGCAGAAACACATCTATATCAATAAGTTGTGACTGATAAACCTTTTTAAATCAACAGAAACAAATGCAACATATTTTAATAAAATCTTTTTTTTTATAAATATGTATTTATTGTATATAGCATCTTTGTATGTAATGTTATCTAATTTGGTTTAATTAAACTTTCTTATTTCATTTCATTTTTTTTTTGCATTCCTCTTATTGTTTAATCTTCAGTATATCATAAATACAGACTCATATAAATAAAATTAATAAATAAATAAATTAATGCATATTAATCTTTAAACTAATTAGAAATCTTTAAATAACTGTAAATCACTTTGGTCTACTGCCCGGGCGGGCTTCCATTCACTTTCAGGATAATCATCGAAATTGCTGGTATCTCCATCATATTGTACCTCGGGAATAATGGGTGGCTGTAAACGATACAGAAAAAAATGAAAGAATTAAAAAAGAAATACAATCGAATATATAAATCATATCAGAAACAAATATTGCCAAAATTTCCTTAATCTGCTTAACATAAAAATAATATATCATGGTATTTTTGTCACGGTTCAAACACGACTTTTCTTGCAGCAAATCTAAGTATAGAAAATAGTGAAAACAAGAGTGAAAGGAAGTCCCAGCGGGAAAATTAGTCATTGATTACATATGTACATAATAACATATATAATGTATTACTTTAAAAAGCAAAACAATGCACGCCCTTGGAATCGAGAAGGTAATATTATCAGACACAAAACTTACACATTGATTACCACGTATATTACCAAATCTCCTCGTATTTTGTTTTAAAAAAATCGTTATTTCTCTTTGCTTTCATATCGCCTAAAAACTTTGCAATTTTTTTTTAAAACGTAGTTAACGTTTGATTTGAACGCGTAGCTGACAAAATCGAGTAAATATAATGAATATTTATGTATGTATATTTTGAACGGAATTAGTAAAATACATATGTATATATACCTACATATCGCACTTGTTTAACAATACTATAAATAAAAATTTTCATTTTATAACTTTTTACCGAATATCGACACTATTTATTCATATCTAACAACTGTAAAAATTTTGTATTGTTCTATGGCGCGTGTCTCAGTGACTGATACGTCAACCCAATGGTGAACTGAACAATCAAAGATCTGGTCCGAAGACCGGCAATGCGACACCTAGTGTACCTTTTGTGAAACAGATCTTTAAATTAAATCAAGCTCTGCATGACTCTCCTTATGAAAGTTAGCACAGAGGTTGGGGAAGCCCGCCTAATATCATCCGAACACAGAAACTCAGAATAGAAAACACGCCTTCTACTATTACATAAGACAATACATTCACAGAGAATGTGTGCCATTGTCTCATCTTCTTCCAATCCAAGCATAAACGACACAAGGCTGACCGAACTAGGTTACTTTTTCATAGAGGATAGTTCAGTCCAAAGTGACCAGAGAGAAAGCCTGTAACCAGCCGTAAATCATTCCTGCTGAAATTCAGGATGCCACTATATGAGAATGGATGCATCAATGCTTTGGCTTGTCTTAAACCAGAAGAAGCCAGCCACACTTCCTTTGCGGTCGATATGTCATTTCCCTTGATTAAAGACTTGACAGTCGACCAGTTTACACCACAAAAGGTCTCTGGGCCCATAAGAGGAGCAGCAGAGGCCCTTCTGGCCAATTCGTCCACCTCCTTTTTACCCGAATGACCACTGTTGCCAGGTATCCAGTAAATGGAAACCTTGTTCCGTATCGATAGCTCCTGTAGTGAGTCAAAGCACTGTAAAACAAGCTTAGAACAGAGCTCTCAGCAAAGGAGGGACTTAAGAGCTGCCAGACTATCGGAGAAGACAACTATACGCGCGCCCTTAATGCCCCTACTTAATTTAATATGAAAACACTTGGTGATCGCCAATATTTCCGCTTGAAATACTGTAGGCCATTTGCCCATTGGCTTAGATATTTTTAAGTTGAGTCCATAGACTCCAACGCCAACTCCATCTTCCGTTTTGGAGCCATCCGTATAGCAGCATAAACTTGTGGAATCCACTGTGGGACCGTTTTCTTCCCACGTTACCCTGAACGGAATTGTGGCCTTGAATCTCTTGTCGAACTTAAGTTCACAGTTTATCCTGTCAGTAGGTGTTCCTAGCAGCCCTCTGCAGGGCATAATACTCAGAATCGATGAGTGCCTGTTGCCTACACGATGGGCAGAGTTCCCGAGACCCATTCTATAAGCAGCGATTGCCGCAGAGGATCTTATAAAGATTTTTATGGGTGTTAGTCCAATCAAGGTCTCAATGGCCAAGGTTGGACATGACCTCATTGCGCCCGTAATAAGAAGTATTAAGTTTTTATTTAATAGTTTAATAAATGCCAATAATACTATTGCCAACGATTTAATTAAAAGTTTAAGGATTAGATTTAATGAGAGAGGAACTCAATTACTTTATACCTCCACGGAAACTAAGGAATTCGGAAATAAACTTTTTTGCAAAATGGTCGGTGCTGAGCTCTGCCAGTATGAGTCAGTTGATCACCTGGCAACAGAAGAAACTATCGATAGTAATACAAGAAATTTTTTAACAGAATTAACCGAAACAATTAGAACTGTTAAGAAATTTAAAAAATTAAAACAGGACATAATGGAGTATTTTATATGTTTAGAGAAATCCAGGAAAAGGACTGAGAAACTAGATATTCTGTATTATGGACTGCTTTTGATTTCCTTCATAATAATAAGTGGAAGGATTCTTCCAAGTCAAACTTTATCAAAACTAAAGAAAAGAATCGCTTAAATCCTAAACATTTACGAAAAAAATTTTTTGTGGCTATATTTATTATTGTATCATCAATAAAATTGAAGTAACAATAAGTAATCAAGTCTTAGCTCTAAAATTTTAATTTTCAAGTCCAGCCAATGCCAGACAAAAAATATTTGTTTCAGCGGTTGGCAAGAGGTTCCTTCCTTTTCAGCCGAGTGTGGCCTCGAAAATTAATGATGTTTCGGTCTTGGGCAGGGGTGCCCAAAAGTTCCTTATGGTAGAGCAAACACCAATACATTTAAATAAAAACTAATTTTTATTTAATATTTTTGATTGTAAAAACCAATACATACAAAGAAAAAAGCAAAAAAAAAATATATCATATATTTATTTGCTGTTGCAAATATTTGATTCTGCCCCACTGGCATTTTTCTTATACTCATACTCCATATAATTTTTTTTTATTAAAATTCAAAATCGGATGTTTTCACTAAATCTATTGTAACTTTCTAAATTTTTGCCCGATATTAACAATTTTACTTTTTGTATATTGGGAATTTAAGATATGGGTCAAAACAAAAATTTAAAATTTTTTGTTTGCTTTAATGGAGCATTTCAAAATCGTGAATTTTGGAAGAACTCAATAAATAAAATATTTTTCAAATATAAAGACTTGTAATTCAGTGAATTTTTATCTGATCAACACAGTATAAATATGAACTGAAAGAGGAAAAACATGTCTAGGCAACAATGCCAAAGTTGCTCAATTCAAGTAAACAGTGCTCAAGATTTTTCGAAATATCTTTATAAACTGCAAAAAAATCTAGTTTTTCGCGAATATCTCGAAGACGGTTCTTAAGAAAAATAAACTGCTCCCATATTCATGTTCAGCAGCATAAATTTAGCTTAAAAAACATCTTATTTTTGAGGTGCATTTTTTTGTGAACTAGTGTAATAGTCGGCAACAATTTACTGATTAATATCCACCTAAAATTAGACAAGTATTCTCTTTGTTGATTTTTGAACAGAATATGTTTAATATAAAAAAATAAAATAAAAACGACCTCGAACCGTGACCTCCTGGCTAATAGTCTGTCGTAGCTACCGTTCAGCCATAGGCGTATTATACGTTGTGTTAAATTGTTTCTACTTGAATTAAATATGTTTAATTTGAAAAGTGTTTTCTTTAATAAAAATGTACAAAGTACATTGTCTTAATTCACTACATATATTAAAACAATATTAAATCAATACTTTCAAAATGTATATTTAAAAACCTTTAAATACCAGAATCTAAACGTTGATGACCGAAGAAAAATATGGCGTGCTTCTATTGCTTAAACATTTTTCTGCTGTTTTTAGACAGATTGCTTAATATTCAAAATCTTAATGTTATTTAGACATACTTTGTTCAACAATAAATACTTTTAACAGCAGATTTGTATTTTTGCAAAAAATTAGACAAATAATGTTTTTTGTCGCAAATAATTACAAACTCGATGCAATTTTAGACATCCAGAGTTTTTCAATACAAATTTAGACAATATGTGATACTAAATTTCAAGTAATTTTTTAGAGTGCAGTCCCTTTTAACTTCAAACTCCTAACACAATATTGTCTGTAAAGAGTTTTATCCGTGATATGGCCACTGCAGTTCAGTGGTAATTTTTTCCATGATATGGCCACTGGTCTATTTACACCAATAAAAAAAGTAGCGGAGGAGACTACCTAACCAATACCATGGAGATCTTATTCCATGTGACCACCCAGGCAGAAAAATACAATCGGCCCAACGTTGGCAAAGCATTTCCTAAGGTGTTAGAAACTTTGGCAAAATACTACAAGTTCTACTTTTGAAGTGTTTTGCCAACACACAAATGATAACCTCATGCTGGGGTCGACCGATTGTTTTTTATATCGTTTGCTAAACACTGTTAAAACCAAAATTTAAGTGCTGTCCCAATATCATTTTTTTGTTTAGTACAACCTTTTCCCATTACTTCGAACTCCAAAATTACAATGTTTTCCCAAATTACCAATAACTAAAAATAATATAATATTCTATTTGTTTATAGTCTTATTACAAGTCTGACATATACACTAGGAAATATTATATGAACAACAGAATTGTAAATTTTGTTTTGTTATAATTTAAGAAAAGAACGTTTTATTCTGTAGCTACTCATCTAAACAACAATATGGGGCATATTCATAAAAATTTATTAAAATTAATGTTGGTTTAATGTACAAATTATTTATGGCAAACCCGGTTTTAATGCACAGATTAACTTTACCAATCGTTTATGAATATGGGGGATAGAGTATAAATTTACTTTCATTTCCCCACATAATGCATGTTTACGAAAGCCCGTTCCGCACTATAATACAGAGTATTAAGACTTGTCATAAACTCAAGTAATATGCAAATCTATGATAGTATAAGAACAATGTCATGAAAATCTGAAATAATATCGAAAGAAATTTGGCATCCCATAAGACTCTCATTTTTAGAAATTTTTCTAAACGAAAAGATTTTTCATCCTATCAGTGTTGCATTTTTACAAAAGCAACAGAAGAAAATAATGGATCTTGCTACGGTTCTGGAATCGACTTTGCCTTTGTAATAGATTTAAAAAAATGTGGCGCCGCCGATGATTTAATCTTCGTCTTGCAATGGCTGCTCATAAGCCACCGCTGTATTTTTGTGATACGAATGTATTTTGTTCAGTTCTAAAAGTGTTAGTTCTTTTCTTTCTGGTAATTTTTTTTATAAAAAATTTATCGAAAACTTGCATCGCCGAAAACTATCAAGCGTCGGTATCGGCGCCGTCTACAGGAAAATATTCAGCCGATGCTACTGAAAGATCTGAATCGGGTTGTTTCTACTCATGTTTTCCATATTATTTGAAGTGTGATAGTCCTCACTAACAAAATCCAATAAGTCTTAAGACTTGTATTATAGTGTGAAACGGGCTTAAGTAATGGGAATATTATGGTTATATCAGAATTTTTCTGTATACAAATTGAGCCCATTTTTGCCAGACCTAGTTCCCTTTGACCGATTTTTTGATTATAATCATCAGCGGCGACAATTAAGACCAGAATTATGTATATTAAAATACACATAGGCATGGTATACGTTAAGTGTATTCTTATCAAATTTCAAAATATATCCATTGTTATCACTCTTTTACGTAAGTAATTTATTTAAATTGAAATAAACAATAGATTAAACAAAAAAAATCGTTTATTAAAATGTTAGCAAAACATTTTACGGGTTGAACATTTTAACTAATTTTTCTATAAAAAGTGTTTTGCCAGTGCTATATTTTTTGTACGTTTGGCAATTTCTGCCTGGGCAGTTTCAGAAGTTACCCGAAATAATCTAAGATAAGCCAGAATCAAGAATCCCATAATTCAGGGCTGCTTGATGGAAAACCCATCTATTAGAATGCTTTTCGAACCCACACTTGCTTATTTCTCTATATTAATTAATATTAACTTTTTGGAAACATTTTAGGTTATAAATTTTGAATAACGAAACTACAAAGTAAATAGCAAAAGATATAAAAAGCAGAAGGATCATTAAATATATCTAAAATAATGCTGCATGTGCCAAATAAAAATTTTAGATTGCTTCGAATTTTCAACAGATTTTCTTTAATTATTTTAATATTATTTGTTTTGTAAGTTGAAACATGTGTATTGTAAATGCAATAAATATTTTTAACATAAACAAGATAAAATACAATTATTCTATTGTACGATTTGCTGTAGAGGAATCTGGTGGTAACGCCAACGAAACAATTTGTTGCTTAAATTTTCATACACGAATGCGGATGGCTGTCGTAGCGGTATTTGTACAAGAAATAAAGCAAATCAAAATAAAATTTTTTGATTTATTACACCAAATGTTAAAGATCCCATAATATACGAATAATTTAAGAAGCATTAATATATAATTCAAATATCGATATTTTTGCAAATGGTGGTGTCAATGATGGCATTGCTGATTGGAGCCAAAAATTCTAGCAATTTTCCTAACAATTGCAATCGCGAACATATTTTTAACTCAGCTTATGCAGTATACAAGTCTCTAAGTTATTAACAAATTAAATTGTTTTCAAATAATTTATATATGTAATCAAATATGAATTTGTTTATAATTATATACAAGCATACAAACATTTCACGAATATAATGTATAATATTTTTTGTTGAATAATTTGAAACATACATACATTTATACATATAAAAAGTTTATATATTGCAATATTTCATTTTGTTCATTTTTGCCTCACTAACATTTCATTTTCTTAAATATCTAGAAAATTTATTTTATAAGTTTTCGCTAAGCAAACAGAAAATAATATATAAAAAATAGCGTAGGCTGTTTCAAGTAGAAATCCGAAAATTAAAAAAAAAATTAAATGAAATAAAATAAATAAATAAATATATTAAAATTATTAGACTAATAATTAACACAATGAAAAACGATTCAGAACTAAAAGATATTAAAACAAAATCCAACCTTTTCTGTAAACAATTAGAAATTGTCTATTGCTCATTTTAATGTACATTTGAAACAAATATATTTGAATTGATATCAGTACAACTTTTTTTTCAAAATTAAATAAATTATTTTTTATCACAATTTAGCACAAAAGTTTATTTATTCACTTAAGAATAATATGTTTAAAAAGTTTTCAAACTCGTATGCTTATAGACTGATGAGTTGGCATTAGCACCCAACGAAGAGATTAGCTAACCCACAACAAAATAAATATATTTATGAAACATAAATTCTTGAGAATATCTCGAATAAATTAAAACATTTTGTAAATAAGAGGTTTATTTACTGTTTTTTTTTCATTCGTTGTCCAACAAAGTTAGTGAAGTTACTAACCATTAACGAAAGCTGATGAAAAAAATACCACAAGATGGCTATCTCAGCCGAAATTAATTAAAGGATTTTAAATTACTTGGTTGTAGTTGCCGTGGCGGTTGTGACTGCCGTGGCCGTGAGATCTAAGAGGTAAAGAACTCTGGTGAGAAAACCGGATGGTCCCGAAACATGTAAGTTCAACCTTCCGTTCAGCCAAATTTTTCTTTATCTGTTCAATTATTTCATGCTTTAAAATAAATTTATAATTGATACCTTAAGAAGAAGATGTTTTATTACGTCCGAAGGCCTGGTACGTGGTGTTGACATTAAGTATTTTGAAAGTGGCCGATTTCAACCGAAAATACGCCAAATTTCCTTGACTATATTGCCGTTTTCCGCTTCAGCACGTTTTTATAAAAACCAAGCATTAACCAAGGATGTGTCGATCAAGTGGTAGAAGAGGCGCATATACTATTTCGTAGAGCGTGTTTTGATTATGTAACGTCCTATAAATGAGTCCAGTAAAACTGGATTCTGACATTGTTACCGAACAAAATTTTTGTCCGGACAGCATTTGTTTACATGTGGTTTAACGCCTCTCTTCTTGAGAGAGAGAGAGAGAGAGAGAGAGAGAGCGCGCGAATAGAAGATAACTAATTTTGTTTGGAACATTTTCAGAACAACGATATGCGTTATGTTATGATCGAACTACATATAGCGACGCAGTGTGCAAAAAACTAAAAGGGCGGTATCCCGGGGCATGGGAAAAAATTTTTAAATATATTTCTGGAACTGTTTTCAACTAATCTGAGGGATTGACTGGCACCCTAATGACCACTTCAGAATATGAAAACTATGCATTTATACGGAATGATAGTAAACATGCAAAAATTGGCAATTCTAATGAAAATGGAATAAAATTTAGTTAATATAACAATAAGACAAGGGTTTGTGATTTGCCGGACTTTTGCGCTTCCGGGGGGAACGGGAATAGAAAAATCGCGTTCCCGGGAACTTCCGGGAAAAGTTGATTTTATGAAATAAGTAAATTTATTAAATGAAAATTGGCGAAACTTTCGTTGTTTTATTAATGCAAATCTTTTTTTTTAATAAAAACTAATATAATAACAATTCTAAAACAAATTTTTAAGGATTGTTAAGTGAATTCCGGCAAATAAGAGTTTATAGTTATTACACAGTATGAGATCGTATAAAGACTAATTGACGACTATTACCGTAGTTATTTAGTCAAAAAATGCATTTTAAGGCCTCTAAATCATTTTATAAATAACTTGCCGTAGTGTATTTTTTCTTCTTGGCAAATTTCGGGGAGGATTATTTACGTTAAGTACAAGCAAGTTATCAGCTGCACCCAATTTTACATACCTTGAGCCACAGTCTGCCTAATTGTCTTTGAGTTTTCATTTTATTGTTCTTAAAATATCTCCTTCAGTGTTTCAATAATAGTGTCGACTTATAATTAATTTAAGTCGTGAAATTTTAGTGTTTAAAAGGACGAAAAAATACGTAGCAACTTTAGAAGAGAACCTAAACAATTTTATTTCGTAGATTTAGTCGTATAATAAGTCAAAAGAAACTTTTGTAATACTTTAAATAAACACTGAAAATGTTATTGATATTAAAGAAAACCCGGATTATGATACAAATTTCTTATCCGAATCAAAATGAATTTGTCTTTCACTTACTACTACTTACTACTACTTACTAAATATGTGAAATAAACTAAATATATTTATGAAATAATGTATACCTTTAATTTACCATTTTCCCGGCAAAATCTTAAAAATTTCCCGGGAATATTAACTAGTCTTTTCATTTTTTCTTTGTCTAGTCTTAAGCTTCTTTTATTATTTCTCTATTCTAGTATGAATTATCATTGAATATCAATAACTATCAAATGAAATACAGCTCTAAGACTGACAGTATGAATTGATTAAAAGTAGATGATATTCAACTCTTGACTACAAACCGCCAACTTTGGTCGAGTGGTCGAAGCGGTAAATAACTCTGATGAGATTAGCGCGAGCCATCGAAACCTCAGTTCAACCCTCTGCGTGGTCAAAATTATCTTAGTCAGATTTATCTCTAAATAAAAATATAATTTAATTGAAAAATTAATTTAAAAATGAACTCAAGCCAAAAATTATTTAATTTCTTTGGATATAAACCCATACAGTTCGACTAACTCATAACTTAATGGCAATTATACCTTAAAATTAATGTTCCAACATAAATGAACAACGTTCGTAAGGAAAGAAAAAAGATAAGAGTTTGATTAGCTGTATATTTTTTATTTTCTTTGGACGCTATTCTAATGTCACGTACGCAGTGCAAAAACATTATTTGTCGACGTCATTTGAAGTTGACCGGTCTCAACTGTTTCAAAATAAAAGTTTAAAGCGAAATATTTGTCGCAATTTTCTCATACATCAGATTTTTTGAGATTTTTCATAAAAAGTTTAAATTCGCAACAGAGGGGCACTTATTTACTACCGAAAAATAGAACAGAGTAATAAGGTTTTTGAATCCAAATTGATTATTAGGCTAAGGTTCGTAACGTTATATTCAGGAAGTAGTGGGCACGATTAATATTCCAAGGAAAACGGAAAAAATTAACATGAACTTAATATTTCAACATACACAGCAGAACAGAGTAGCGCCACTTTCGGAAGCCGTTACACTTCCATCGTCAGTGCTCATGTTTATTTTGCTTATCAGCGCTTATAATATGTGTTTGTTTTCGCACGCATGAAAATAAAGTCTAGGTTCACTTTTTTTAATAAACTTTTGTTAATCAACTTCTAATTCAGCTGGAAGAAAGGTTGATCAACAAATGTTGCAGTGTGTGAACCGGGGCTTTGGTAAAACGGCAAACAATTTTTCAGAGATGAGATGCGAAAAAGGTATTTTGTTAACATTCATATTAATTCAGAAGTTATACCCAGCAAACTTTTTAAAGATTTTCACAAACCGCTGAAAACACTTTTTGCTAATAAAAAAATGGCTAACGGCAATCGGTAGGGGCTAAAATATAATACCGAAACGGGTGCTGACACTTTCTGAAATCCTTGCATTAAGAAGTTATACCCATAAAACTTTTTAAAAATTTAAAAAAAAATCACCGAAATGTGTTTCGTTAATAAATATAAAAATCTTCGGTGTCGCAATAATGGATAATGGCAATCGATAGGGGGCAAAAATATAATTCAGAAACAGGGGTTCTCACTTTCTGAAATACTAGCATTCTTATTTTGTGTCCAACAAACTTTTTAAAAATTTACAAAAATCACTGAAAAAAGTTTCTGCTAATAAAAATAAAAAACTTCGGTGAGTGCAATAATGGCAATCGATAGGGTTTTATTTACTTTAAAAATTTTTTCCAATATTTTGTAAAAAATAATATATTTGTTATTATTATGTAATACTCATGATTTTTTCATTCAATGTCGTTTAGCCACTTTTTACCTGGTTTTTAGCAATTTTTTAGCCATTTTTTTTTGTATACGTTTATCCATTATTAGTGAAGGAATTCTGGCATCACTGCTTATAAGGATCATCAAACTTGAAAAATTTGACTAAAAATTATACTATATAAAAAAGTTTTCTGAGAATTTTTTTTAATTATATCATCACCATTGCTGTCATCAATTATAAGTAAAGCGAAATCAATAAATCCTTTTAGCGTCTTCGACATTGCACAGTGGGGACTTTTGCAAAATAAATGGTAAGAAATCTGGAACTTCTGAACTGCTGATTGGATTTATATGAAACTTCGAACATCTATAGAGGAGCAGTCAAGCTTTGGAAAGCGTGTCTGATGCCTACTGGTCTAAGCACGAGAGGAGTTACAGTGGGCCAAAGTTGACTACCTGGGACTCAAACAAAAAAAACTTCTGTGGCTTGTAAAATTTTTAAGTGTTATTCGATTTTAAAAATTCAAAGCGGTTTGAGTTAAGCTAAAAATTATAAGGAAATAACATCCCAACATATGTTTCCGTTTAGAAGATATTTATTAGAAGATATTAATTGCAAATAAAATCGACAATTGCTCATCGATTTTAATAATTTCTGGCTTATTTTATTCCTAATAAAAATGGCTTTCTGCTAAATGATAAAAATTCTTGTGATCTTAATTTTTTAAAGATATTTAGTTTAAAATTTCAAGAAAAAACTAATTTTTCGCCGCTAATTTCTGAATACCTCCGAAACAGTTGGATATATTAAAACTTAAATGTTATTGACTTAAAGACAATTTTATGCCGCATATTCTGGGAGTTTAGTTGTACAAATCGGACGAACCGTTCGCGAGTTTTTATGAAATATATAAGCGTAACCGAACAGTGTTATTAGTACTAAGTACTCTTACATGAAAAACAGATTGCATAATTACAATGAATACTTTTTTTTATTATGAAAGGTGTACATAAACGTGTTGTATAACATTAGAAATGTTTTTATGAGATTTAAGTAGAATTTTAGAAATTATAACAGTTGTGTGAATAAAAGGAAAGAAGTTAAGATAACGCTTATATTTTTTGAATTACATACACTAAAATCGGAATATCTCGAGATGAGTAAAAGATATTCGAATAATTTTTTCAAGCGTAGTAAAAAGATTCATATAGAATTCAAAAATGTAAATTTAAGAAAATAGAATTATTTTAATATACATTTTTTATTGTACAAAACTTTATTTTTCCTAAATGTTGACTTTTTTCAGAAAATCTGCGCATATATCCACATTTATGAAAAGGCTCTCTTCAATTTTTGCCAAAATTCTTAGAACTATCTACATTACAACGCAATGTAGTAACAATTTTCAAAATCTAACGTCACAATCTTTTATAGGCCCTTAAACACCAAAAATATTTTTAAAATTTACGATTTTCGGCCATTGCTGAATGTCATGTACATGCCCAAAATACAAAATCATTGCCGCTAAGCACATTGTCAATGGATTGCCTTTTGCGATATGTGATTAAAGAGTTAAACAAAGTTTTTACAAAACTAAAAATAATGAAGATACTTTTTTTTGAAAAAAAACATTTTTTTCAGGTCCATTTCTTTTTGAATATTTAGCCTCTTTCCGACTTCAAGAATGCATATATTGAAAAAAAGTTTTCTCCAGTTTTACTTAAAATTTTTTGAAGAATAGAATGCTGAATTTTACTTTAAAATCCAACTGTAAACTAAAAAGTTATAGACGAAATACTGAATAAAGTCAAGACAAAAAGCATTTTTTTCTTTAAAGTCAAATACCTTCTAAGTTGTGATAGATACGAGAACACATGTGTGGACATTATTTCTTAGTATTTCTTAGCTTTATTCAAAGCGCTTTAAATTCTTAAAATCAGATAACAGTTCAAATATTTACAAGCCTCAGAAATTTTTTTGAGTCCGAGGTAGTCAACATTGGCCCACTGCAACTGCTCTCGTGCTAAAACCAGAAGCCATCAAGACACGCGTTGCAAAGCCTGACTTCTCCTCTAAAGATGTTCGAAGTTTCAGATAACTCCAATCAGCAGTTTAGAAGTTCCAGAGTTATTACCATTTATTTTGGAAAAGTCCCTACTGTGCAACGTGTTTTGCTCTTTTTCATTTTTTTCTTAAAAATAAATTAGCTTTTTTCATTAAAACCATTTAGATTTTTTGTTTTTAACGTACCTTTAGCTTTTTGTTATAGACGTCATTCCAATTTAAATCTTTAAACCATCGGTGCCTTTTAACGTCATCAGCCCCATTCTAAAATAAGACAGAACAATTCATTAAAATCTTGTTAAAATAAAAATAAAATAATGGCTTCTATAAGCAATTTTCATATCAAAGAATATTTAGACATTTACATTAAGACGAAGACTCATGTCAAATCAATTAGTTCCTACATACATACATATGTGCAATATGTACAGATATACACTGTGTCAAGAATGCGTTTACAAATTAAATTTTAATAAAAATTATATGCAATATTTACCAAGCTTTAAAACATAAAGATAACCAAGTGTATTGTTAAATAAGGTGCTATTCACATATTACGTAAGACTATTTTTGAAATTTGTATACCACCCTTTCGTACCGCTTTTTACTAAATTTTTAATATAAATTATTTAATTCGTACCAATCCCCCCCCTCTCTCTCGAGCGTTACTTAATAGCGAATAAAAGTACAACAAAAACAGATATTACTTAAGTTTTTAGTATCAAGTAACTCTTTATACATATCTTGTAGTGTTTTTCATTCGGGCTTTCCCGGGAAAAAATTCCGGGGATCCCGCACATTTTTCGGGAAATAAATCCCGGGAATATTGTGCGGGAATTCCCAGGATTTTTTAAATATTATTATGATAACTTTTCTTCTTTGTAAGCGCATATTTTTAGTGCTGCTTTTATTTAGAAAAATATGTAATTAAAAGAAAAAAATTTTAGTTTTGAGTACATTTTATTTGTCTCCATTTTTTCATATTTTTCAAAGAGCAGCACTCAAAAAACATATTTCGTGAAGAAATGAAAATAACAGATTGTCACTAAGTGGACATAGCGAAAGTGGGCATAATAAAGAAGTACTGCCCCCCTATTCTGTAACTCGCTAAAGCTAAATCTCTATAGCTAAAAATCTATACGGTCGATTTATCAATTTTCCTCTACGAATACAATTTTGCAACGTGTATTGCTAAATTATGGAATGTCTTAAAAATTTAATTCACCGAAATTTTAGTGTTTTATGTCATCGCCAAAAATGTTTAATTTTGTATTTGTTCAGCATTTTAGCGATCAAGATTTAGCTTTAGCTTTAGCGACTTACGGAATAAGGCGGCTGGTCTATATTTTCTGAAAATATCAGATTGTTATTTTAAGCCAGAACAGGTTCACACAGGGTTCAATTAAAAATCGATACAAACAGAAAAAAATTAAATTTTCAGGTGGTCACTTTTCCGCCACTTAATTATTTCAATTCCGTTTTGCTTAGCAGTATGAAATGCTCTTTAGTGTCTTATGAAATAAATCATTGCAATATCTTTTCTACTCAAGAAGCTACGGAAATTATAAAAAAGTATGAAATTATTAAATGTTTTACTTCGGGTGGCTACTAATCAGAAGTTATACAATAAAAAATAACATTTTTTAATTTAAATGAAAAACCATACGGCAAGGCTAAAGACCTCAAATTTTATAATTTTTTTATTTACGTTTAATGCATCCATAACCTTATTTAACAGATCTCGTAAATTGGTATTTGTTTTTGTTAAAATAAATTAAGTGAAATGCTATTTTGTATCGTTTTGTCCTGGGTGGCGATTCCCGGGAATTCCCGGGAAATTGAAAAATCAATCCCGCTTTCCCGGGAAATGAAAAAGTCCGGGAAAAGAAAAACTCTAATATCTTGTCTTTTCTCTTTTCTGCACTCATTTGCCGATCAACTTTACGTTGTCGTTATGTTCCACAATTTTCAAAATGTTGGGAAAATGGTTATCTTAAAATGTAATTCAGTTCATTTACTACAATCATCATTTTGGAAAAAGTCTGATCGAGTTATCAGAAATATTTTCACTGCCACGAAAAGCAATTTGCAACGTACTGAATCCAGCGGAAAGAGATTGTAGGTTGTAATTGAAGCAGGAAGCGGTGTTTTTGTTTCAGATAAAACAGTTCGGCAGGCCATTTAAAAATATAAATCGTTACTATCTATAGAAAATATAGAAAACCGTCTTTCCTTCGCCAATATGAACATTTTTCACAGGCGGCTGATTATTAGGACAACGTCATATTTTGCGATGAGACGAAAATTATGTGGTATTACATCGATGGACCGACTAGAGTATGGCGCAAGCCCTTAATATCCATAGAAATAAACAATATCATTCCAATTATTAAATCTGGAAAATGTCGAAAATGATTTGAGGGTGTATCTCCAGCAAATGAGTAAACAACTGCGCTTTTACAGACTCAACGATGTATGCACAACACCTTAACATTTTAAAATGCAATTTGATAAGCAGTAATACTAGGAAGTTCGCATTCATCAAGGACAACAAACCACAATCAATTGTGAACATAAAACCTAAACTAAGAATTTTTTCCAAAAAGGGCCTTTAATTTCCACAATACATCCCAATTCAACCCTAATGTACGTCTTTTAGATCTGTACATGCATGCCAATATCCCAACGGTTCAAACACTCAAAAAATTAGGAAACCATTTTAATTCTTACTGCATTTGTTTGTGTCCACTTGGTGTTGATTTTTCATATGTATTTTCTTTTATTGAAATTAAAAAACATGTTTTGCGCGTATGTTTTCTGTATCTGCTTATATGCATATATATATGTACATATGTATGTAGCATCTACACTGTGTTTACGCAGAAACATTTTTCGCATCTGAAACTTTACCAGGCAATCAAGCGAGTTGTCTTAAATTCAACTAGACATTTAGCAGAATAGTCGGCAATTTTCAGGTACGACTTTTCTGCACATTTTGAGATATATTACCCGATTAATATCAGACTAATCTGCACATTATTAAAATCCAACTTAATTTCCTTCAAGACATTTAAAAGAATATTCTACACATTTATTGACCTACGACTTACGTTTTTTCTCCCTCCTTTCAGCACATTGTCTGATTTTAGTTTTCAATATAATTCGCATTTATCTTTTGGGAGTTTGTGGATATATGTGTGAAATTTTTTACTTATAAACAGTGTGGTCATATTTAAAAATATTTTGCAGCTAAATCGGATCTAAAATAATACTATAAAATACAAAAACAAAATTTAAAATGCTAAAAAATAATACTTAAATTTAAATTTTTTTATAACTAGGATTTCTTCAAAACGCGCCTTAATTTTCATAATTCATTCCTCTTTTCTGGCATATATATGATTTTATTCGATTAAAACAAGAATATGTAATTCAAAATCAATGAAATCGAATACAGAACAGGCTTGCATATAACATAATGCTATTGGGTAATTTTGAATACATACATAAATTAAAGTTTACATTTGTTTGCATTTTTACTTTAGTGAAATTCGGAGTATATAATATATTCTTAATATCTTATGAATCGGTATAATACTATTTTGTAACCATCTAAATTTCTGTTCCTCGACCATTTTTGTTAAAAATATTCATTATATTCATACACAGCAAAAAATTAATTTAATTTTATCTAAAAGAATTAAATGAAATAGTAAATATTTTGTGTAAGAACGGACCCACAAGCAAATTTGTAAATATAGACATCTCAACAATTTCATTAAAAAAACGTGTTTTTTTTCAGAGAAAAAAATTTTTTAAATCTATAAAACAATTTGTCTAAAAATATTTCCAAACTGTAAACAAAACAATTTACTAAATCAAACAAAAAGATTTACTGGATTTTCTGAAAAATATCAAACAATATTTTTGTCTGAATTTATAAAACAATTAGTCTAAAAATGCTAACAAATGTTAAAGAAAATAGTTTATGTTTTGTAATATGTATATCAAACAAAATTTTTGTTTGGGTCATCATCATCATCATCATTTATGAAATTTCACTTGGTTAAATGGTTCAAGTCTGAATGTTTATCTAAAGACTCAAAAAAAATGAATGAGAACGCAACGACATTAACGAATTGATTCACTCAAAAATCTTCAGTAAACAAACTTGGAACAACTGCATTCCTTTTGCTATCATTGCTGTTGTTGTTATTTGTGTGTGTGTTCGTCATCGGCTTAATTTTTTACGACACAGTTTTTCTTGTTGTTGTAAATAAGAGTCAAACAAACAATTCATTGATTATGTAAAGAACATTTACTGAAAATGAAATTTATTTTTATACAAACTGTTGTTTGAAAATTTTTTGGTGATATCAAACACAAAAAAAGTTTTTCTCTGTTGTAACGAATGATACATATCCTTTATTCTTAAGTGCCCTCTTACAAAATGTTCAGAATGATACTTCAATATACATATGTAAAAGTTATGAACATTTTGTAATAACAACTAACGAATTACTGGATATAAAAAACTAATAAAATGAAAAGCCATAACTATTGACCCTTTTAAAACACCAATTTTTAATTTTTAAACAACAACGACTAACTCCCTTATTCTCAATACCGAACATAATGAAAATTTGTATGGAAAACACTCAGTTTTTTGAGTAATTTTCATAAAAATTTTGTTGAAAAAGTTTTATTTCTTCTTTATGAAGCAGCCCCTAAATTTTAAATGTTTTTTTTTGGCTCCATGAAAAATCGCCCAAAATAGAAATGAAAAATCGCCGAAAATTTCGAAATGAAAAATCGCCCAAAAAAATTAAAAATCGCCCCAAATTTAAAAATGAAAAATCACAAAAAAAAATGAAAAATCGCCCAAAATAAATGAAATATCGTCAAAAACTATAAAACACAAACAAAAAATTTTGTAATTTAATTTTTATATTGAAAAAAAAAGAAAACTTACAGAAAAGCATAAATAGTCTTCGGTTCTTACTGAATTGCAATAAAAGTATGAAGTGCTATGAGAGTATGAATAAAAGGCAAATCGCCCAAAATAAATAAAATATATGGCAAAAATTAAAAAACACAAAACAAATTAAAAATTATAGTAATTTAATTTTTATATGCAAAAAAAAGAAAACTTAGAGAAAAGCATAAATAGTCTTCGTTTCTTACTGAATTGCAATAAAAGTATGAATAAAAGGCAATATTTTCCATTAGCGAAAAATTATAGTATGGCTCTCCAGGGTAATTTATATAATTATCATAGATACAACAAAAATTTATAAACATATAATACAGTAATGATCATTTATCGAAGGCCGGAAATTTAAGACGTCAAGGAAACCGCAGCTCAAAATTTTACATACGACATAGAGTCTAAAGTCCTTCCGTCTGCCAAAAGCGCGTTTCAAACTAAATATTCCAAAGGCAAGTAATATAAAAAATTGTCGTAAGAGAATCCGATATTTAATATACTATGGAGTTTAAAATCTTTCCGCCCGGCTCAAGGGCGGGCTACACGGAAAGTCGCCGAAAGCGCGTACCAAATTAAGCATTCCGAAGGCAACTTATATTGAAAATTGTCGTAAGCGAAGCAAAGACTTGATTCCACCTGCACGAAGTATTTTAAACTCTATGGTATGTCAAATAACCGCTTCGTTTTTGACAATTTTTTTATATTAGTGAACCTTGGAATGTTTAACTTGATAAACGCTTTCGACGATTTTCCGTATAGCCGGCCTTCGGCCAGCCGGAAGGATTTTAAACTCTATGGTGTGTTAAATCTCGGCCTCGCTTAAGACAATTTTCAATATTAGTAGCCTTCGGAATGCTTAATTTGGTACGTACTTTCGACGACTTTCCATGGTATGTCATATATCGGCTTCTCTTACGACAATTTTCTAAGCCACTTTTACTGCTATAGAAGCCAAATAATGGTGGGGATGGAACATAAAATGTGTAAAAGTGTTGTTATTTTGTGTGTATTTTACTTGTAGATTTGTAACTTGTAGTTTTGAGAAAAGGGCCCCCCCCCCAGTGGTTCATTTCTCAAAACTACAAGTTACAAGTCTGCAAATAAAATATCTACAAAACAATAACACTTTTACAAAATGTATTTTTGTTTGGTGGATATACCATTTGTAGATTTGCAATTTGTAGTATATAAATAGTTGAGTTCTGGTTTATACAATCATATAACCCTTGTTTTTGCCATTTAAATTGAGTGTTATTTTTATGACATTTTTATATAATTTGATATTTATTTAAAAAAATGCTAGAAAATACCAAATAAAAGATTAAAAAATCCTAAAAATAATGGTAACTGTTAAATCGAACTTTTGCAGCTAAATCAAAATAAAAAATTCTAAATTTAGCTGCAAAAATGCTAAAATTGCCACACTGCTTATAAAATATTGGTAAATATATGCTGGTGAGCTGCCATTAGCAGCAGAAAAATGCATGGCACAAGAATACTCATAGAAGTCTTGCAACTTTTTAATTCTATATGTGAATTATATCCGACATTTCTGATAAATTTCTATATTTAGCTAAGACTTTTCTCCATCATTAATACGACAGCTCGTAAAAACTATCAAAATATATAAGAAAATTTTCTGATTCTTGTCACACATTTATCTTTCCGGCATTGTTCAGACACGTCGAAAATTACTTTACAATTTAGTTAAAAGACTCTTCAGATTTCGTACAGAGTTTCCTCAAACCTTTCGGCAAAAGGTTGCAGAATTTCCTCAGATTTTTCTGATAGAGGGAAAACCAGCCAATCATCTAGCGGCGGAAAAATAAAAATAAATTATCGAATTTGAAAAAATTTAAGCGCAGTTTCAAAGCGGATAAATCAGTTTATTTAAAAATAAAACTTTTTATCACTATGTTACCTGGTTCGGAAAATATGGCCTTTTAAACATTGAGAAAAATTAGGTAGTAATTCTTTATTGATTTTTATATTAAATTTGTTAACGTATTGAATCGCTAATGATGGACGTTTTCGGATAGAGTAACTTTTTTTGATATCGTGTTATATCAGCTATTTTAAACTGTTTTACTTTATATATTTGCTATTTGAATTCAGGTTTACAAGCGTAAATACAGAAAAAAATATTTTTTCATTTTTTAAATCTTTGTAGAGATACAAAAATAGTGTACCCAGGGCTACAGTTGGAAATTTTCAGAATGTCGCACAAAAGGTCGTTTTACAAAAATAAAGTCGCTCAAAAAGTCATTTCAAGAAAAGAAAAGTCGTACGCATTTTTTAAGGTTTTTATTTGTGGAGAACAAAGAAAAACAAAAATAAAGTAACAATTCAAACCAAACACAAAACAAACAAAAAATTATTATACAAAGCATTATATAAAACAAAAAGCCATGTAAAAAAGTTCTTAAAATTTTACAGAAGTTGGAAAAAACTTTATAAAACAGTACAAGTGGTAGAAGCAACGTTGTTTTTTTTAATTTCACCGGGCTTTACAGCAGAAGTTAAAATCGCGATTTTTATCGATTGACCTCCCTCACTTACTTGTGAATAAAATCAAAAGTTGTTGTTTGAGTTAAATGAAATATGACTCGATTTCTTTGGAACAAATTTCCCTATATGCTTATAGAAAAAGAAAAGAATTTTTGTAATTTTTTAATTTTTATGAATTTCTTAAAAACAAAGCATTAAAAATTTTTTTGCCACAATTTCCACCATATCTCTGAAACTACTGAGCTGATAGAAAAACAATGTTGCTTTCGCATTAGCAAAGTTGTCTTTGCAAAGCTTTAATTCAGCCGATAGAAAGACAGACATGGGAATACTTCATCTCTTCGTCTTTCTATCGACTGAATTAAAACTTTGCAAAGTAAACTTTGCTAATACCAAAGCGGTGTTTTCATGGCTTAAAGATAATGTTGTTGCCGAGTTTCGGATTCTTTATTTAATAGAATTGGACAAACCCTTCTCCAATTGGACAAACCGTTCCTTTTTGACATAACGGTATATCTCGAGAACAAGAAGAAACCGAGTGTTAATTCGAATTCAGCGCCCCAAATAACAAAACAACACTTTCCGATGCTTCAGTCCAAAAGTTGACCTGAATTTGTAATCGGTAATTTTAAAAGTGATAGATTTTCAAAATTTTTTTAGCAGATGTACTTTTGTTTTCACCTGTTGGTGAGAGAAGTTTTAATTATTTTTTAATTGAATTCAATGTTTCCGTAGTATTTTATTTAGGAACTTCATTAATATTACTTTTTGTAGTATATAAAATTTTCTCCAAGTTTTTTCTTGTAGAATATCAATACCATTATCGATATTACCAATTTATCATTATATAACTATTCTGCAGACAAAACTACAAAATTGCTTAAGCATTTGGGATAAGTTCTTGATTTTATTAAAAATGCCAGTACTGTTAAGTTATTTTATCCGGATGTACATTAAAATTCTCGCAATAAATTTCTGGGATTGAATATTTTGCATAGTTTCCAAGAATGTATGCAATACAGAACTATTTTTTTAGTTAACTCCAAAAAAGGGTAAAATATCGCAAAAAATTACAAAAGTCGCAATATAAGATGAATTTGAAAAGGTCGCACAAAAGCTCGCTGGCCGTCAAAAAGGTGGAAAAATGCGACTTTAGTCGACGAACGGTAACGCTGAGTGTACCCGAGAGTTTTTGCAAATTTTGTATAGCCCAATTCACTATGTCGGTTTTACACGTATTCCGACTAATTTCTGATTGATTTCTTTGTTTTGTATTCGCTAAATAGTTTAGAATATATTTAGGTCGTTGTCTTTGAAAATGAAAAATTATTGCGTCCAATAAAATAATTGTTTGAATTGCCGCATTAGAATAATTATAAGTTAAAAAAAAATACAGGCCAAATAATTTTTTTAACAATTATGGTTTTTTACTTGGCAGTACCTTATTTCCAATTTCTTGTAGGCAAGACAAGAACCCCGAAACTCAAATGAAAAAATAACGATTTACTGAATTTCATTAGTGAGTGCTTTCCGTCTATAGACGTAACGTTTTATCGAGATACTGAATTGGGCTAATACACTTTTTTAAAAATTTCCTACTTGTTTGTATGATTTTGTTGTAATTTGCTTCCGAAACCACTTGTTATTAAATTAAAATACCAATGAAGTAGACGTTGTAAATTTTAAGATAAATTTTTAATGCATTTTGAAATTTGAATGCACTTTGAATTTTATTTTTTAAAGCATTTTGAATTTTTAAAATTGATCGTTTATAGCAACAAGGAGCACGCACTGTTAAATAAAATAGCTAATTTATTTAAAGACCTTACAGCCTGCAGCCTACAGCCTTTCCAGGCATATGTTTTTGTGGATCAGACTATTAGTTTGGAAGATATAAGCTTTCCGATGACTAGAACGTTTTTTCGGTAAAATTGGTCTTATATAACAAAATATAGCGTCCACAGTGTTAAAAATAGCTGTCTAATTTTTACACAATTTATAGCCTACATCCTTGATTACAACTTATCATTTTTGTGGATCAAACTATTAGTTTGGAAGATATGGGTTTTTCGAAAACTTAAGAATTATATTGGTAAAATTGGTCTTATACAACAACACATATCGCCAACTGTGCTAAAACAGGGACTAATTTTGTACGGACCTAAAAGCCTACATGCTGCCCATAGTTCATCCATTCATTTTTTGGCGATAAAACTAACAATTTCAAAGTTATACGCTGTCCGACGACTAAAGAATTTTATTAGTAAAATTGGTATTATTTATATATAAGAATGTATAACGCTTACAGTGTTAAAAATACCTGTCTAATTTTAACAAAATTTATAGCCTACATCCTTGCCTATAACTCATCTATACATTTTTGTAGATCAGACTATTAGTTTGGAAGATATGGGTTTTCCGCAGACGTAAGAATTTTATTGGTAAAATTGGTCTTATCTAACAATATATAGCGCCCACTGTGCTAAAAATAGCTAATCTATTTACAGACCTTATAGCCTACAGCCTTTGCAAGCATGCTTTTTTTTTGTAGATCAGAATATTAGTTTGGATGGTATAAGATTTCCGAGTTTTATCGGTAAAATTGGTCTTATATAAGAACAAATGGCGCCCACTGTGTTAAAAATAGCTACCTAACTTTTAACACACCTTGTAGCCCACATCCTTCCCTATATGTAGTTCATGCATCTATTTTTGTGGATCAGATTATTCGTTTGGAAGATATGATTTTTCCGCCGCTACATTGGCCTTTTTCCCAGTGTGCGACTCCGAGATCTTGTCAAGATTTCCTGACCGAATTCGTCAAAAATAAATGTTCACTGGGTATGCAAATCCCATTGCACACGTTCTTAAATCATGTTTACACACATTCCCATCTACGTAGATATTGTGAGCACAATTTATTCTTTAGGAACAGACAGAACGATAAATATTCTGTATAATTTGTCTTTTTGTTTCTATTTATGAATTAATTCCAAAAATTAAATTTGTTTATTTTTAAAAATGATATAATATGTAATATGCTGTAAATTAATTTATTACGATTTATCTTTTGATAACGTCAGCAAATTTAATGCTATTTCTTTTATGTTAAATGTAAGATTTTCGATAAGCAGATACATTTTAAATTCTAATAACATACATATTTATGTACATATAGTGTACAGCTTAGTGATGTTACAAATATTAATTTTTTGTATTCACGAATACGAATAAATATTCGCCGCATACGAATACGAATATTCAATCTGAAATTTAGCGCCAGCCGATATTTCAAATTTAATTGAAAAAAATATCCCCATTGCGTCAACAATAAATTGAAAAAAAAAAACTATTGATTGAATGCCACTACTGGACACATTCTCATGTACTCTACAATGTACTCTGAAGAAAAGAGTGTATTCGCAAAATATTCGCGAAATATTCGGCTGAATTTGGCAATACGAATGTCATGAAATAGGCGACTATTCGGCGATGCGAATATTCATTCGTAACATCACTAGTACAGATATACATACATACCAGTGTTGAAAATTAAGGATTTTGGAAATTACACATGACCGGGTCGCAAATCACACAAGAAGAAACAACATGATATTTTTTCCATAATTTGAATAAGAAGCAGTAATATATTTTTAACTTCGTCTTTCGGTTTACATATACAAAATAGGTTTTTTTAGAAAGAAAAAGTCCGTTAAATGAAACAAAAATATCTAAAGCATATGAAAAAATCTCAATTAGATTTTAGTTTTCATGTCATCTATGTTTCTAACATAGAATCTATGACTTTTGAAAAATCTTTAAAAACTTTTAGTCTTAAAAATATTCTCATTCTGTTTTAGAACTCGAATGACCCATGATTAAATTGAAATCCATCTAGTAATACTATTTGTGATACTATTTTGTTAACCTCAGCCTTGAAGCACTCTTGTAATTCTTGTAGCTTCTTATGACGAATGTGTTTTCCATCCTAAGTTGCGCAATAAAGTCTTCAAAATGGTTGGGTAATTATAGGCAAGACTTAAAAGCTAATGACGAGAGCATTTAATCAAAGCAATATCTGACTTTTCATTTTTCACAAACTATCTATCGAATGTTATTGTTCAAATATTACGTTGGAATTATTGGATGCAAATCCGGCCCAATTTATGAATATAATACGAATTTCTACAATAAAAATTTTCAAAAGATTAAAAATATTAGCAGAAGTAGATCACGTACTTTCCTTAAAATCAATTATTCTGTTAAAAAAACCGACCTCACTACAAAGAGAAAATCCGAAATTTTTGATAGTTCCAAATCTTTCACGCCTTTCAAATAAAAATTATTTCGGGTGTCCACTTTAACTGTCCGAAGACTTCAAACACAATTTTGAACAGTTACCAACCCTTCATCTTATATACAAACTTTTAAACACCATTTGAGAATTTACAAATATATAAATTATTTTCAAAAAATAAGCATAGTAGGCTTTGAAACTTATACAAAACCCAGCATATAATTTTAGAAAAATAAAATAGATTCATATCGAATAAAAAATAAAGGGTTTGTAACTGTTCAAAATTGTGTTTGAAGTCTACTGATGAGTTGGTAAAACACCAACGAAATGCTGCATATAGACAATTGCTTAAACTCCAGCAAATAAATTTCATTAAAATAAAATTATGACATATGTCAAAAAATAAATTTCTTAAAGGTTTAATTTAGATTTTATTTTTCATTTTGCCTTATAAATACTTTTATTGTTATCCAATGGATTTCTAATTGTATGAAAGTGTAGAAAAATAAGATAGATTCATATCAAATAAAAAATTATTTGCTGGGTTTTGTATAAGTTTCAAAGCCTACTATGCTTATTTTTTGAAAATCGTTTATATATTTGTAAATTCTCAAATGGTTTTTAAAAGTTTGTACATAAGATAAAGGGTTTGTAACTGTTCAAAATTGTGTTTGAAGTTTACTGATGAGTTGGTAAAACACCAACGAAATGCTGCTTATAGACAATTGCTTAAACTCCAGCAAATACATTTTATTTAAAATAAAATTATGACAATATGTGAAAAAATAAATTTCTTAAATATTTTTATATTATTTATATTAATGAAATCAATAAAAAAATTATTTCTTCGAATTTTTTAAATTTTCGTATTAGGCACACCCGTCGGTCACACCCGTCACATTTTACAAATAGTTTTTTGTTAAGACAACTGATCTTTTGTCAAACAAGAAATACGTAATGCAGCTAAAAACACTTTGAACAGACAGCCATTCCAAAATTATTGTATACGTTATAGTAAAAATTTTACAGAATTTATGCTGAAAGTCATAATTCTTTAAGGTCACACCCATCGCAGCTTTCTGACGACCATTCTGAGCAGGAATCATGCTCTTTCAGTGTCTACTCGTTATTCAACGACTTTAAGCTTAATGGCCTTGCGAGTCGCAACCTTTTTTTAAGTAAAAAGTTTTATATTCTTCGGGGTGGTCACACCCGGATAAATGGAATCACTCAGCAGCAGCAACAACGGCAACAACCATCGGTCACTCTCTTTTAAATTACGCTGCCCCAATATGGGCCTCGTTCCTTAGCGACACCCAATGGCGAGTATTGCAAACAACCCAGAACAATGCACTCCGAATCGCTACAGGATGTGTAAAAATGACCAATATTGATCACCTACATGAAGAGGCATTGATGCTACTTGTTAGGCAGCATAATGTAGTGCTCACAAAGCAGTTCCTGATGGCATGTCACCTGCCAACCCACCCCAATCATCAAATTCTGATGCAGGACCCTCTCCAGAGACACATCCGAAAGGACTTCAGGCACTACCGTGATGATACTCGAAGCGCCATTCGTATGCTTAACTGCTACCAAGAACGTATAGATCCTTGCACTTTAAAACGATTCCCGGATTGTCTTCAAAGCCCGCAAAACACTGAACACTTGTGCAGCTGCCCCAATAGGTCTACACCCTTCAGCTCCATAGATCTATGGCTAAGACCAACTGAGGTGGCAAGGTTTCTCCAGCTCCCACTTCCACCTAATGACACCCATAACACAAATAATTAATCTCTATTTAATTACAGGAAAAAACTCCCAACAACAACAGCAACGGCAGCAGCAAAGATACAGTGCCAACTGCCAATTGCGAGGAAATCCTCAACTGAACAGTATCTGCACCACTTTCCAAATCAAAGGCGGGACTTTGCCTTCGTGCTACTCTGGCGTATTGCCTTACATCATTTGGATGAAATTGTAGTATTGGTTGTAGCATCCCTGCAGATATTATTGGTTTACGTGGTCCATTTTAACCGACAAGTTTTCGCGATTTAACAACTGGAATCGTTAAAACTCGAACACTTGATTAGCTTTAGATTTAGATTATATTAGCTTTAAGAGTACTCTAATGTAATGCAAACCTGGACCATGTCATTTGCAAGTAAGAGTTTGTAGTTAAGCGACAAGTGCTTGCGTTTTAATGATTGGAATCGTTAAACTACGAACACTTGACACATTAGTTCCATTTGAAAGTGGAAATAATGTGCATGGCCATTATTTCCTTTAACCCCATATATTTAACCCTATTGCATGTCACCCTCTTGTTGCTAAGTGCTACCAAAGCACTTGCTTTCGCTCAGCAATATATTTGGAAGCTGGTTGAAGCTTAGCCTAAGAATAACTTATAGTGGTTAATTAATATTGTATTAGTTGTGAGGCTTTTTATTATGTGGGGAATTAAATAATAAATACATAATTTGTTAACTCTTTTAGGTCATATTACATTCAGAGTTCGTTATCCTCATGTCCAATTAATACAAAATTAAAAAATATGTATTAAAATATAATTTCTAAACTCAAATTACAAATTTCAAAAAGCATTCCTAAATAAAAGTTCCCCTTATATGTGGGTGGCGACGTTTTCCTCTCTGTTTACATAAAATCAGTAATGAAATAATCGGCACTAAATGATTAAACAGAAATGGGGCTAGAGTCTAGCCGGTGGACGAGTTTTTCCATACAAATTGACATTAATCATACGCCATAACCAGTTTTCCCATACAAATTGACATTAATCATACGCTGTAAAAAGCAGTCATTAGATAAAGATGAAAACTGGGGCTAGACGCCGTAAAAGGCATTCTTGAGATAGAATCCAGGGATGCCAACTTAGCCCTTTTCGAGCTAGATTTACCCCGTTTTTAGTTACTCAAAACGCGAAAAAAACATTTCTAGCCCTAAACAAAATAACGTGTAAATTGATCAGTTTTTACAATTATCTTTTAGCCCGTTTTTACTATTTGGTCAATATGAGTACATTTTTCTTTTTTGCGAATTATTTCTTCTTTTATTCTAGCAACAGCAACTTAAGAATTAACGTGCTAACATCGTTTTTACTAATTTTCTTTTGTTAGTTTGCTGTACCATTATGAAAAAGAAGAGTAGAATAATCTTCTATTTCTTTAAAAATTGGTTGTAATTTTAAGTTGGTCCCAAAATTTAAACGTGTTTTATAAGTTAGCCTTTTTGCACTTTGCTAAAAATGTTACTGGATATTGTTTTATCAGCCATGTCACAGATTCCGTTCGGATCGGCTTTGATTCCGTAGTTGTCATTCCGAAAAAGTACATTTTTGGTGCTTTAGATTCCGTTTATTTTGTATTTCGTTTTTAGAATGATAAAATTCTTATACCTTGAGGTGTTTGCTTACTCTTGTTTTTAGATGCAAAGCTCACATTAAGCTTTTTATTAACATGAAAAGTGTTTTTCAATTCCACTTTGAAGTTTAAAAGTGTTTTGGTTACGAAGAAAATTTTCGTTTTCTGAAGAAGCCACTTACGGAATTGAAACCACTTCCGATCGGAATGGTATTCTGTGACATGGCTGTATATGTGTCTTTTTACGATGTAGCCCTTTTTAGTCCCGTTTTCAAAAATTTTTTGTGCGTTTTGGATTTCAAAAGTTGGCATCACTGATAGAATCTATTTTAATGATGAAACAGAACAAGTCTGCAACTTCAGGCTAGACGAGTTTTCTATACAAATTGGCAGTAATCATACGCCGTAAAAAGCAGTCATGACATCGAATCTATTTTATTTTGAGAATGTTTTTCTCATGCTCTCAGTTTTAACCACGCATTCTCTCGACAATGTTGCCGTGTTTTAAAAAAAATTTCATACATTTTGCATACGAAATATAAGAACAAACCAAATTAAACAATAATATGTGAGAATTTTGGAGCTACTGCCATCGATTTAGTTTTGGGCCTGTTTATTTTTGCAGCGTTTTTGCCTGAAGTTGCAGACTTGTTCTGTTTCATCATTTACTTTGAGAACGTTTTTTTCTCATGCTCTAACTTTAAGCTACTCATTCTCTCAACAATGCTGCCATGTTTTAATAAAATTTCATATATTTTTCATACGAAAAATAAAAACAAGAGAAAATAAACAATAATATAAGAGCATTTTGATGAAACAGAACCAAGTCTGCAACTTCAGGCAAAAACGCTGACAAATAAACAGCCCCAAAACTAAATCGACGGCAGTAGCTTCAAAATGCTCTCATATTATTATTTATTTTCTTTTGTTCTTATATTTCGTATGAAAAATGTATGAAATTTTATTAAAACACGGCAACATTTTTGAGAGAATTAGTGGTTAAAACTGAGAGCATGAGAAAAACGTTCTCAAAATAAAATAGATTCTATCCCATGACTGCTTTTTACGGCGTATGATTAATGACAATTTGTAGGGAAAACTCGTTTGTCTGAAGTTGAAGGCTTGTTCTGTTTCATCATTACTGCCGTCGCATTAGATTCGGGAATGTTTATTTGACAGCGTTTTTTATTATTATTGTATATTCATATTATTGTATATGTATTAGGGTGATTTTACTATTTTGCAATTCTTTTTTTTTTTGCAATCTCCGTAGCGACGAAAGTGTTACTTATGCTGCTGAGTTGGTATAGGATACTGAAGTTGATTTTTATCTAAAAATCTCTTTTTTGGCTGTTATACGCGAAATAATCAATAACACAAAAAAAAGAAAATGAAAATTTTTTTTGGAATCGTACGATTTTCCCACCGATTAGTTTCACCACAAATTTTGAAAAAAATTATATATGGAACCTAAGTGCACGCAAACCTTTTCAAACCAAAAAAGAGTTTTAAAAATCGGTTGACAAATGACAAGGTTATGCGCCCCCACTCATTTTCGAAAAAAAAATATTATGGGACCAACCTGCAAGCAAAATTTTTTTTTTTATAAAGAGAAGTAACACAATCAGGCAATTATGCCTACCAGTTAATTAATTAATGTGTTACCTTCTTTAGGAAAGGGATAGTGTACAGAGAACAGGTGGTGAAGTGGAAGAGAGATTGAAAGCTTAATTCATTTACAACCCTGCTATTGCGCGCTTTTTGTCGAGCAGTGTTGCAAGCCCCTCTGGTGTCAAGGAGAGGCATTGAGTTGTTTAAGCTGTGTAGCTATACTATTAATTCTTTTACTTCGCCGAAAAAGAATTTTGAAAATACGTTCATAAATGACAGAGTTAACTATTTTGAAATATATATATATTACGGGACCTTTAAAAAAATAAAGTATTTTGAAAATCGGTTGACAAATGACAGAGTTATGCTTAGGGAGAGGCTTGGCCTCATTTTATCCCCTTGTGGTCCAAAATCCGGGAAACAAGTGCAGTCTGTATTAATTGTGGGCCAAATATCTATCTGTGTACCAAATTTCATTAAATTGGTTCAGCCGGTTAGGCGTGATGCCGCCGTAACAAAAATCTGCGGTTCACATATGACAGATTTAAGCATTGTGGGGAGGGGGTCAAATATCCCAACCGATATTTAAAAAAAAAATTATGGGACCTAACTGCAAGCAAACCCTTTCAAACCAGTAAAGAATTTTTAAAATCGGTTGACAAATGACAGAGTTATGCGTAGGGGATGTTTTGACCCATTTTACCCCCTCCTATTATAAAATCGGGGAAACACTTGCAAGCTATATTAACTGTGGACCATATATATCTGTGTACCAAATTGCATTTAAATTGGCTCAGCCGTTTAGGCGTGATGCCGTAACAAAAGATTTAAGCACTTGGGGGGAAGGGGTGCGGTCAAGTATCCTTCTATTTTGAAAAAAAAAGAATTTTCAAAATCGGTTGACAAATGACAGAGCTACGCGTAGGGGGAGGTTTTTAACCCATTTTATAACTTCCTGTCTATATTAATTGTGCGCCAAATATCTATCTGTGTACCAAATTTCATTTAGATCGGTTAAGCCGTTTAGGCGTGATGCCGTAACAAAAATCTGCAAACAAACAAACATACACCTCATTTTTATATAATATATATGGAATATGGAATATATGGATTACAAAAATGCGATGAAAGGCTTTACTTGCCTTCATATTTCCCAGTCGTTTTGTACGATCATTTGTTAACAGTTTTTTAACTAAGTCTTTCGCTATGGGGTCCATATGGCGGGGCCAATCGATTTTTCCACTTAAAATCTTCTCATAAATACCAAAAGGATTTTCATCATAGAATGGAGGATAGCCAACAAGCATTTCATAAATTAGAATACCTAAAAAATATACAAATAAAAATATAGTTTGTATAAAAAATTTAACAATATGTTGATATGGTTTACAAGTATACAGTAGAATTACAAATCTTACCTAAAGCCCACCAGTCCACCGCTCTGTTGTGGCCTTTCGATTGTATTATTTCAGGTGCTAAATATTCTGGTGTTCCACAAAGTGTCCAGGTACGATCTCTTAATTTTTTGGCAAATCCAAAATCTGTTATTTTCAAATGGCCATCACGATTGATTAATAAATTTTCAGGCTTTAAATCTCTATATACGATCTGTAGAGAATGTAAATATTCTAAAGCCAAAACAATTTCAGCAGCAAAAAAATTTGCTAAAAAAGGTAAAAAACAATATATAGAGAAAAAAAGGATAGAATTAAAACGTCATAGATATAAAAATTTTGGTTATGAAAAACAATTTTATTGCCAATCAAAAGACTTTTAGTGCCTGTTTTATTTAGTAAATAAAATAAAAATTTTCTTTTGGGAATTTATATTAAAACAATAATAAAAAGAAGGAAAATTTATTTGAGTGTTGTGTTTTTCTTTTATTTATTTTTGTTTTTACCCTGAAGGAAATATCAATAGCAAAATTGTACTGATTCACTAGTACTCCAGTACTATCGACTTACTATAGATTATGTGGTTCTTATGTGACCACATTAAGACATTGGCCCTAGAGATTCACTACATAGTGAATTTTAATTATTCTAATCAACACATATGAAACTTTTTAGCAGGTAAGACAGTTCAACTAGACTTTCTATGAAAATGTTTAGTTTTGCGTGTAGCCGCATTTATTTTCAATATAGCAAAATTAAACAATAAAATATCGTCAAAAACTTCTCTTCCCATTTGAGGGGGGAAGTGCAGACGGTTCGTTAACAATGTCACAAAGAGTCGTCAAACTTGTCGACAAAAGTGGTGACTTGAAGACACTTGGCCCCTGGCTTCCTTCAGGGCAATTCAAAATTCTAATCGAAAATTTCAATTTTATTTACAAACGCAGGCATTTTTTAACTGGAAAATATCAATTGATTGACAACAGCTCACTTGTCAAGTTAGATGGTTCCTGCGTATATAGAAATGAGTAACTTACATGTAGACCTGCTAAATCTACCAGTATTTCTTAAATATGTGAATAATTCACCACCACAGACATATTCGAAGATCATGTATAAACAGCAATCATCTTTCGTTGACCATTCTCTGAAAATTTTAAAAATATATATTGTTCATTAGTAAAAGTTTGTTCATAAATGTTTGTCACTCTTTATAACTATATTGTACAGTGGAGCTGATCGGGAAATAGATTGTAATTAAAAAAATATTATTCAGATTTATTAGAACGTCTATAGCTGCTTTCAGAATATTTCCAGAAAATAGGTACGTATCGATGGTCATACCTTGACAACCCATAATGGATTTTTAAAAATTTTCAGTAGAAGATATTACTAGCAATGAAATAAAATAACTTCAAGTTATTTTAATAGATACTCTGAAATAATTTCGCTTTTTCTTATTTCCAAAGAACACTAACTACTTCGGTTTGAGTTCGGTTTCAACTTAACTTTTCAATTAAATTATATTTTTATTTAGAGATAAATGTGAGGAATGTGGACAAAGAAAATTTTGACTGCACGGAGGTTTGAACTGACATGTTTCGATAGCTCCCGCCATTCTCGTCAGAGTTCTTTACCGCGTATACCACTCGAACAAAGTCGGTGGTTTGGAGTCAAAAGTTGAATATAATTTACCTTTAATCAATTCATACTGTCACTCTTAAGTAGCATACACATTAGCGAACTTAAGTGACAGTCAAAAATTCATAATTTTTGAAGGATACTTTTGACTCTCTACACTGTCGATCATGTTCGACACTCAAACCGTCATTCATGAAAAATATTTGGCACACAAACACAGAAAATAGTAATAGAAAATTGGATGCGCTTTATCGATGAAAAAAATTTCTTATAATGATTTTTTTTAATTAAATTATTTAATTTCTTATTATTTAACAACTCCTCGTACGATTTTGTCTTAACATCTCACATAGCAACCTTGCATTTCATAAAAATATATGAATTCTTTAAAAATATAATTTTCCCCGTCCAAATTGTGAAGTTTATGCTACAAAAAATACCTCTTGACTGACACTTTTTGGTTCACACCATCAGTCAAAAACCAATATGGCCGCTGACTGTCACTCAACCGAAAAAATTTTTGTGGCTGACTGTTGACTGACGAAATTTATGTTCACACTAACGATAAAGCCAAAGTTTGAGCAAAACTGTCACTCATGTTTGCCAATATGCACTATACTTTAGAGCTTTATTTCATTAGATATTTATTGATATTCACTTTTTCCTTTATGTCTTGCATTAAGCTTTTTATTATTTCTGTATTTTAGTATGAATTATCATTGATAATTACAATTACTAGTGTGTGAATGTATGTTTGTTCAGTTTAGTTGAGCATGTACATCCTTTCGCTAGGTGCCTTTAGAGTTTAACAATGAGTTTTATTTTAACTGTATGGGTTTATGTCCAAAGAAATTCAACTATTTTGGAAAAATTTAATGTCAATAACTATCAAATGAAATACAGCTCAAGAATTGATTAAAGGTGAATGGTTTTCAACTCTTGACTGCAAACCACCGACTTAGGTCGAGTGGTCTACGCGGTAAAGAACTCTGACGAGAATAGCGGGAGCTATCGAAACATGTCAGTTCCACCCTCCGCGCAGTCAAATTTTTCTTTGTCATCATGCTTCACATTTTACAGGATAGCGAAAAAAAATGTTTTTTCGTGTACTGTAAGAGTAGTATTTAAACATTGTTTTACAATCTTATTTAAAAACAAAGTCTATATCCTATGTATGTTAATTTTTTTATAAATTTTTGATATTCGGGCTTATATAGAGTGATTTTTTTGCTATTATCTTTTTGGCAACACTAGTTTTGACAGCTCACGCACGTTTTGTATCTTGTGTCACTGGCAAACATCTTCAGTTTGGTCTATAATTTAATCATGAATCGTCTTACAAACGAACAACGCTTGCAAATTATTGAATTTTATTACCAAAATGCGTGCTCTGTTAAGAAAGTTCATCGCGCGCTTCTTCCATTTTATGGTCAGTTTAATCGACCTACTGAGGCTTCTATTCGGGCTATTGTAAAAAAATTTCGCACCAAATTTACATTGTTGGACATTAAACCACCAACACGTTTACGTAGAGTGCGAACTGAAGAAAATATCGCAGCCGTATCGGCCAGTGTTGGTGATGACCGTGAATTATCGATTCGGCGCCGTTCGCAGGAATTGGGCCTCTGTTACTCCACTACGTGGAAAATTTTGCGGAAGGATTTGGGTGTGAAGCCTTATAAGATACAGCTGGTGCAAGAATTGAAGCCAAACGACCTACCACAACGCCAAATTTTTGGTGAATGGGCTCTTGAAAAGTTAGATGAAGATCCACTTTTTTATCGAAGAATTGTGTTCAGCGACGAGGCTCATTTCTGGTTGAATGGATACGTGAACAAGCAAAACTGCCGTATTTGGAGTGAAGAGCAGCCAGAAGCATTGCAAGAGCTACCAATGCATCCACAAAAAACAACCGTTTGGTGCGGATTATGGGCTGGCGGCATCATTGGGCCGTATTTCTTCAAAGATGATGCGAATCACAACGTTACTGTGAATGGTGAGCGCTACTGTGCGATGATAACAAACTTTTTTCTGCCCAAAATGGAAGAGCTTGACTTGCATGACATGTGGTTTCAACAAGACGGTGCCACATGCCACACAGCACGCGAAACAATGGATCAATTGAGAGGCGAGTTCGGTGAACAGTTTATTTCACGCTTGGGACCAGTCAATTGGCCGCCCAGATCGTGCGATTTAACGCCTCTAGACTATTTTTTGTGGGGCTATGTTAAGGCTAATGTCTATAGCGACAAGCCCGCTTCGATTGACGCACTGGAAGCCAACATTGCCAACATTATTCGTGAGATACCGGCCGAAATGTTGGAAAGAGTATGCCAAAATGGACCATTTGAGGCGCAGCCGCGGCCAACATTTGCATGAAATAATCTTCAAACATTAAATTATATCGACCCAACTATCGATCCAAATAAATATTTCATGCATTTTTCTGAATTTTATGTGTTTTTTTTTTTACTTTCCGATAGTTCTTATAAAATCACCCATTATATGTCTGATAGCACTTTTTACAAATTGAAATTTCATCGATTCGACCGAACATTGAAATCAGCCGTACAATAAGTGTTTTTAATTGAGCGGATGAAAAGCAAAGGGGTACAAGTGCAAGAACTAAAAAAAAGTTGAGTTATATGCAGGAATCAACACTTTCCTCCAGTTTTTGTCAATAAAATAAAAATTTTCGTTAGAGCCTTTGAATTGAAAACAAAAACAAATTTGAGTTTTTTTATTGTTGTTTCAATATAAATTCCCTAACGAAAATTTTTATTTTATTTACAAAAACATGCAGTTAATAACAATATCTATCACTCTACAACAACTCAGACCTGTACGATGACTTCAAAAGACGGTATGTCTTAGAAACCAAAAATATTATGTATGAAATGCATGGGGACATAAAACTTTGAAGCTTAATTACTCAGAATTTTACTTTTGGCACTTGTACCCCTTTTCTTTTAAGCCCCTCAATTACTATACATACATATATAAACATGAAAAAATGAAGTTAGTTAATTTATATATTTACATACATATGCATACATGTATTAAAAAAACAAAAACTCTTACTTGTGATTAAGTTAATTTATCTTCATCTGATAAAACTAAATCAACAACACTTTCAGCAATGTTTAGAATAACTAGCCTAGAGAATAAAATTGGAGTTTCCTTTTTATACGTAAATTTTAGACATTTTTTCAGTGAAAAAATCCAATCGCATGTAGCGACGCAAATCGGGTCTGCAGTGTACATAATACAGAATGCGAACGACACACGAACTTGTGTATGTTTATAAGTGCGTAAGTATGTGTGTCCGTTATTTGTATGGGAAACATTTTTATGTGAATATCTTCTAGTCTTACCCCTAGGGTTTCTAATTTCCCGGACTTTTCTCATACCCGAAAAACGGTAAATAAAATTTCTTACTCCCGGTATTCCCGGGAATATTTGAAAATTAGTGATATGAACCAAACGAGCTCAAGATAAGAAATACAATTTGTTTTTTAATAAAAAAATATAAACAATAAAAGCAAGTTTATTCACTCTAAGAGGAAATACATGCATATATGTACGTAAGAGCGACTCAAAAAAAAGTGATTTTGTTGAAAATAAAGCTTGATATGTTTTATGATGACTCCCAAAATATTTTGGTTCTAGCGTTGACCACCCGTGAGCTGGACCATTTTTAAAAAAGGTATTTTTTCAGTTTTTCGAATTTTTTAGTACTTTGCTCCAAGACGACATAAATAAAATTTGGTATCATCGAAAAGAGTTTTTGAAGCAGCTTCCAATGGTATATAAAACTTGACCACTTGCGACCTACTAATTGAAATATTTAACAAAATACATATTTTCGTTTCGGGTTTTCATACAAATTCTACGTATTCGGAAATAATGTTCTGCCTTTCAAGTTGAATCTGTTTTAAAATAATGTTAATTTATTTATGTTTTTTAGTTATTCACATAAAACGCGAAAATCGCGATATATTTTATCTTTTTTCAAATATAGGCAATTTTGATACCCATAAAATTTTTAATTTTTCAATTATAATAACCAGCTGATAAGCCAAAGATCCATTTTCAAACCCTGGATGCTGTGAGATAAATTTAAGTTTTCAAATATTAATTTTTTATGAAATGAGAAAAATAGTTACTAACAGATCAAATTAAATTAGTTAACTAAACTACAAATTAAAACATTTATTAAAATGTGAAAAATGCAATTACAATAAAAAATATAAAATTTATAATAAATGTTTTCGCGATTCTATATTTGTATAAAGTTTGCACGATTCCATTTTGTGTGCAATATGACCTGGTCGATTACTTTCGATAACAGAAAGACATGATTGGCTTACAAGTTTAACAAATCGTTCCGTGTTTTTCGAATGGCATAGGAGTTCTAAATTGATTTCGATAAAAGAAGCAGTAAATTTTATTTCTATAAACAGGTTTTAAATTGTGACTTTACCAGTACCAAGTACCAAAACCTTTTACAACCTAAAACAATGTTTTTCTCGGTCATCACTCATAAATTATTTGAAATGCTAAAAAGTATACTGAAAAAATTCCATGCAACATATGCACGAAAACTCTCGTACATATTACGAAATATTTTGCAATTTCGCACCACGAAATTCTTTCGTAAAATATACGAAATGTACGAAAATAATCAAAAAATAATTATTTAAAAAAAGTATGGCTCAACCGGGGCACGAACTCGCAATCTTTATATTTCAAGTCATGTACTCTACCCACTAAGCCACTTTCTACTTATTTTATAAGAGATAAAAACTAGTTTTATTTTCATACATCTGAAAACACGTCAATTTATAAAAAATTATTTTAATTTATTTTTTATTTCAAATATATTTTTTAACAAGGAAAAATGTTTACGAAAGGTATTCCTTACTTTCGTAAATTCCAAAAAATATTGCCTAAATGTTTTTTGGTAATATATACGAAAGTTTGGTATATTTTACGAAAAAAGTCACTACGAAATTTTTTTCGTAAAATGTTGCATGGATTATTTTCAGTGTACGTTCCAATCATTTATATTATAATGCCTAGGATTCTTTTTGACGTCCCGATATCTCCTTTTTACCGGAATTTGAACAAATTTCCATAACTCACACAACTCCGTAATCGTTGCTTTATAAAATTTTGAGAGTCCATATGACTGGTTAATGCACTGCTGTCGCAAAAATAACAAATGCTGGATTATGTCACAGTTTGTCGGAAGCTTAGTTTTGTTCAGCTGAACAGGAGAAAAATCCATTTTTAGTGTTTTCGTAAATTTATGTTTAAGTCTAATATTACAAATTTGTGGTGCACCTTGTTAATAGATTAACATGTTTTTAATTAAAAAATTAATATTTGAAAACTTAAATTTATCTCACAGCATCCAGGGTTTGAAAACGGATCTTTTGCATATAATTGCAAAATAAAAAATTGTTATACTCATATTCCCTATATTTTAAAAAAGATAAAATATATCGTGATTTTCGCGTTTTATGTGAATAATCACAAAAAAATAAATTAACATTATTTACAAACAGATTCAATTTGAAAAGCAGAACATTATTTCCAAATACGAAGAATTTGTATGAAAACCCGAAACGAAAATATGTATTTATTTAAATATTTCAATTAGTAGGTCGCAAGTGGTCGAGTTCTATATACCATTGGATTCTGCTTCCAAAGCTCTTTTCAATGATACCAAATTTTATTTATGTCGTCTTGGAGCAAAGTACAAAAAAATTCTAAAAACTGAAAAAATACCTTTTTTAAAAATGGTCCAGCTCACGGATGGTTAACGCTAGAACCAAACTATTTTGAGAACCATCATGAAACATATCAAGCTTTATTTTCAGAGTGGTAACAAAATCACTTTCTTTCTCTTCCATACAAGTTGAGTCGCTCTAATGTACATTAGGGTAATACCATTTTCATTATTTTTGCAAATATCAAATATTACATGCCCTAGCCAAACTGGCCATATAAAATATAAAGAAACGTCATCTTACTTTTATGATGTTGTCAAAAAAAGTTCTCGCACCAAACGAGTTTAAATTTGGTCTATGTGTTAAAACATATAAGACCAACCATACAGTTTTCCTTATCCCTTTACATATTGACAAAATTCAATACGACTCTGACAAAACTAATATTGGTGCAAAATATATGCTCACTGTTTTGCTTAGTTCGCCAAATACCGCAACTTTAGAATAGGAAAATTCATAAAAAATTTAGTAACTTGCTACACAAAAATATGTATGTATTTAAAACTACTTATCCCAGATATTCCATTAAGGTTTCATGTTAAAGGTCATGAACATGTATTTTTTTAAGAATTTTAAAAATACCATTCTTCAAGAAAATCTCCCGCAAACATAAGTTCCGTAAAATTTGACCTCTGAATAATGCAAATTAAAATCAAATCATATGTCATTTTAAGAGCAATTTTGTGCCCTTTAATATGACATCTTAGGCCCAAATTCGCAGTCATTAGTTAGCTAATGACAATAGATTAGCCAATGATATTTTATTCACACTTCTTTGTTTACCATTAGTTAAACCGTCAAACGCCATTGGTTAACAATTAGTTAGATGCTTTGGAACATGGTGCAATAAGTATACAGGTGGCAGCATAACGTCAGCTGATTATATTTTGTTCTGGTAGTTTTGTACATAAGTAACGTCTAGCACGTGTATTTTTTTGACAAGCATTATCTAGTTTTTTGTTGTATTTATTGAACCTGCATACTTATTGCACTATGTTTTGGAAATTATTACATTCATATAGTATACTTTTAGGAGCGACAAAAAACATTTGCTCCATTAGCTTTGTGTGCTTAAAAATTTTTAAATTGTCGCCGTAAGATGTGTAATATTCTTTATTTCTTTACTTTTGCTTGTTTATTTATATTTGAAAGGGCTACCATTGTTTACCCATATTAAAAATTTTAGTTAAACAATACACTGTAAATATGATGCTTTAGTTAAACAATAGTTATCATTTTAGTTTACTAATAATTAACTAATGACTGTAAATTTAGGCCTTAATGGAATATCTAGTATAAGTAGTTTTAAATATATACATAATTTTGTGAAGTAAGTTTTGTAATTTTTTGATGAATTTTCCTATCTTAAAGTTGCGATATTTCGCGAACTAGGCAAAGTAGTGAGCTAAGATTTTGCACTAACAGTAGTTTTGCCTAAGGCATGGCATCATCGTACTAAATTTTATCAAAATCGATAAATAATGTATATGTTTATGTTAAAAATTTATCCAATCTAAAATAACGATAAAACTCACTTATTTTGACTCAAACTACATCCAAAATAAAACTCGCATGACAGCAACCACTATTCCTAAGACTATTCACTTTAACAATGGACAAAAGAGGGAGAGTTTTAAGTCAACCTGAAATGAGCCGCAGATGTAAACTTTCAAAACACGAATTTTATTTTTCATTTTGCCTTATAAATACTTTTATTGTTATCCGATGGATTTCTAATTGTATAAAGGTGCCGAAAAACAAAATAGATTCGTATCGAATAAAAAACAAATTATTTGCTGGGTTTTGCATAAGTTTCAAAGACTATTATGCTTATCTTTGAAAATTATTTATTTATAAAGTCTGTACATAAGATAGGATGTTTGTAACTGTTCCAAAATATGGTTGAAATCTACTGACGATTTGGTAAAGCACTAATAAAATGTCTATAGACAGTGCTTAACCATCAGCAAATAAATTTCATTCAAAATAAAATTATGACAATATGTCAAATAATAAAATTTTTAAATTATATGCTTATCTTTTAATACTTACAAACTAATAACAAACGGATGTCTAATTTCTCGTAATATATTGCGTTCATTCTTCACATGTTCAACTTGTTTTAAGCGAATTACATCAGCCATCGCTAAAAGTTTCATGGCACAATATTTCTCTGACACACGATCGCGACACAGGCACACTCGACCAAATGTTCCAGTTCCTAAAAATAGTAAAACAAATAATTTAAAAAATAGAAAAATAGAATATATTATATATAAAATAATTGCTGTGCACTACAGTAAATAGTCACTATATGTACATGTGTGGGTATGCATAAACTTAAATTGGCATAAAGTATAAATAAACTTATTATTCTAATAAATCAAAACTGTGGAATTTTCTTTCTAATAATATTTTCATAGAAACTTGTAATATGATATTTTTATATCAAATGACAAATAATATGAGTGTTTAAATTTATAATCATTCTCTCTGCAACTGAGGTCTGCTATGGTGCAGTTTTTAAAGCAAAGTCATATAAGCAGCTTCATCGAACCCATGCTAGGAGTTATTGAATTGTATACATCGTCAGCTTATTACTGGTTGGACGCATATGCTACAAACTCGGAACGGATAAAAACGACAATGAAGGTTTACATAGTTTTCTCAAAATATACCCGATAGAATGTTTTTGTATTTTCACCACTGCTTCCGGCATATGTTTTGAAAAAATACGTAAATTTTTGTAATATTGTTTTGTGCCGTATACGCAATTGTTTTCTCAAAAGTAGATTTTTATGCTGCATGTGTATACTTACTGCTATATACTTACTGAGTTTTTTATTGTAGAGATGAAAGTTTCTTCTTTCTGATGAAAATAAGCTTATATATGATATGAGAAAATATATTTACATGGAATAAAAATCAATATTGATGAAACTTAGTATTTTACTTGGTTTCCGATTCTATTTTTTTTAAGAAAAATTTAAGAAATTTGTTATTTGATATATTGTCATGATTTTATTTTAAATGAAATTTATTTGCTGGTGTTTGAAGTCTACTGACGATTTGGTAAAGCACCAATGAAATGCATATAGACAATGCTTAAACACCAGCAAATAAATTTCATTTAAAAAGAAAAATTGTTTACAAAGAATTTATTAAAATTATTGATATTGAGCACAGTCAATGCTTGATATCTCTGAAAGCGGTATTCAAAATATATACACCCCATACATAACTCAATTTTTTTAGATGGTCGGTGCGCCAAACCAATAATAAGCTCACGACATGTAGAAAAATTACAGCCCATGCCTAGTAAGCTGTGTCAGCTGCATGTTACTTATTTGCAGTACATTCAAAGAAGAATATATTTACTTGGAAGGTTATATTTACTTTGAATTTACTGTAAGTACTGTGGTATTCATTTTAATCGACTTTTCAGTTGTTCGATTAATCGAAATTGAGGTTTTTAATTTACTCGAACAAGCGAGTCAAACTTTTATCTGGTTCGAGTTATTCGCTTTTTATCAGAGTCCTAACATTCAACCGAGCCACCTAAACTGTGGTGATAAGCAGAAAGCACTGTGCACATGAGCACTGACGCACAGTGGTTTCAATTGAAAAAAGGGTAATAAATCTTCATCTTTCATACCTGCGATCTGTTTACAAAACGATTTACATATGTAAAAATCATGGAGGTTTAAGAATATTAAAAGTCGGACCACCTTGGTGAAACACACGTTGAGCTACTGGGAGTCAACATTGACGGCAATGGGCATGTAAAATCTTGTCGGCTTCATAACTTTTAGAAATATTAACCGATTTTAATGAATTTTAATGTGGTGTAAAGTTTATAACTAGATAAAGAAAATCCAGTTTACTTCATATTACCGGAGATATTGATTAAATAGAGAACAAAGTCCAGGCCAAAAACCAAAATATTAAAATACAAAACCAAATATCTTTGAATATATTAAAGATATCTGCCTTTGAACTTTAAAATTTTGGTTTTTGGCCTGGACCTTGTTCTCTATTTCGTCAATATCTCCGGTAATAGCATAGGCAAAATGTTCAAAAAAGTATTTTATGATTTTTAACACAATCCTTGATAACATGCAGACTAAAATAGTTTATTAATATGATTATTTCGAATGCTTGTGAACTCAAATTGATTATTAGGTTAAGGTTCGTAACGATATATTTCTGAAAGAATACTAAAATGTTTTAGGTTCAATATTTCAATACAATAGACTTCAAAAATGGCTGCAGTTGAAATATTAAATCGATTAAAGCATGGATGCTACAAGATTCTAAATTTAAAATTTCTAAATTTTAGATTTTTAAATTTCCTTACAAATTGTATTAAATATATTTAATATAAATGAAGTTTATTTGCTGATAGTTAAGCATTGTCTACGTGCATTTCATTTGCGCTTTATCAAATCGTCAGTAGACTTCAACCACAATTTTTAACAGTTACAAACGCCAATGAAATGCATATAGACATTGCTTAACTATCAGCAAAGAAACTTCGTTTAAAATAAAATTATGACGATGTCAAATAATAAATTTCTTAAAGGTTTATATTTAATATAATTAATCTGGATTTTAATTGTTACCCGCCCGCTCAAAAATGTGGCCAGTGCCCATGTTCTGTAGCTTTAGTGAGAACTTCTCGCAACGGAAAGGTGTAAAAAATATTCCATCGTATCACACAGAAAAAAAGGAATGTAAAATCCACATTCCGCAATTTTGATTGCAAATCATATTAAATTTACAAGAAATAATTTGTCGTTTGAGTGTGTTAGTGTTTACTTGCTGTGTTCATTGCTACAATTCACTGTTCTGTTTAGTTGTGTGACTTGTTGTTGTTTATTCTTACATGTGTCGTCTATGTATACGACAAAAAACGAATTACCAGCGAGTATTAACTGCTGCCGTTTTAAAATTACCATTGTTTCATATTAATTTTAAACGGAAAATAATTAATCTAACCTTAAATCACCGTTAAAACAATTTTGTTATAAACGTTAAGTTTTATTTTCAATCGACATGACTATAACTTTAATTTCAAATAAGTTTTATGTTAAATAATCATTTAAATCATGTTGAATTAAAATGAAATGCATTTTACATACGATGGTATTTATTTAGTGTATAAGTAAAGAAAAGTTTGAAGCTGTTGTGGCTGCACTGGTTAGCGCGTGAACTATCATGCAGGTGGCACGAGTTCAAATCTTGGCTGGGGCAGTCAGCTACAACGAAAAGTTTTCTGATGACTATCACGTAAGTAAAATAATTAATAAAATAGCTACATTAAAGTCATGTTGTTTCAGCTTGATATAACTTTAATTCAACATGATTCTTCGTGTTGTTCCAATATCAAAGTCACGTTGTTTCAACTTGAAATAACTTTGATTCAACATGATTCTTCGTGTTGTTCCAATATCAAATTCACCTTGTTTTAACTTGAAATAACTTTGATTCAACATGATTCTTCGTGTTGTTCCAATATCAAATTCACGTTGTTTCAACTCGAAATTACTTTGATTCAATATGATTTTTCGTATTATTTCAGTATCGACTTCATTTTGATTTAACTGTACTGGAACATTAAATCAATATGAAATATAGTTAATTCAAAAGGAAAACTTTTCTTTCAAGATTATTGTAAATCATGTTGATTTAACATGAAACACCTATGAAGCCAAATCACTACCGAAAAATGTTAAGTTAACCTGGTTTTCGACGATTTTACATGGAAATTTTTCTGTGTATTCTCGAAGTCCTAGAAATAACTTTGTCTGTAACCCATGACGAGAAGTGATTACATTGTTACGTTCGAACTGTCAGAAAATATAACACGAGGCCAATTATCATTGGCGAGCCGTGAGCCCTACATGTTGGAAATTAATTTTAGATATTGGAAATGAATGGACAGACAGACGAAGTTAGTAGAAGCGGGGGCGAAGATGCAGAGTGTGTAGTACACGACTCTCTGTACCGAACATTTTTTGTTTCTCTTTATTACTTTTCGCTATTTTCTCCTTGTTGCTTCATATGATTTTTCTCGTTTCAGCCACTAAATGCATACTTTATGTGTATGCATGTAGCAAGCGCGAATATGAAGTAAGCTAACTATAGAATTTCTTCAGGCGAAAAGTTTCTCGTAATGAGATTTACATAACATGGGTACAGAAGTGCAGATTTTCTAAAAATAGTCACATTTTCAGAAGTATTTTATTTACCTGCATGAAAACTATACTGTGATCAAACAAAAAATCTATTCGAAAGAGTGCGTGCTGGAAAATTTTAAGGTCCTTAAGAAGGATTCTGGCAAAGATCTAATCCAAAAGAACATTTAATCATTCTATCTGTTTGGGCGTAATTAATTTTGGTCATAAAAATGTGTAAAATTTCATGTAGTGCCTTAACCATACGGCACTATAGGAATTTTTACAGGCTTGTAGGCGCAACAAACCGATACCACCCTAATATTAGAATAAAGCATTATTTATTAATCCCAGCTCAATTTCTATTTGTTGTGAATTATAAACTCATCTACTATATAGTATATGCATGCATTAACGACCAAATGTGACGGCCTGTGTAAGAAGCTCTCTACCGGCATAATTCTACTTTCTATGACAAGGGGTATCGTATCCCCTGCCTTTGGCCATAAGCGAACTAGTTCAATATTAATTTCGACAAAATGTCATATTTTAAATTGAAAACTGTCAAGAATATTTCATGACTTACAAAACTGCTTGTCATTTTTGACGAATTGCTCAAGAACATGAATTATGGCCTAGGAATAAAACTAGAACGCATTAATAATAAAAAGTAAATAATAATAATAATAATAATAAAGTTATTAATAAATATTAAAAGGGTCAAAATGTCTTTAACCAAATGTTTGCAATGTGGCATTAACCTTCGATTTGTATATACGTATATATTTGGCACTTGTCCATCTTTAAAATTTTTTTATTGTTATTAATAATTTATGAGATAAAAAATTAAAAAGGAAATATATACGAAGCTAAAAACTTAAGGAAACTACTCGTATGAAATAAACAATAAGAAAGAAATAAAAAACAATTTGAAAGAAATTTATTTTGAAATTTTCTTAGCGCTTCAGATTAGATAAACATTAAATGTAAAAACACACACACCCGCTTGTAAAATCATTAAAAAATTGGGCCAGTATATTCAGAAGACCAATATAAACGAACATAAATACGTTCAAATAAATCGATAGACACTTTTCTGTCCTATTCATGGTAGAATAATACAACAGGTAGCCGCATAACTAATACACATTTTGGGATAGAAAATGTCAAACATTAATAGAGAATGTATGTGTGTGTTTGTATACAGAAACAGCAATCGTACGCGTGGTATTGTGTGTGCAACGTAGTTATATCACATATACACAACATTTGACAGTTCGTACCATGAAAAAATCAAATAAAAAATAATCAGCTGACGATCCAGGGCTACCTTGTATATTATTCTACCATGGATGGTCCTATTGTTAGTTATGATGAAAGCAATTGCCACTAATTATACTGCACCTTTGTGATATGAAGCTTGGCAACTAGAGTATTCAACCAATTCAACATTCATCGATTAAAAGATTAATTTTTCGTCGGTTAACCGTTAGATTAATTAATAAATAAAACCCATATAGTTCGACTAAATACACACAACTTCAATTATTAATTAAAAAATTAATTATTTTCTATTACCGATTAAATCAGACTATCTGTAAATTTTTTTTATATATTTAGTTTTTTTATCTCATGTACAAAAGCCGTGTTTAGTAATATTACAAATAGCAACACTCAAACATTTTCCAGACCTCTGTCGGTAGTTTTTGGTTAAATTAAGAGTGCTGATTACCATGACATCATTAGTTTTTTTCTAGCAGCTCTAGATTTAAATATATATTTCTATAATTTACACTGTTAGTTGTATTATTCGCTTTCATTTCACGAACGGTCCTTCTAACCTTAAAATCTATATTATGGATCTACACAAAAACATTTTTAATTTGAGTAGAGTCACATTGTTGAGTATATTAGGATATATTGCAAGGATGTTAAAAATATTTTGTTTTTGGTTTAGTCTTTAATCAAAATAAATGATCCTAATTATAAGTCCTCTGATTACAAAAATAACATTAGTTTTTTTCTAGCACTTCTTGTTTTTGATTATTAAAAAAATACTTCAAATTGTCCTTTTCTAACGTCATAACAAAAAGTTTAATTTGTATGTCCCATTTGTCAATTTGCTAGTCAGTAATGCAATAAATATGTATCAAAGACGTTGTATAAACAGTTGTTTAATACAGTCTGGTATGAAGATCAATATGATGAATAATTATGCACTAATAAAAGCTGTTTTATACTATCTCACAAACCGTTAGACTTTTGTAGAAAATGCTTTCCTAATCAAATGAGTTTATGAAAATTAAAAAAAGCAGCAACAACACATTATATCAGGGTTGCATTTTGTGGCTAATATTAGCAACCTGATAAAATTATGAAATTCTTTGATTTATTTTTCAAATTTCTCTAAAACATTTTTTGATCGAAACAATTTGTTTATTGAAAAAATCGGAATTATTTTTCAAACAAATTATTACAAAGTTTTGAATTTGAATTTACAAATTTCTTTATAGGACCCAAATTGAACAAATTTACATTTGATTCAGCGAATTTGGTGTTTGAAGTGAAAAATTCATCTTTTCTGTGTACATACTTATAACACCCTTTTTGGTCGGAGGTCAAAAAGGTATATGATGCCTATTGTTAAAAAGTAGTAAGCCAGCTTCAAAACTTCTTCCATATTTTGTATATAAACTAGGAAGTTAATTAAAATAAAAAGCGTTTTCATATTTTTAGCAGGCTGCTAACATTGACGATAGATAAATGAAAAGAAATAAGAAGTCAAGCAAAATTATTCATCAAGCCAAATGAAGACAATAACAAAATTTTAAATCAGCTTAAAAAACATGTTTGTTAAAATATATATCATAATTTTTTGTCTAGACCTAAGGGCGCGAAATCCAATCTCGCTCCACCCTGGCCAAAGGCTAGGGCCGACGCTGATAATCAGCACCGTCTTCAAACTGTGAAACTCTATATGTGACCTTCTCCGAGAAAAGGGAACTAGTGTGTCAAAAAACGGGTTTGGACTTAAGAATGGACTCTGGTACTTAAAAGGTCCGTTTTCTCGGAGAAGGTCACATATAGAGATTTCCTTCTTTACGTTATTTTACTTAAAGAGCTAACTGCGCTGATAATTCCACCTGTCTATAAACGTTTTTTCACAATTACTACAAGAGTTTATACAACAAATTTTCTATTGTACCTTTTAGTTCTTCGAAAATAAAAAGCGTGCCATATTTTTTCTTTATGTGGCGAAAAAAAGTGTTACTTTTCTTTCGTATTTGTCAATCACCATAAATGGATGACCAAGAGTTGCATTTGTAACAATAGAAACAACGCTGTGTGTCATAGACAAAATTCGACATGTTTTGGAGCAAAGCAGTCTACTTGAGCCTGTCAGTCCCGCCATAGACCCCGGGTGTTTTCCGCAAACAAGCCAATCACTTAACGGGTTGTGTTTGTTATTAAAAAAAATACCTTTAAAAAACCTACTAAAGTTGTTGCAGCAAATGAGCGGTACAACCATATTTTGTAATACACATTTAATACAATTATAATAAATAAAAATTACACGGGTCAACACGATTTCTAAGGCCTGTGATTTCTTAGTCAATTTGCGTACATATGATACTGAGATCCAATACCTATAAATTACCTTTTTTTTAATTGACTCTGTATCTCGAGATTTTCCGTTATAAGGAAAAAACAGAACGCTGCATCACATAATTTGCATTTACTCGGAATCTAGTTCTACGATTAAATTAAAAAAACACAGAAGGATCGGAAACAAAATAACCTTTAAATTAATTTTTTAACAGTCTTATAGTTTCGGAGATATTTAAAAAGTTGTATCAAAAGATTATATGTTTTCAAAAATATGTAAAAAAAAATTTAAAAGACTCATTAAAATTTTTAACTGAATAAAATTTTATTCCTAATTATGATAACTTCATAGGTTACAAAATAAATGAGCTAAAATTTTTTAAAATAATTTCATAAAATCTAAATTTATTCATCATTCAATGGTAGCACCTAACTAAAATATAATAGGAAATCACGTAAAAAATGATTTTGTTAACAGCTTTTTTTTAATTTTTGTTAATTAAAAATAAATCTGTAAAATATGTGGTACTACTAAATTGTAAATAAATTCAGAACTTATGAAATGATTTTAATAAATTTTATCTCATTTTATTTGTAACATATGAAGTTATCACAATAAAGAATTAAATTTTCTTCAGTTTAAAATTTCAATAAGTCTTTTAAAAATAATTTTCTCAAATTTTTTTTTTTAATTTTTTTTTTTGATAAAACTTTCTGAATATCTCCGGAACTATAAGACTGTTAAAATAGTAATAAGGCATTAGTTTACAGGCTATTTTGTTTCCGATCCTTCTTTTTTTAATTTAATCGAACAGCTAGCTCTCGAGTAAATGCAAATTATGTGATGCAGCATCCTCTTTTTTCTATATGTGACCTTCTCCGAGAAAAAGGACCTAGTGTGTCAAAAAACGGGTTTGGACTTAAGAGTGGATTCTGGTACCTAAAAGGGTTTATGAAACATTAAATGCGTTCTTATCTAAACTTAATTTTCACACACTAGGTCCATTTTCTCGCAGAAGGTCTCACTCATATTACGGAAAATTTCTAGATACATAGTCAATTCAAAAAACGTAATTTGTGGGCATTGATGCTCAGTACCAAGTTTATACAAATTGACTACGAAACCTCATACCTTACAGAAAAAATTTCATTTTGTTGGGCTGTGCTATTAGTTTCTGTTATTTTCAGTTGCTTATGTTTGTGCATATTTTTAAGATTTTGTGCTTTTCTTTTATATGTAGCGCTGCTGATGAATGTAGGCGAGTATGTGTGTTAATTATGAATCTGCTTGTCTGGATATTTTTCTTTGTATTTGTCTATTGATTTCTCTCGCCGATTTCAATTTTCTTTTACTTTTCATTATTATTTAACAGGTTTTTTTCTTTTTCGTTTTTAACAATATTGTCTATGGTTTTTGTTATTATCAGGGCTTGGAATTTCAGGCAACTCATGTTTTTTGTGGTGATAGATAAAGAGCTATGGATTAATTATCTATCCGAATCATAAAAGTTTAAGGAGTTTGGCATCGATTTGTAGTTGCATATTTTAGTTGATAAGTGCATATATTTGCATATTTTGGCTATATAATTTTCGCAGTTATAACAATGTGTTAATGCATGTTTTAGAATTTTTATTAAAAAAATATTAAACAGCTAATTTAAAATAACGTTTGAAAGTGTAATATACCTAATTTCTAACGTTCTTCATCAAAATGGCTAAATACTACTTGAAAATTGTTGGATTTGATGAGAAAATTGCTCAATTACCAACATTTTATCGTACAAATGGGTAGAATAAATACAAATTAAAAAAAAATGCTCAATGCTCTTCCACCACAACAAGTAATTATCAGATGGAGAACCTAGTTACATGCCGTCAAATTAAAAGCTATTAAAAATTAGTTAGATGTGGAAGATACTCATATAATCAAAAAATTAAAAGGTTTTAAAATTTACCTTTTTTATATAAACTACATTTTTTATGTGAAACTATTACACTACTGCAGGGATTCAACACCCTTAGCAAACAAATAAATTACGTTGACAAAAGTCTTACAGAAGTTTACAATGTAAAAGTGCCAAATGCAGAAGAAATAATAAAGTTAAATAGTTTATTGTTGAAGGTGCTTCTTTTAGCTAATAAGGCCTATATTTTTAAGTAATTAAAACAAATTAATTACAATTTTACCCGACGTTTCGTCGATTGTTTGTTGACTTTTTCAAGGGCTTTTCTGTTTATTTATAAAAATAAAAACATTTATAAAAATTATTATTCTACACCAGCATGAAGATTTTTGATTTAAGCTTACATGTTAAAAGTTTTAAATTATAAAAATAAAGGGTAAATTTTTAAAGATCTTAGTCGAATATCACAGTTTTTATTTTATTGCAACCCTATAGCTAGCGTTTATATTGTCAGTATCTTCTTTTAAGTTCAGCTATAGGGTTGCAATAAAATAAAAACTGTGATATTAGACTAAGATGTGTTGATTGTTTAAAAATTTAAATTTATTTAAAACTTTTAACGTGTAAGTTTAAATCAAAAATCTTCATGCTGGTGTAGAATAATAATTTTTATAAATGTTTTTATTTTTATAAATAAACAGACAAGCCCTTGATAAAGTCGACAAACAATCGACGAAACGTCGGGTAAAATTGTAATTAATTTGTTTTAATTTCTTAAAAATATAGGCCTTATTAGCTAAAAGAAGCACATTCAACAATAAAATATTTAACCAATTGGCCAACTACAACAGAATCATCGAAAAAAGTTAAATATCATAGAGAAAAACATCGGCTACATTTTCCGAGATACTCCAGTCAGACGCAAATAATTTAAGCAGACAAGCCCTTGATAAAGTCGACAAACAATCGACGAAACGTCGGGTAAAATTGTAATTAATTTGTTTTAATTTCTTAAAAATATAGGCCTTATTAGCTAAAAGAAGCACATTCAACAATAAAATATTTAAACAATTGGCCAACTACAACAGAATCATCGAAAAAAGTTAAATATCATAGAGAAAAACATCGGCTACATTTTCCGAGATACTCCAGTCAGTCGCAAATAATTTAAAAACCAGACTTTCGCCGATAAAAATATCATCATTGTAATACGCTTCCTTAACTTTTGAAAATATAAAAAAATATTGCTATGGCATACGTAAACAGTATCCTACTATCATAAGTAGGTCGGAATTTTTAGGGGAAATATTTACTGATTTTTGTTTGAAATAGTTTTCTAGTTTTATTACATGAATTATTTGGGCAATTCAAAGTGGTGCCATATAAGTCCCATTTTTCATATTATATTATATTATGCATGCATAAAATTTTATTTAAAATTTTTAAGCAAAAAATTCATAAAATTTTATACATGAATGACATGTGTTTTAAAAAAATTTTATTTCATATTCTTCGATTTTCTTTCAAATTTTGATGTTTAAAATAAAATAAATTAAAATAAAATGTATGAAATAAATAACCAGAATTTTTTTGTGAAAAATAAAGTTTTGTAAAAGATATCGCAATTTAAAACGATCGAATTTTAAAATGAACTTTTTGGGAAAAATAAAAAAATATTACCGTTCAAAGTATCAAGCTGTTCAAAGTATCAAGTACTATTTAAATACAAAATACAGCATAGAACAATATGCACGCTCGCTTTGAATTGCCCAATTAAGTTTATTTTATATTTTCTTTCTTTAAATAATAATCGAAATTCGATAAGTATTTCCATACATTTTTTAATTTTGGTGATTTGTTCTTAGGTAAATGACTATTTTTGAGCATATTTTTCATTTTTAGGTGCATTTGTTAAGCGCTTAAAATAGATTTTTAGTTGCATGAAAGTCCAAACCCTGGTTATTATGTTGTAATGTTTTTTGCAACGACAACAAAATGACCATGACAATTACTTTTCAACTTTTTGTTTGTGCAAACACCAAACTGTCTAGAAAACTACTTTAAGCTGGTTCGCTACGTGCATGTAATTATATGGATGGTTGTTTGACTGGGTGGCGGTAAATGATAAACGGCTTATGATGTCTAATGATGGAATTCAATGTACAACCACCAATTTATTCAATAACTTTCTCGAAATACTCCTCTCTTAAAATAATAATAGTTTATAAACATAGTTTAATTCAAATAACATAATAATCATATTGAGCATGCTTAGTAGTTATTTATAACAAGTAAGAAAAAAGTGCATTATTTTATTTGGAAAAACTTGAGAACAATACGAAATATAGAAAATATTGAAATGATGCTTTTTTGAGGATTATATCAGTAAGACAAGTATTACTGAGTTGATATATGTATGTAGTCTTCAAACCTATAGCAGTGGGTCGAAAAAAAATGTAAGCAGTCACACCTCACAATATGTCAGTTAAGTTTCCAAAAGGCCAAAAACCAATACTATTATATGCCGAATTAAACACATCACTAAGAGAAAACTGAGACATTAACAGCGATACACAATAAAAAACACAAAAAAATTAAAGGCTATATTTTCTAGGTTCTGGCTTAAGTAATTGTTTCCATAATTTTAGAGCCATCACAACAAAAAATAGCATTTACTTTACAGTTGATCCAGATATATTAAACATGAAAAGTGAATAAACCAATTTTCAAGGTTGGAAAAGAAAAAGTTAATTTAAAACGTCAATAGCAAGCAGGCCATCTTGCCCAAAGCAAAAGACTTTTCTTTTGAGGAAAGTCATATTAAAAATATATAAATTAAAAAAAAAGCGGTGGCAAAAATTAATAATTAATAAGAAAAGAGCCACAAATGACGGCAAATTTAACTTGGCAAGAAAACGTATCCGTTCTATGTTATATATGTATACACAAAACAAATAATATTTATATCGCGGAAGATTTTTAAATATGGTTAAGTTGAATAACTTCATTAAGAATAGAATACATATAGTTTTAAAATTAATATGCATAATATGATATATTATCGACTGTATGCAAAAATACTTAAAGTAATTATGTCAAGCAATGTTGAGTAAAGTTTCATTCTAAAAAAATTATTATAATAATTTAAACAGGCACACCGTTTGTTAAGACTACTTTAAGTTGATAATTCCAAAATATGTATTTTTTACCTCAAATATTTTTGTTAATATAGCACATATTGATTCATGTTACTTTTGAAAATGAAGCTTGAAGTCTTAGTTCTAAGCTTAAACTTATTATTTTTTTCATGTGATAGAAAACAATTGAGTTAGCTTGTGTCATCAACTTTTGTAATTGCCTGCAATAAACTATTTTTGGGAAATGCAAAAATGTTTTCAATTTATATAAACAATATGATGGATCGACAGCATCTGAGTAAGGTTGCCGCACAAAGAATTGCTGCTTTCGCCTAAGAAGCTTAGAATTTGTTATTATGATTGAAAATTTATGTTAAATATTTTCAAAATAACAAAAAAATTATTTCTTCAGTCAAGAACTTAAACTCAAAAAAGTTTCCAGTTAAATTTAACTGAAATTTAATAGGTAAATAACCCTTGTGTTAATGCAATTTTATTAATCAAGATTTAAATTTTGAGTTCAGTGTTAACTGCAAGTTAATATTTTTATTGTTAACGGCCCTAAGTTAATTATTTAAATTGGTTAGATTTACCTACCATTTTGTTTTGAGTCTAAGAGAAATTTTTTTTAAGAGAAGTAACACAATCTGGCAATTAATGCCTACCAGTTAATTAATTAATGTGTTAACTTCTTTGGGAAAGGGATAGTGTAGAGATAACAGGTGGTGAAGTGTGAGAGAAATAGAAAGCTTAACTAATTTACAACTCTGATATTGCGCGTTTTTGTGGAGCAGTATTGCAAGCCCCTCTGGTGTCAAATAGAGGCATTGAGTTGTTTTTTAAGCTGTACAGCCATTTTATTAGTTATTTTACTTCGCTGACGGTTCTGCTCCAATACCGACGAAGGAGGGTGCTGTAAAGTGCATTAGGATATGCTAGTACTACTCGCTGTCGGTACTGCCTAAGTAATCAGTGCTATGCCTTCATCACTTTAGCAGTCCAACAACAACCAACACAATAACATACCAATGATCATGAGAATAATGTGTGATGTTGTTGGCTTGTCTGAAGCAAGTCTTGAACTCAAGACCTCAGGGTTTGTAATCAAACGCGCTAACTACTCAGCCAACAGCACCCTCAATTGCTAATAGTGAATTCGGAATGAAGTCTAGTACAATCTAGATTTCAGGCAAAATCTATTTTATTTTTATTACATTTCTCATACAAAATCAAATCCAGTTCCTTACTGGATTTTGACAAAATATTTGTTAATATGGGACCTGCAACTCTGGTTCATTCATGTTGTATTAAAACAAAATGTCCCCACCGATTTTCGAAAAAAAATTGTGGGACCAAACTGCAAGCAAAACCTTTCAAACAAAAAAAAAGAGTTTTGAAAATTGGTTGACAAATAACAAAGCTATGCATGGGGGAGCAAATTACACCCTCTGACTAAAGAAAATTATGGGACCGAATTGCAGGCAAACCCTTAAAAAAAAGAATTTTGAAAATCTCAGTCATTTGTCAACCAATTTTTAAAATTCTTTTTTGGTTTAAAATGGTTTGCTTGCGGGTGAGTCCCATCATTTTTTTCGAAAGTCGGTGGGGAAATTTGCTACCCCCGCCCTTCAAATGTCGTATGTGAACCGATTTTCAAAATTCTTTTTTGTTTGAAAGGTTTTTCTTGCAGTTTGGTACAATAATTTTTTTGGAAAAATATGGGTGTGGTGAGGGGGAGGTGGAATTTCGGTACCGCACTCATAACTCTATCATTTGTCAACCGACTTTAAAATTCTTATTTGGTTTGAAAAGGTTTGCTTGCAGTAAGGTTCCATATTTTTTCCAAAATCGGTGGGGACTATGCCCCCCCCCCCCGCCCTTCCTTAACTCTGTCATTTGTGAAACGATTTTCAAAATTCTTTTAAATATATAAATAAATGAATAAAAATAAATAAAAAAGGTTTTGCTTACAGTTTGGTCCCACAACTTTTTTCGAAAAACTTCGGAGGGGAGTGGGGAAATTTTGGTCTCCCACGTATAACTCTGTCATTTGTCAATCAATTTTTAAAATTCTTTATTGATTTGAAAGGGTTTGCCTTCAGTTAGGTTCCATAATTTTTTTCCAAAATCGGTGTCAACTAAAAAAAAAATTTTTTTAATTTTTTAAATCGGTGGGAAATTTTCTCCCACCGAAAGGGGTTTGAAACCCCTTTTTCTGTTTAGAATGGTTTGCCTAAAGTTTAGTCTCATAATTTTTCTTCGAAAATCGATGGGGAAATTGGCTCCCCCATGGTTCAACTCTCATATGTGAACTGATTTTAAAATTTTTTGTTTTTGTTTCAAGGCTTTGCCTTCAGTTTTATTCTGTAATATGTTTTCCAAAATCGATGCGAAAATTTGCTTAACTATGTCATTTGTAAACCGATTTTAAAATGGTTTGTCAGAAGCTTAGTCCCATAATTTGTTTTCGAAAATCGGTGGTAAAATTTGCTCCCCCCATGATTAACCCTGTCGCATGTGAACTGATTTTCAAATATTTTTTTTTTTTGTTTGAAAGAGTTTGCCTTCAATTTTATTCTGTAATATTTTTTTCAAAGTCGTTGGGGAAATTGCTGAACTCTGTCATTTGTGAAACGATTTTCAAAAAAATTTTTGTTTGAAAGGATTTGCTGAAGTTTAGGCTCATTATTATTTTTTTTTTTTTTGAAAATCGGTGTAGAAGTTTGCGTCCGTGTTGTAATCTGTTCAATGGGATCTTTGTATTGAAATCCTTTTTTTTTGGCAGAGTAATTTCGTCCATATTGCTAGACCAAAATGTTTAAAGCCGGTGCATCGCCGGGTCGAAAAAAGCTAGTTATAATTATGAAGGTGAGTTGTTTTTTATATACATATATACATATGTATGTATGTATGTATACTTGAGCTCTGTATTTATAAAAGTAAAATAAACTTGCAGTATGGAGAAAGAGGACGAAACTTTGAAGAAAATAAATGACTTATAATAATCTTGAAATTTTGTTCGTAAACTCTGCAACCTAAAATCGTTAGTGAACTAATATGCTGTAATTTGTAAAGTGATAAATGTATTTCGAGTAAATATATGTATGTAGTTACAAATGTTTTTAGCAGTCAAGCATTATCAAATCACACTTGCCATCGCTGTCATGCAATCTATTGAATAATTAAATTAAATAAAATACTCCTGTATATACCCATACTGTCGACATATTTGGAAAAAAATAACTATATATCGAAATTAAAAATATCGCCGATATATGTCGATATATTTTTAAGAAAATATCGATATATCGATATTTTTTGCCCATGCATGAGTATGGTTTTTATTTTTAATTGTACGCATTCATAGTTCTTTGACTGAAAGAGCACTTAAAACGATACTTATGTCATTCTCTGAGCTAAATCGAATATTTAACAAAATATCCACCAAAATATCGAATAGCCCATATCTATTAAAATAACAAAAAAAAAAGACGATACATTTACAAATTTTGATAAACCTTTTCATTCCCTAGAATTTGAAGTTGTTTATTTAGTTATTTGGGCCGCTGGACGCTAATCTCTACTCCAAACGAAGTCACTTGCACAACATATTAGGATAACCGGACAAGAGTTTGTCCTATTCAGTAAAAAAGAAAAATTGAAAATAAAATTATATTTAAGCCGAGCAGACATGATTTCTAAATCTGCTGATTAGTTTGAGATATATCGTAAAAGTTTGAGCATAAAATTAAAAATTTAACATTTTTGTGTTGAAAAATTCATAAAAAAATAAAAATATACCAACGATACTACTTTCTGTCCATTATAATGTAGATTAGTATCCCTGCGGAAAATTTGGTGAAAAATGATCCAAAAGTATTTGTCGTATGACTTGAGAAAATGAGACTGGTACCAAAAATAAGGAGTAGGAATGGTGAAAAAAGATATATTGTGTAAATGGTCACATATTAACCATTTTCAGTCAATTTAGTTGGTACTCCGGCTAGTATTGTAGTAAACGGCACTGAACAAATTCGATGCACTTGGATCTAAGGCCTATCACATAGTATCTATATAATATTAATTGTCTCCCTTCAATGAGACTGCCATGCCACTCAGGAACCTGCTCCGCAACTATGTTTAGATATTAACTCCAGCTTAACTGGAATTTATAACATTGAAATATATGTTCGCCTATGGCGGAGTGGGTAGTGTCTAGCCTGTCATGCCGGAGGTTGTCGGTTCGAATCCTATCAAAGACACCGCTTAAAACTAAAATACAATTTCTACTTGGATTTGTAATAATAAAAAAATAGATTAATCGATAATTACTGCTGAATTTTGGAATAATATTTATATATAAACTATATTATTCTACACCGATTAGGACTCTATAAGACAGTTCAGGGACAAGTTACAAGGTGCATACAAAGTATCAATTAACCCCATCCAAGGCCATCCCCATGTAAAAGTGGCTGGTCCGCTTCATAGGAAGTGTTAGAACTCGGACTGGTCCCTACCACCTGGGGACCGGTCACGTGACTTGTTTTGTGTCAGTTCCGTTTACCGTAGGGATATTTCAAAGGCAATGAGCAATTTTTTGTTAAAATTGGCGCAAACCGTTTGATTTTATTCACAACTTAGCTCAAACTTTTACGATATCTCTGAAACTAATAAGCATATTTAGAAACAATGTTCGCTCGGCTTAAAGATAATTTTGTTGTCGAATTCTGGTTTTTCTTTTGTACTAAATACGGCAAACTCTTCTCCAAACTCTTCTCCAAAAAAATAGGTGCAGATTCGCGTTCAGCGGCCCAAATAACGAAAGAAGCAGCTTGTATTCCTTGGAATTTAATAATAATTTAGTTATGAATTTTAGTTTATTAATTTTTAAATTTAAAGTGTTATGAGCTTTTTTCGTTATTGCTTTTTGTTAAATATGCGATTAAGATAAAAGTCGGTAAGGCAGAAGCTGTTGGAAACTTCACAGAAAACAACTTTCTAGAGGAAAATATTTTTGTAAATACTACATTTTTTAAGTCATGAAATTTGTTTAAGATAGTTTTTTATAAATACCCATTGATTTGGGGTATAAGACTTGAAAAAATCCAAATTTTATTTTTTACGACCACTCTAATGTACATACGACTACAAACATTTGGAAGATATCTTCCTAAGAAGATATTTATATAATATCTTCTTATTATCATATAAAAGAAAATCATCAAAGCAATAAACGCAAGTGAAAAAAATATATGGATATCAAATAAAAAATATCGATATTTCGATATATATCACCATATATAATCCCAAACCTTTTTAAAAATAAAACAATTAATCTGATAAGAGTAAATTTCAATATCCTTACAATTTCACCAACTTCAACTATTTCATGGAACTTACTTACATCAAAAAAATTATACTCAAAGATAATTTTTCATATGCACAATAGATTAAAAATAAAACAAAATATTTTGTTGGTTGTATTGTATTTTATGAAAATTGTGTAAAAATTTTTTTAAAAACTGCACAAAAACGAAACCAAAGCTAAAAATATCGAATTTGCTGCTGTCGATATTTAAAAACATCGATATATTGCAATTAAAACTATGACGATATAAATTGATTTATTTTTAACATTTCTAGTCTGATCACTAAAAATTGTCCTATAGCTTAAAACTTAGAAGATAAAATTAACATTTAGATATTTCATATTTCCTTTGAAAATTAAAATCTACACGTAAAAATTAAATATACATTTCATATAAAAGTCGTATATCAAAGCGTCCTCAAAAATATAGTCCGATCGCTCTAATTTCTTCTTTTAATTAGTGAATTAGGTGCAGCCTTATAGAGATATAAAAATTAACATCAGCAAATTTGATATTCTAATCTGGGACCAGTCTAATATGCAAACATACCAATAAATTAAAACAGAGAAATTCTTAAGTTCACATCCGCAAAAATGAAACAGAGTATTTGATTTATAAAGAAATGTGTTTTTTTTAATATTTTCCAAACTAAAATGCTGGCATATTAAATATTTCTTGTAATTCAAGACATTTAGAAGCTCAAAGAAAATAATTGCCGATATCCAAGATTTTAAACGGTTGGTAAGAAATATTGCCAATGCATTCAATTATAAACCAATAAGAAAAACAATCAAGGTTGAATTGATTTTTGTAGAAAAAACATACATTTGGTTTAAAGTACGTGCATGCTTTTAAAAATATTTCAAATACACGAATATTTAACTGGATCAATGCAAGAACACTTGTGTATTAAATTTTAATTAAAAACAAATTATGGCAAGAATACGGTCAAGAACCATTTTAATTATATTATATACAACCTTCTTAATTACATTAAAGTTTAATTATTTAGATAAAGACAAAAGAAAAACAGAAAGTAGCATAGGCAATCCGCTGTCTGCGAAGTGCAATTTGACTTGATATACGTTTTTTATTCAATTTATTATTATTTTGCGTAAAAAATTATTGAAAGTTTGCACTGCTGGCTTAATGTTTAATCATCAAAGTCAATTCTTTTTTTGTTTTTTCTTTTATTAGCTCTGAGAAAATTATAAATTTTCGTTGTTTATACGACTATTTACTATTAATGGCCATTTGTTATTTTGTGGTTTAATTATAAAAATTTCATGTTTTCCTTAATGATATTTACTATAGGAAATCATTTCTTTAACTGGGAAATATCTTGAATATGTCAATTACAATGTTAAAATTTACATTGGAAATGCAATTTGTTTATTGAAAAAAACAGCAACAACAAAACAAAATGTATAATAAAATTTATTTATAATAAAATATTTTAAGAATTGGCATTGATAAGTTTTCTTACAATATGACTTGTTTATATCATCACTCAAATCTTGGAACTATCTAGGTAGTCAGTCCATCTGCGTTCAACATCATTTTATTGGTACTAAAATTGTATTTTTGGAATTATAGACGTTCTAAAGTCCCAAAGAACGACTTTACACGACATGTATGACCAGTCGACTATAGCTTTAAAGCATATATTTTACGGGAAAAAATCAACTAAAACAGATACAGAGTTGATATTTTGCACAGATTGTTGTGGATCCATATAAGAAGCTAGGTGAATGGAGCATTGTCACGACCACTAAATATATAAGGCTTAAAAGGATGATCGCAGTAAAGAATGTGAATAGCATTTTACAACAAAATCAAATCCTTTTGCAAAGTTCTAACGACTTGTTCTCGTAGAGGGCATTAAAAAATATACAATTTTTGTTCCTTTCTCCAACAAGGCGCAAAAAACTCTCCTTCTCCGGCAATATAGCGTGTTGACATTTTTTAAATAAATATTCCACGTCGTGTTTGACATAAGTTCTGTAATTCAAATCGAAAGAAAATGTTTTCGAATTGCAATGTAAATAACATGGAAATTCGAACAGTTTTTATTTCGAATCTTTTTATAGAGTAACCGCATGAACACATTTTCCTCCGTTCTGCATCAGTACTAGGGTATTGATATAATCGGGCTTCTGTTTTATTAATTAATTAATTTATTATTAATTAATCGATGTTTTGACATAATGGGTTAATAATCTGTTAATTTCGGCATTAATCGGCTAACCGATTAATAAAGATATTTTATAAATCAAGTAATTTCAACAAATAAAAATGCATATATTACACGCTGTTACAAAATAATATGTTTTTCTTACTCGTGAAAAACGACTTAGTGGGGCTTGTAGGTCTAGTTGAGTAAATAATTTTGTCATTTTAAAAAATTGCAATACACCCACAAAATCAGAAATTCGCGATAAAAAGCGATGTTGCGGGACTTCTCGGACAAAAACGTTTTCACTGCGAATTCTCTGCACCGATTTTAGATATTTCAACGGTGTCGAATAGAGGAGGAAAATAAACATTCAAAAAAATCCCAGCATTAAAAATATCGATGATATTCCACGGTGGTAGGACCGAAATGAAAAAAGCTTAAACTTAGTGAAGTTCCGAACATTTAGAAAAAAATTCATTAAAGGGTGCGACTCGCCGCGAGATGGCGGCAGTCTGTTAATTGAGCTTACTAACATTAGTAGGATTTTCGCTACAGTGTGTTTGCTACTGTTAGTGTAGGTAAAGTGCTCTGATGAGTAGAGTTGGTAGTCTCGAAACAGCTGTCAGTTCAACTTTCCGTAAATTCAAATTTTTTCTTGAATGTTCAATATTTACACGCTTTAGAATTTTTTTTCTTAAATAAAAAATAATTTGATCGAAAGATTATATTAAAAATGAACTTAAGCCAAACTGATTTTATTTTGTCTTATATTTCACAGAAATATCATCAAAAGAAAAATAAATTTGTTTTATATTTTTCCAATTTGTTTTTAAATTTTTCGTATTTTTTTGCAACAATTTGCTTGGCAACCTACCAATTTTTTTATTTTCTAAAAAAGTGTATCTTATAACGATTACAATAAGCCTTAGGGCCATTATTACAACTTGACAATAGCTAAAAGCAGGCTTTTGTCGGACGGAAAAACAGTTTTTCATTATTACAAACTTACTTTAACCTACCAGGTAGGATGCACCTGACTTTAACTTATCGCTCACTTTCATTTAAAGTGAAGTTTTAATAAAGGTAAACCTTTTATTCGTCCGACAAAATCCTGCCCTTGACTATTGCCTAGTTGTAATAATGGCCCTTAAGGTATTAAAATCGGTTGGGAATTGGAAAAGTTAAAATTTTTTAACAAAATTTCAATGAGAAATAGTATATGCAATAACTGGTAGTTAGTATATTTGCAAAAAGATGTTGCTGGGGTTCGAACTATGTATCACACGTTATACAGTCAACGCCAACACAGCTAAGGTACCATTTAAAATAATAATAGCAAAAAGTTAATATAAACTTGAAATAAGTTTCAAAGTAGCTGAGAGTAAAGTTGTTGGCTCTCATCAAAGCCGTTTATGTACACAAGTTAAGAATTGATTTTGGGTCAGTTCTGGATTATATTGTAGTTAGCTTTTAGTTAGTCTAACAAAATTTAGCTATAAGTTGATTATTTTTGTAGTCGACTATTGATTTCCCGACAGGGTAAATACAGAAAAACTCACTATTGTCAAATGGACATACACACAAATGGGCATATAAATACATGGGTATGGATTTGTGTAATTCGTTTCTGAGAATTTTATAAATATTTTTTAACCGAATGCACGACGCATAGAAGGGTATTGTGTTTATCAGGCTATGTATGTAAGTATGTGTGTTCCTTTGCGGCACTATATAAACCGATTTTGATAATTCTTACGTCAATCGATTCGTCTTAATCACGGGAGTGTCACTAAAGATATGACACTAGTCAAAATTCAATATGGCGGCCAACAGACGCCATTTTGTGAATACGAAAAAAATAAAAATTCGGCGAAGTATATCAAAACGCATATCATTCGACAGGTATTTGAAAATCATCTTTAGGTTTATCTTGTGATTTTTTATTTCGAATGACCATTTAATATCTGTGACGGTTTAAAGTCGCTATGTTCCAGTGTGTTATTAATTAATGTTTTACGAAATATTTGGTTGTTGTACGTTTTTAGATACAATTCTATATAGCACACTAATTAATGCCCAATTCTTCGGATGGTATTTAGTTTCATTGAAGACCAAATTTCACGCCAACAGAAGCTAAACTGTCAGCGGTCAACAATTTTTTGTTCGCATTGTTTGTCAAAATCATATGGTAATGTACAAGATTAGGAATTAATTTTCATTTAAAGGTTTAGTGAGGAACAGATTTTTATATTTAAAACGATTTTAAATATAAATAAAATTAAAAATCAAACACGAAAATCGGCCATAAATAAAGTTTGTATCAGGGATGCCAACTTGGCCCTTTTCGGGCTAGATTTCGCCCGTTTTTAGTTATTCCAAATGCGAAAAAAAATTCTATCCCCATACAAGACAACGTGCAAATATAGCATTTTTACAATTATCTTTTAGTCCTCTTAGCCCCTTTTTACTTTTTATTCAATATGGGAACATTTTTTATTTTTGCGAACTATTTCTTACGTCCTAACATCGTTTTTCTTTTGTTAGTTTGCTTTAACAGTAATAAAAAGGAGAAGAGTCTAGTCTTCTATTTCTTAAAAATTGGTTGTGATTTTAAGTTGGTCCCAAAATTTAAACGTGTTTTGAATTTCAAAAGAAACACTTTAAGTTAGACCTTTTTGCACTTTTTCGAAAAATTTGGCTGGATATTGCTTTATACGTGTCTTTTCAAAATTTTGCCCCTTTTTAGACCCTTTTTCAAAAAATTTTTCGCGTTTTAGGTTCCAAAAGTTGGCATCACTGGTTTGTATGACATGAAAATAATCCCCAGATTGCGGACCACCGTGGCGCCAGAGTAGAATCTGTTTTATTTTTCTTATGTAAGTCACACACTTTGCGATCGTTGGTACAACTCAGCTAGTAATCAAGTTGTATCCCTGCGGAAAATTTGGTGACAAATGATCCAAAAGTACTCGTTCCATGACTTGAGAAAGTGAGACTGGTACCAAAAATAAGGAGTAGTGAATGGTGAAAAAAGACATATTGTGTAAATTGTCACCTGTTAACCATTTTCAGTCAATTTAGTTAGTACTCCGGCTAGTATTGTAGTAAACGGCACTGAACAAACTCGATGCACCTGGATTTAAGGCCTATCACATAGTATCTATATAATATTAATTGTCTCCCTTCAATGAGACTGCCATGCCACTCAGGAACCTGCTCCGCAACTATATTTAGATATTAACTCCAGCTTAACTGGAATTTATAACATTGAAATATATGTTCCCCTGTGGTGCAGTGAGTAGTCTAGTAGCCTGTTATGCCGGAGGTTGTCGGCTCGAATCCTATCAAAGACATCGCTTAAAAATAAAATACAATTTCTACTTGGATTTGTAACAATAAAAAAAATAAATTCATCGATAATTACAGCTGAATTTTGAAATAATATTTATATATAATATATATTATTCTACACCGATTAGGACTCCATAAGATAGTTCAGAGACAAGTTACAAGGTGCATACAAAGTATCAACCCCATCCTAGGCCATCCCTACGTAAAAGTGGCTGGTCCGCTTCATAGGAAGTGTTAGAACTCGGACTGGTCCCTAGCACCTGCGGACCGGTCACGTGACTTGTTTTGTGCCAGTTCCATTTACCGCAGGGATGTTTGTGCACAAGCGATACAATTTAGTGTGCGATCCATGCACAACATCATTTTGAAATCAACTTGTCACCAAGTAAAGATCTCTCATTTTATGTTGCCTGCAAATAATACTCCCATTCAATGTTTACTGCAAGGTGGTCACAACAAGAATAAGCACGTATACTACATAAAATAGTATACGACAGGCACACAAACGTTGCGACAGTGTTGTACGACATGGCAAAAAATCCAAACTTTTTGATATTTCGTACAACCAAGACACAACTTAATAGAACTAGCCTAAAAACGTTGCAATTTCGTGTACAACCTACTTAACTTGTACCAATGATTGTAACGTATATGACTTGCTTTACCCTACGTCTATACCTGATATATCTTTATCATGACAAAAGTCAAACTTTATATTGAAAAATAATTTTTTTTATGTTAGCTATTTTTCATATATGAAATTTGACATTTGTCATGATAAAAATATATCTGGTATAGACGTAGGGTTATACTATTTGGCGATCATAGCATTGCCATATCTTTAAATTCAACATAGTATACTGCTGTAGGTTTTCAAGGTTTTTAATATGTCAAATTGTATTCTGTAAAAAAAGAAAAAACTTAAAGAGAGGAATTGTTGCTTTTTGTTATGGACCTCTCAATTAATCATGTGATGAAAAGTCAAAATGTTCTTACAATTTTTAAAAATTTTGAGTACGTAATTGAACATTTTAGTTTTAGTAATTGAACATACAAATTTCGTCGTAAGTTAAACTTTAATAACGTAATTAATTGAACCTGCAGTTTTCGTAATTGATATCGTATTTCACAGCCTGTTTTTAGAACGCTGATATATTAGGGGTTTTCTTTTATTGGGGCCTAGACCGCGACTATTGACGATTTTTATTAAGAAATGTAACAGCATTCAATTAATTTTGGTTTGTATATCATGGTTTGTCTCGTCATAAATGTCAGAGATGGACAAGTAAAAAACTATACTTGTCCTATTGTTTCTTCCCAGGAAATTTATTTTATGCAGATCTATCGAACGTCACAAAAATTCTAAGACTTTATCAACCAAGTTGTCTAAATTTTCCTCAGACATTTGGCAGACTAGTCAACAGTTTTCTGGTACGACATTTCTGCACATTTTCTGAAATATTATCCGATTAATATTAGAATAGTCTGTACATTATCCGAAGGCAATTTAATTTCATTTAAGACATTTAACAGAATAGTCTGCTTATATTTCGATCTACGTCTTATGACTTATAGCAGTCACTTCTGAACAATGTCTAAATGTGTAAAATATTTAAATGTCTAAACTTATAAAATATGGACAAATGTTTTCTGATGAGCTGGCATAAGCAGCAGAACAATGCATTGTAATTAGGGATGTAACGATACGCCGTTTTGCCGATCCGATACCGATACCGATATTTAAAAATAAATATCGCCGATACCGATTCCGATACCGATACGAATATTGAAATTGAGTTCAATATTCGATAAACATATTTAGATCAACAAAACTCAAGTGCAATTTTTTTATTATACAAAATTACATTGTAAGAGAGAATATTTAAAATTGATTTTAACTCAGTATAAAAGATTGGAAGTATTTTTAAGGAGCTACATTTTCTTTGCTTCCAAAAAATCTATATTAAAAATATGCAGATAATTAGTAGAAAAGCAAGAACAAATTTTTAATTCCTTTATAATTTTAAAAAATACTCGCCATGCTTTTTAAAAAATCGATTTTTTAAAGGACATCTATCAACTAATATTCTTCTAAATGACTTAATAGCTTAATTATTAAAAGTATTATATTTATTCACCTAAATTTACATGAAAATAAACTTTTGAGTTTAAATTCGCATAAAAAAATTGTGAAAATGGGTAATTTTTATCCTTTTTCCTTGAGGAAAAATCATTATAGAACACCGAAAAAGAAATTTGTCCTAGCATCGCTTCCAATTCGGTGATTGGTAATCGAAAAACAGAACTTCTTGCAATGGCAAGGATATGTGAAACTAATTAGAAATTATCCAAATTTGCAATACTTCCGGATCGCGAATTCTACATTTTCATGACTTCTATGGAGTGTCTTTTTTTGCTGGAATAAGATTTAAAAAACAACGACTTGAATTTGAATTCATGGTAAAATTAACAAAAAATAAATAATTTTTTTTACAAAATAACAGCATAAAATATTATTAGTTTTTAAAATTGATATTATTAATAAGATTTAAAAAACAACGAAGTCAATTTAATTCATGGTAAAATTGAACAAAAATAAATTATTTGTTAAAAAAAACTCTGAAAAAAATTGTAAAAGTATTGTCGTATCGACAGTAAAATATTGCCGATACCGATGTATCGGAAAATCTGAAGTATCGCCGATATATCGGTATCGGTATCGGTATTCGTTACATCCCTAATTGTAATGCATGGAAAATTTTAAACAACAATTCGAAAAAATTGCTAACTTTAACTCCGACTTTTCTGCGACATTAACGGGCTAGGATGTAAAAAAGTTTCAGATAAATCGGAAAATTGTCTGATGTTTTGTCAGTCATTTTTTCGATATTGCACATTGGGGACTTTTGCAAAATAAATGGTATTAAATCTGGAACTTATAAGCTACTGATTGGATATAACAAAAACCTCGAAAGTCTTTAGAGGAGGAGTCAGGCTTTACAATGCGTAGCTTTCTGGCCTTCTGGTTGAAGCAGGAGCAGAGTTACAGTGGGGCAAAGTTGACTACGTAAGACTCAAAAAAAAATCCTGAGGCTTGTAACTTTTTTAAATGTTATCTTTTTAAGAATTTGAGTTAAGCTAATAAATACAAAGAAAAATGTCTTAAGATGTATTTCCGTATCTCTTATAGTTTAGAAGATATTTGACTTTAAAGAAAGAAAAATTTTTTTCTTGACTTTTTTTAGTATTTCGCCAATAACTTTTTAGTTTACAGTTAGATTTTAAATTAAAAGTCAGCATTCGATTCTTGACAAAATTCTAAGTAAATGAAAAAGTTTCTTAATTATTTTAAATTTTTGAAAAACTTTGTTTAACACATTCACTCTTCAATTATTTGCGGTCTATACCTAAATTAAAGTGACTAATTTTTAACAACGCAGTCATAACTTCAAACTACAACAGCATTTAAGCTGTTGGCTGAGTAGTTAGCGCGTTTGACTACAAACCCTGAGGTCTTGAGTTCAAGACTAGTTTCAGGCAAGCCAACAACATCATGCACTTATCTCATGTGCATTGGTGTGTTATTGTGTTGGTTGTTGTTGGACTGTTAAAGTGATGAAGGCATAGCACTGCTTACTTTGGCAGTACCTTCAGCGATTAACACTAACATATCCTAATCAGCGTTACCGTTGAAAATTTTCAAAAAGGGGCACAAAAAGGGGATTTTGAAAATAAAAGGGGCACAAAAAGGGGATTTCTGAGAATAAAAGGGGCAACTTTAATAACAAGAAAAATGGAAACAAAAGTTATTTAACTGAAAAAAAGGTTAGGCAATACCTTTTAGGCAGTTCTATCAAAAACTATTGCTCCAACTACTAATAAAATTTGACTTATTAATATATAATATACATTAAATTTAATCTGTGCAAAGAAATTAACGGGAATATTGTACCACTATCATATAATTGCTGCAAAAAATTTTTGTCCAATAGCAGTGCCTAATCATAATAGTTTACATTATAGCTTCCCCGCGAATTGTTAGTTTTTAATATCTGTGGTCACAAGCCTTAACCGCCTAAGTAGTTTTCAAAAATTTTCGGGAGAGCTGTTTAAAGTATCAAAAACTTGCTTCCAATCAGCCGTCAGTTTGCTTTTCTTTAACTTATTAATAGATAATTGTCGTCTTAAAAAAGTTACATGCTTAAAAAAAATTTTGCGATTTGATTTACTGCCTGTTCATCTAAATGCGATCGACAGTTTCTTTCTTATAAATATATTGAAAACAAAAATAAAAAATTCAAATTTGTTTTTGTATTCAATATATTTATAAGAAAGAAACTGTCGATCGCATTTAGATGAACAGGAAGTTAGACACGAGTCCATCACACCAAAAAATAAATTTTGTCCTAACTCGACTTAGGCGATTAAGGGTTGTGACCACAGATATATTTTTGTTCTTCTAAGCCGATAAAACAATTTGAAATTTAAATGGTTTGGGCAAAATCTTTATCTGAAGCTGAAAGGGTCAAAGTTAAATGTAATGCTAAAGAAGGTCTTACTCATGATCAAATTTGGAAAACAATTAATGATAGTCAAAATTGTGTAAGTAATTTATTATTAACTGCAAGTTTTTAACCCACGACCAAAAAATAGGGGTCTTATAAGTATGCAGTGTGTGTCTGTTTATCTGTGTATCCGCGTGTCTGTACAAGTCATAGTATAGCCGAAACGGCTGGACCGAATTTGATTTAGTTTGTGTTTGAAGAGCGACTTAATCGCGAGTGTTCTTAGCTATGTTTACAGAAAATCGGTCCAGCTATTTAGAAGATATCACATCTTTTCTAAATTAGCGCCAATAATTCTGTATTTTGAAATGTACCCTGCATTCTGCAATGGCCGAAAAAGGTCAATTTAAAAAAAATTTTTTTTTTGCTTAAGGGCCTATAAAAAACTGTGATAGTTCTAAGAATTTTGGCAAAAAGTAAACTTTTGACACTTATGAAGTGAATAAAAGTTCACTAGCCCTGGAGCTGGACTCCGCAACGATGAATTTTTTACCAGTGAACACTTAAAAACAAAAAATGCACCGCACTTTTTCCAGTGAAAAAATTTAGGCTCTATTGTTCACTATAACCGTCAAAATAATACATTCTCACCGTTGCGGGTGAACAAATCAAAAGTGAACACTGAAATTGGTGAACACTTTAAAGTTCATCGTTGCGGAATCTGGCCCCTGGGGGCTAGTAGAATTTTTGAGACAACGAATAAATTTTTGGCAAGCACCAAATTATAAGCATGGCATCATAAAACAAGGTAAAACCGCCACCGTCGTTTTTCAAAATTCGAACCGTCGCCCAATACATCGATTTTTGCGGCTCTTATATATATTTAGACTGTGAAAATACACTTTATAGTTTTTTGCGAAATATTGTATATCATATTATACAATTTTTCGCTACAGCAGAGAATTTTGTTTTATATGTATAAAAATTTTCTTTTAAAAATTTGTTGGTAGCCGACGGCTTATAGTCAAATTTTTGGCTTCGCCGCCGCAAAATTTTATATTGTCAAAAAAGATATCATTTCATAAAGCAGAAAATGAATTTTTTATAGACGTAAAAATTTTATATTGTCAAAAAAAATATCATTATCATTTATTATATAGATTTTCTAATACAACAAGACAAAATATCTTATAAATTATTGTACTAGAGTCCGCCAAGTTATAAATACAAGTATGCATATAAAACAATAATCAAAATACAAATAAATAAAATAAAAATAAATAAATAAATAAACAAAATTATATTAAATTTAATGACTAAAACAGAAAAATATTGGCATGTAACAAGAAATATTGAAAAGAGTATATAATGAAAAAATAAATAAATAAAATTAATAGTTGTAAATCAGTTTAAAATTATTATTATGCTGTAAAATATAAACTATATGAAAAAAAATAAATTTAATAATAAACAGATAAATAAATAATTAACAAATAACTTGCATATATAGTATATAAATTAAATAATTTTATGTCAAATATTCATAAATTAATGTCCTAAATTTTACTGCGTTGTCCGTATTCTGAAAATTATTAGGAAGCTGATTCCAGAGACGTATCGTGTGTACGAAAAAATCACATTCAGAGATGTGAAATCGGTATCGTACTTGAATAATGTATCATCTACCTCTACGTGATCTTGCAAACTTTATACGATCATGTAAATATTCAGGTTTCTTTTTTATTATAATTTTATGAAAAAAAAATTAAGCTACGTATTCTTATGGGGTTACAAAAAGATAGATTCATAAAACGACGCGAATATGTAGTTATGCTAAATAAATATCATTTTGCGCAGGCAAATATTTTTACCATAGTACTTTTCTACCGTTTGAAGTCAATATCTGTACTGAGCATTGAACTTGTGTCATGTTAAGTTATTGTTGTGTTATATGCCAAGGGTTTTACTCACTGGACTACTGCACAACTATTTTCCAACGTGCTAAAAACCGGGTTTTACGAACATTCACACACAATTAAACAAAATCCACTTTGCCTCGCCAGGAATTGAGCTGTATGATAAGGAAAGGATCTACTAACTAACACTGTGTGCAATTTTTTATGTCATGGAAATATAACTATATACGGACACCACTACGTGATAAAAGACTAAAAAAAAGACCCGTGTCTGCCAGTTTTGCCACAAGTCATGCACTTTTTTATGGACCCCAAAGATTTGGGGCCCTCGGTGTAATTTTTGCAAAACACTAATCATTTTCCCAGGCTCATATCTTGCAAACCGTTCGAAATTTTGATTTACTCTCTGAGGCAAAGTGTTAGCTCTTGTCATAAAGAACAAAAATTGTGAACATATAAAATCAAAAAACTTCATCTTCAAGATCAAAATCGCAAAAAACTTTAAAAAATTAGATTTTTTTACCTTTTTCCCCCTGTTCAGGTTCATAGGTAGCAAACTATTCAAAATTCTAGGAAACAATTAACAACAAAAATGTACCTAAGATATAAATAAACAACTGTTTAGAACATATGAACTTCCTAGGAATGATTCTTAACACAGTTTAGGTAGCGCTTAGGTAGCCGCAAAAGTAAAAAATCGAATTTTTTAAAGTTTTTGCGATTTTGATCTTGATCTTGAAGTTTTTTTGATTTTATATTTTCACAGCTTCAGCTTTGCCTCAGAGAGTAAATCAAAATTCCGAACGATTTGCAAGATATGAGCCTGAGAAAATGATCAGTTTTATGCAAAAATGACACCGAGGTACAAAATCTTTGGGGGCCCATAAAAAAGTGCATGACTTGTGCCCAAGTCATGCGCTGGGAGACACGAGTTTGTTTTTTTTTTTGTCTTTTATCACGTAGTGGTGTCCGCATATGGTTATATTTTTTCGTGTTGCACTGTGTAATGTGACAATCGCAGAATGTATATCCTATTTATTTACTACATAGTAAGTAATTTATTTAACTACTGTAAATTAATGCGGATGGTATATAGTTTCTGTTGAAAAGTATGAGATTTATCAACTGGGATTAAAGTTTTAATTAGACTCTGCCTCTGCTTTAGCAAGTATTTATGGCCATATAGACATAACATAGTTGTAATTATAGGGCTATAAACAACAATCGTATTTAGCCAATTAGAACATTTTATTTGATCATGTTTACTTGCTAATGCCAGCCGATATATAGTAAATAAATGATTGCGGCGAGGGTGATGATTGTTAAATGCGTTTTTAGGTCATTCTTATTTTAAAATTTAATAATTTTCCATTGAAAGCAAAATGTTTTCGTTTTGTGAACCATGTTGTTTAATGTTCGGTGATGATTCTGTTGATTTACATCCGTTGGACAAGCGCGTATGTTGGACGAAAACAGAAAGGCATACAGTCCGTCAGTGGCAGTATGCCAATTTTTTTTTAATTTTTTGTTAGTTAATAATACGTTGTGTTTTTGTTTGTCGCTGATTTTTGAATATTTCGGACATACATATATATGTATATACTTTTTTTATACTTGGCATATGGCTTCTAAGAATTATTGCATGTGTATATTTTAATACATTTCTATTTTACGTGTAGATATGTATTATATACATAATTTAAATAAAATACATACATTAATAAATATATATTTTATTAGCAGAAATACTATGATAGTTACACGGGTCTGCGATAAAAAAGTTTTTTTAAATAATAACGTATAAAATCTATATATTGTAAATCTATATATTGTAAATATAAAGTTCATTTAAATGTACCACGTCACATTTACTAGATAACGGTAAATTTGTATTTTTCGATGTATATTTCTCTTTCAAGCGCCACCCAGAGTCAAAGGCTATGGTGGCTAATTGGCTTTGATCGGATAAAAAATGAGTGCGTTATAGTGGATCGAAGCTAAGATTTCATGAAATTTTTTAACGTTTTTCACCAATTTTAATATTTTCGGAAGCAGTTTTGTACCATAAACAATTTAAAATTATTAATTTTATCATTTTATTGAATAGTTCATTCATTACGAAAATTTTAAGCCAGAAAGGTCCGAAATCGGATGAAAACTAAAAATGCTATGAAGAAAACACGAAAACACTAGCATTTAAATTTACTAAGAAATGCACTAAATAAAGAAAAAAAAACAAAATATTACATAAAGGATTTGTTAGTAAATTTAAATGCTAGTTAGTGTTTTGGTTTTTTCCTTATAGCATTTTTATTTTCCATCCGATTAAAGTCCATCGTGGCTTAAAATTTTCGAATAACCTATTTAATAAAATTGTAACACTAAGGATATTTTTATTATTTCTGGTACAAAACTGCTTCCGAAAGTGCAAAAATTGGTGGAAAAACGTAAAAAATTTCATAAAATCTTAACTTTGATCCATTATAACTCAGGCATTGTTTATCCGATCAAAGCCAGTTAGCCAGCATTCCAGCCTTTCAAACAAGATATCACTTGCTTTTATCGTACCAGCCTTTGAATCTGGATGGCGCTTGAAAGAGAAGTATACATCGAAAAAAACAAATGCACCGTTATCTAGTAAATGTGAGATGCTGTGAATCATATCAATATCTTTTCCCCTTAACTTTAGGACAATAACAACAAATTATTACATTTTGAGAAAAACACTCACAAAAAATATTATTGCGCAGGCCTGTGCTATTAATTTTTGTTAATGATTTCTAAACATCGATCAACAACCGCAAAGCAAAAAATCTTGAAAAATTTTATTCTTTAAAAAGTTGTATGAGTTTTAACAGTTTGACTAAGGCAGATCAGCCGCATTATTCCGTAATTCGCTAAAGCTAAAGCTAAATCTCGATCGCTAAAATGCTGAACAAATACAAAATTAAATTTTTTTGGCGATGACATAAAACACTAAAATTTCGGTGTGGATTCAATTTTTAAGATATTCCATAATTTAGCAATACACGTTGCAAAATTGTATTCGTAGCCAAAAATTGATAAATCGACTTTATAGATTTTTAGCGATAGTGAATTAGCTTTAGTGGGTTACAGAATAAGGGGGCTGATATATGTAACCTTAACGTTGGATGAAGTGCAGAAATAAATACAAAGTATTTTTTATAGCTAAGAGAAACCCTAAATGTTTGGGAAAGGTTTCTTTAAATTGTAGTAAATATACACACTTAGTTAGACTTGAGTTCGAATGCAGACTCCATCGGGGAATTAACCAATTTAAATGATGAAACAGAAATTGGGCTAGATGAGTTTTTCCATAGAAATTGACAGTAATCATACGCCGTAAAAAGCAGTCATGAGATAGAATCTATTTTATTTTGAGAACGTTTTTTCTCATGCTCTCAGTTTTAGCCACTCATTCTCTCAAGAATGTTGCCGTGTTTAAATAAAATTTCATAAATTTTTCATACGAAATATAAGAACAAAAGAAAATAAACAATAATATAAGAGAATTTTGAAGCTACTGCCGTCGATTTAGTTTTGGGCCTGTTTATTTGGCAGCGTTTTTGCCTGAAGCTGTAGACTTAGTTCCGTTTCATCCAAATATTAGACCACTTTGTCCACGTAAATTTTTTTGTATAAAATGTTGAAACATTAAGTTCAATTTCCCAAAATGTTTGTGATATAAGTGAAGATAACTTCGGCACTACGCACACTACGGCAGTCTACAAAGATTTAGAAAATTAAAAAAAATCTGTATTTACGCTTGTAAACCTTAACTGAAATAGCAAATACATAAAGTAAAACAGTTTGAAATAGCTGATATAACACTTTATCAAAAATAAAATAAAATTACTTTGCCCGAAATTGAAATTTTTAATTTTTTTATCTGGACTTTTTTTGGTTTTTTGGTTGTAACTTTTTTACTAAGCATCTGATTTTAACTTAAAGATTTCTAATAGAATTATAAGTAAGCACACGGAACAAAGCTTTGAAATTTCTTGAGCTTTTAAGTCGCAAAAAAAAATCTAACTCAAAACTTTGAAATTTAAGTAAAAAGTCATACATTTTTTATAGTCTCGCTATCTATACAAAATTATCTTTGTTTTGTATAGATAACGCTCGATTTGAATTTTTCTTTTTTCCGAAATTTTCAACCAATTGAAATATTTCTTCGGTTGCAGCTCTTTTTATAAAATAACATTAAAAGAAAAAATATATGTATGAATTTTTGTTCTTTGCAGTACGATTTGACTTTCAGAAATTTTTCATATCATAAAATGTATGTACATACATATGTATGTACATATGTATGTATCTATTGTAGAAATTATAAATGAAACAACAAACTAATAATTGTAGATAATTTTACCACCTGTACTGAAGAGTATGGAAAGATCAAATGAAATGAAAAAAACAAAAAAAAAAAAAAACTAAAAGTTACAAAAGAAATTGTGAGACGATGTATGATTTTGCAACAGTAAAATGTGCGATGATGTTTATCTAAAGATGTTCAATACATAAGTGTGTGAGTTAAACATACAACATACAAACGCGTAAAAATATAAAAATAAATCAAAGCAAACTAGACATTTGGACGACTTTTAATAAATCGTTTTTATGCGTAAATAAAACAATAATCAAGAAAGAGCTTTATTTATTTATATTGAATCCGATAAATCCAATAGAGTTTATTTTCGTATCAAAGACAAATCTTTGTTTAATCGAATTTAGTAATTGTGCCTTTGGGTGGATTCTGGGCATACAATTCCCAGAAAAATTTATTTGAGATATTAAGAACTTTCGTAAATCTAGTAATTGTTCGAAAATCATCACTTCGCAATACTTTTCTTTCTCAAAAGTTTCTTTACGTAAACGATGTACTATTTTGGCAGCGTACGAAGCCATGCAGCAGTAGAAATCGACAGTCGTTTCTAGTTAGTGATAAAAGGAATTTAGTCAATTTGTAATCTTAGGAACTCTTCATGATATTAGAAGTTTTGCGAGATTTCGTTTCACGCCAAACTGTCTCTGCTTCATCTTTAATTCTATAGTCTATGATCCCTTTCAGACCTTGAATTGATATTCAAACCCGAAACATTTCCTCAACCGGTGATTTAACCCTTCTTTTGGCCAGTGTATCGGCAATTACCATCAATACCCAAATGTCAACGGACCCAAAAAAGATGCACTTGCCTACCAGCCTATAATGTTCTTGGGCATAAGCACAATCGATGAGTAGTTGCAGTTTGCAACAATTGCATTAATTGCTGCTTGACTGTCAATATACATATTCACATGCACGTTCATCGTTTGAATGGTTAGAGCTAATTCTGCAGCCATTTTGGCTGCATAGATTCTTGCATATAAGCACAATCGATGAGTAGTTTCACTTTGCTACAATTGCATTAAATGCTGCTTGACTGTCAATATACATATTCACACGCACGTTCATCGTTTGAGGGGTTAGAGCTAATTCTGTTCCTGAAAAATACTGCGGTAATCAGGAAGTTTATAAGATTCTTTTATACCGAGCTCCGGACAGCTGTCATCCTCCATAAATCTTTGAGCCATCAGTCAAAAAGTTGGAACTAGCACCACTATAGTTAAGACTTTCAAGTAGCCTTCTTTATTATACTGGTGTGTAGTTTGCTGTCGAAGATCATAACTGGAATGATCTAGTCCGTGCTACAATCCATATCCTTCAGTACTCTAATACATAATGAAGTATAATATTTAAAAAACGTATACATATTTGCATCTAGAATACGGACGGACGATTGTGTCGCACGTTGGCTATACTAGTTAAAGTAATTGGTTAAAGTCCCAAAGTGGAAGTAGTGAAGATTAATTGAGGCAATTAAGTTTTAAATTGAGTTATCGATTTTGGTGTTCACACATGCAATTTAGCATAATCAATTAGCATTTCAAGGTATATCTAACAGGTGGGATCATTAGCACAGCTCCACAGCAGCTACTGTTGTTGTCTTATTTGGCTGCTTGGACAATTTTTATATTTCTTTTTAGATATTTTTGCAAGTTTTACATTTATTTCAATTTTAGTTAAGTCTGCCGTGTAAGCATGTAACGAAGAGCTTGTCAGCTGCTCTAATGAGTTCACCTTTTGCGTACGCCTTGCATTGTACAGAATTTTGTCTTCAGACTGTTAAGAGAAGTAACAAACTAAAGCAATTAATGCCTACCAGTTAATTAATTAATGTGTTACCTTCTTTGGGAAAGGGATAGTGTAGAGCAGGAACCGGCAAAAAATATCACATGGGACTGTTTACTCTTTTACTCTCACACATATGTACGCATATGTATTAATTAAAAGTAAATAAAATCAATCAGTGTGGCATGAACATTCAAACCATCAGGTTGCGTTATCGTTTGTTTCTTGCTATTGCTTGATGTGCACTAACAAAAACTTTGTAAGAGCGAGAGTTACAAAATAAAATCCATACAAGCAGAATGTATTAGTATGTTAGCAAAAACTCGTTTCGAAACAAAGAAGTTATGACTGTTTTAATTTTAAACTCTAAGAAACCCGTTTTTTCATCACATCTATCGTTATAAAATCACTTTACGAAGTGTCCTCCAAAAACTAAAGGTGTTTTCATTCTGTATGGGCTCCAACAAAACAGAATTGGTACATGAGAATCCCTGAATAATTTTGGTATATCACAGCGTAATTAAAATCGAGGCGTAGTTGTAACACAAGATCTTAGCCTCTCTATTTAGTGTGTTCCACTGTGCACTGTTTCCACACAAACAAATTTTCCATTTAAGCGTTAATATTGTGCCACATTATGTATTGTTTATGTTGAATGCCTTAATAAAACAAGAAATTGAAAAACAAATTAAACACTAATGAAAAATACAGACACTCGATCGAGTGTTTATTTAATATTAGTGAGAAAAACTTAGCCAAAACAAAAATCGACCACAAAAATTGAACTGCAAAATTGAAAATAAAACTATCAACACTGGCACAAGCAGCACTAACAGCATTTCCACGTACATGCGAATAAAAACTTAAAGATCTTTCTATGCATGATTCACGAAAAAATAGATGGTCGTATGGTATTGCAAATATCTAGGAAGTCTACTCATATTTTTAAATATTTGTTTGTTTTTTTTTTTGTAAAAATATTACAAAAGACGGCGGTTAAAAACGCGGCAGTATTGATTATTATAAATAACAAACAATACACTCATTTATGTAGTACAAAATACAGTGGCTTGGAAATTAATTCGTACAGGTACTATCCAAACTGCAACAACCAGAGGACATCAAAAGCTACTTCCAAAAATTCGCTTTGTGCTGTACGATTAATGTCGAACTCTTTGTATGAAAAACGCTGTTTAGTTTTGTTGAAATTTGCTTCTTATTTTAAATGGAGTTTGACGCGGATCGTGCACCGAAAATTACTGTTGTTTCTGTATTGCTGTATTTTTTACCGCCGTGCTGCTACCTAGTAAAATTAGTTCAACTTGGGGTTAACGATATATTACATATGTGTACTATATTAGACCGAAAAATAGTTCTTATAATTTTATTTATCATGCACTATCTATTGACGCGTTTTAATTGGCGAGACATATTTTTAAAATAATACAATTTGGGCAGCAAGAGTTCGCAATTGTAGCGAAAAATATGGTCAGATGGCACAAGCAACATTAATAATTAAACATTTCTAAAATACTAAATCGATCATTGACTATTGTCCAAACGATCTGGTAAACAAATATCTGGAATATCGGCATAACCGAGAATATACTCTCTTTTTAATTAATATATTAGGTGTGCAGAACTTTTATGTAAAACTCCACGAGAAATAATTTCATGGAACATTTTAGACCTCTACCGCTTTACTGAATAGGTCTTTTTGGGCTCTTTCTCAAAAAGGGAAAAAACTCTCCTTCGACGGCGACATGGTGGGCTATAATATCCTATAAAAAACTACTCAAAAAATTTTGGTATAAATCAATTGGAACGCCAGAAATCAGTAAAAACTTAAAATGTGCTTGAGGGCTAAATTTTATGTCGAATTTTTTCTCAAGACATTTCAGCCTGCTATATCGCCTCGTGGAGTTTTACATAAAAGTGCTGAATGCCACTAATGATAAAACAAACTACAAAAAAATAAAAAGGGTCGAAGTTATAAAAATTTTAATTTAAATTGGTTTTGATCATGAAAATTTTTTTTTATTAAAATTTTTTTTTTAAGAAAAGACGATTTCCTATAAGAATTACTTATGTATTTTAAATTTTTTGTTTAACTTTTTTCTAGTTCGAAACAGTAATTAAAAATTTTTTTCCAAAAACGGCAACACTTTCGCATGCCATAACCCGATTTTCGAAAAATTTTCCAACCGGTTTTTGAGAAAAAAAATTATGGGACGAAACTGTAGGCAAACGCTTTTATACAAAAATAGAATCTTGAGAATCGGGTGACAAATTACAGAGTTATGCATGGGGGGAACAAATTTCCCTTTTCCATTTTCGAGAAAAAAATTATGGGGCCAAACTGCAAACCCTTTCATACAAAAAAATTATTTTAAAAATCGATTGACAAATGACAGAGGTATTCGGTATTCAAAGGGGAGCAAATTTCCAATGATATATATATATATATATATATATATATATATATATATATATATATATATATATATATATATATATATATATATATATATATATATATATATATATATATCTATATATATATATATATATATATATATATATATATATATATATATATATATATATATATATATATATATATATATATATATATATATATATATATATATATATATATATATATATATATATATATATATATATATATATATATATATATATATATATATATATATATATATATATATATATATATATATATATATATATATATATATATATATATATATATATATATATATATATATATATATATATATATATATATATATATATATATATATATATATATA